>JAWWES010000067.1:4926969-4957388 GCA_035583135.1 Lophotriccus pileatus
GTGAGACATGCAGGCAGTACACTATAAATATAGGTTTTATTGATGTGTGAAATCCAACGAGTACAGCTGGCATCTCATAAACACCGACATCAACCCCAAAGTCTCCTCCTCCTGCCAACCCCAAAGTCTCCTCCTCCTGCCCCAACAGCTCCCGGGACCCTCTGGGCGAGCAAGCTGGGACCTGGCACCCCGTCCCTGCGGGGCACTTACCTGTGTGTGCAGCCCAGCCTGGAGGGCCCAGGGCATCACCTCCACCCTGCCTGGTGCCTGCCAGGCCGCAGCTGTGGGCAGCAGTGCCCTGGTGCTGCTCCTCAGCCTCCTGCCAGCAAGGCAGAAGAACCCAGGCAAACGCCACCCAGACCAGCTGCCATGGCAGAGATACCCTCCCTCAGCCTTGGAGGTGTTGCCTGCATCTTATTTTGGCAAACTGTCCCCTGGAAAGCGCAGCTCACGCCTGTGGTCGTGTGGAAAGGTGGGGTTCAATGGCTGCAGCTCTCTGCATGGTCCCCCAGCCCTGTACCTCACACACACCCCACTGCACAGCCCCCACTGCACGGGTGGACACGGTGAGGGCTGGAAAACCACAGGGGGAAGGACACACTCAGAGATCCCAGGGCTGCCCGTGGCAGAGGGGCAGGACAAATGGTGTCCACACACAGTGAGAAGGAAACACTGTTTTATTGCCTGATTTGGGAGAGGGGTGAAACCCTGGGAGAAGCCCCATCTCCTCCCTGTTCTAGCCCAGTCTCCCCTCCAGCAAACCCCAGGCAGGTGATGATGCATTTGCTCTTCTTGTGCGTGTGACAAAGGGGGCCTGGCCATGCATGGAGGTGAGTGGCATCCCCCTGCCTGCCCTGCCTGCATTCCCAGCACCCGTGAGAGGCAGAACCTGGTCCAGCTGTGCCCGGGGGCTGAAGGGGCTGAAGCAGTTTTTGGGAGCTGGAGCCACAGCTTGAACCCCATCCTCGTCCACTCAAAGTGCATCACAAGGGAAGGCAGGAGAGGAGAGGAGGTGTGGGGGGAGAAGCCTGCTCTCCTCCATCACACTCCTCATGATTATCCAGACGCGTTCTCCCGTGGGATTCCTGCAGCCTGGAGCGCCCACGGCACCGCTTCCCTGCTCTGATAAAGTGCATCCTTGCTGCTCCACATCCCTCTGCCATGGCAGGGCAGGGACAACCCCCCTTGCCCTGCTCCTGCAGGGAGGGGACCACCCTGGCAGCAGAGGCGCAATAAACCCCGGGGGCTCGGCCCAGCCACGCCAGCCTGGGGGCTCAGTGCAAACGTGCTTCTTCCCTTTGCATTTCCCTGTGCCTTCCACCACCTCTGGGATTGTCCTTGCAGGGGGGGAAGGGGCCATGGCTCAGTTCACTCCTCAGGCAGCACTGAGGGTGCCCAGATCCCTCGCTCATCGCAGCCCCTTCGCATCAACACCTCCCTGAGCCTCCTGCTGCCCTGGGGATGAGGGGTGCCTGCCCCGTCACCCCCACTCCCCAGTGCCCTTGCCCAGCCCGGGGCACAGCCATGCTGCAGCTCCAGGGCTTGTCCTGTCCTGGGGATGCTCCAGCTACCCCATCCCAGACAGGCTGGTCCCAGCTGAGGAGCTGCCTGCCCCAGCAGTCTTCTGAGCTCAGCCAGCCTGTCCCAAAGCCCTGTGTTGAGCATCCCTGTGTGTGAGGGACACGGGCAGTGGCAGCCCCTTTGCTCCACTCCATCTCTAGCCCATCTTGTCCTGGTCCTCCTGGGAGCAGCAGTGATGGCACAGGGGTGTCCAGGTGGTACCTTCTGGGTGCAGGAAGCAGCAGGACACAGCGCTGGGAATGGCAGTGCCTCCAGGGTGCGGGAAGCGGGACCCAAATGCCAGGGAGCAGGCAGGGGCTGTGCAGAGCTGCCCCACTGACACCTCCTGCCAGCTCGGGATCCATCCTGGGGAAACCTCAGCCCAGCCAGGCTTAACTAGTCCCAGCCCAAGAGCAGGACAGAAGCAGGGCGTCAGTCCCATCAGCTCCATGGATGAGGAGGTGGAAAAGGGTGACAGCCCCAGCCCCACCATCCCCCTGGCTCCCTGCCCATCCATCCACCTCGTGACAGAGCAGACACAGGGACCATTCCCCACTCCACTGTGCCCCTGGGGCTGTGGTTATGCCCAGGAGACTGCAAGTCCCCAGCTGGCACAGCTCTGTGCAGAGCATGGCACGGGGCTGGCAGTGAAGGAAGATCCAGGGGGAATTCCCAGAGGGGAATTTTGTGAGGGATAGTGATAAGTCAGACAGCAGCCCCTGTGGAAGACCCCAATACCCAGAGTGGAGAGGGCACCAGGGTATGTCCTGCTTCCAGCCCCTCTGTGCAGGAGAGCCCCGTGGCCAAACATCCCTCACAGCCACCTCTGCAGGCAGGGCACACTCGGCTTTGCTGAGTGCCCAGCACCCGTGTCAGGCCAGCCAGACCTTGCTGTGCAGTCCCAACACGAGCCAGTGAAACCAAAGATCAGTCTCCAGGACTTTGCTGAAGTCTGGCACTTGCCCTGCAATCCCTGGCTGCTCAGAGTGCCAGCAGCAGCATCTCCCGGGCTGTGCTTGAACCAGGGCCAGCATGCCAGGGTGGGGCAGAGCTGCCTTCCCCATCTGAAAGCCAGGGGGTTCCCGTGTGCCTGGGTGAGCAGTGCAGCCCAGTGGCACCAGTGCCAGCACACACAGAGCCTGTGCTGGGCAGAGAAGCAGCATGTTGTGTTCCCAGCACAGCAGCATGTGCAGGTGCCCCACCAGCTCCGTGCTCAGCTCAGTTCCTTTGGAGAGCCAGCAGGGTGCCCCGAACTGCCTTCCCTCTGCAAGGGGTGAGCTGAGGCAGGTGACCTTGGAGGAGACACTTGCCAAGAGGGATGTTTTCCTGATAGAAGTCACAAGGTGCAGAGCCCTTCCCAGTGTCCAGGTCACAGCCACTGCAAACAAACCGCTCTCAGAGCTCACCTGGTTTCCAGCTGGGGCACTGCTGGGACTCCCTTCTGCACGGGGTCACCCTGGGAGGGAGGCTGGCACTGTGACAAGGCTGGGTGTCCCTGCCATCCCCTCCTTGCACAGCCAGTGCTGAGCGAGGCTCTTCTGCCCCGTCCTGCTGAGACAGCCACAGTCGTGCTGGGAGGAGAGAGGTTGCAAGGGAAGGGCTCAGGGCCAGCTTTTCTCCTGCAGTGGAGGCTCCAGGGATGGCACAGCCGAGCCCAGCCCTGCTTTCCAGCCTCCTGGCACTGGCAGGGTGTGGGAACCTAAATCCTCTTTGCTCCATGTGAGCACTCGAAGAGACCAGTCACTTCTCTCCACGATGGTTGATTTGGGTCAGACTCTCTTGTCTCAGACCCCAAGGATAACAGGGAATGAAAATGAGACTCCCTAAGGTCCTACTCCCACAGACCCTGCCATATCCCCAGGTTTGAAGATCCCATCTCTGAGGATGGCACCAAGAGCAGAAGTCTGAGACAGAGCCCCAAGTCCTTCTCTGCCTGCTGGCTCCCTTTCCCCTCTGGGGTGCAGTGGGGCTTGTGAAAAAAAACAAAAGAAGGAAAAATTAAAAAAAAGGAAAGGAAAAAAAAGGAAAAAAAGAGGGAAGATTTGTGCTGAAAGAAGGAGGAGATGCAGCAACAGGAAACTCTACAGCCTTGTGCAACTTGGCCTATTGCATCTTTGGGCTCTTCTCAGCGCTGACTCACGTGGTGGCCGCCAGGACGAGGAACGTGGCCGTGTGCTGCGCTCCCAGCCCGGGCTGTGCTGCTCTCTCCTCCCAGCTCCAGCCCCAGGCTGCTGCTCCCCCCTGCCTGCAGCACCCAGCTTCTCTCAGCCTCCTCAGGAGCATCCCTGGCGTGCCAGGGCTGCCCAGAGGGGACCCAACCTCCTCCGTGGGGGCCGGCAGAGAGAGAGAGGGCGGCACGTGCCAGGGCTGTACAAAAACGTTTCGCGATGGAGAGTGTGTGTGGAAAGGTTAAAACAGTTCCGAGAGACGTCTCAAAACCCTTCTCGACTGAGCCAGGCCTGGCTGGCGCCCACCACGCTCTGTGGCCTGCCAGGAGCCCCGTGTCCATCTGCAGGAGGTCCCTCACGGCAGGCCAGGCCCGGGGATGGCCGTGGGGGACCTTTATCTCTCTGACTTGACTTTGTACCTGAGCACCAGGTAAGCCAGGAGCCGCAGGATGATGAAGAAGATGCCCAGGATGAGGAAGTCCAGGTAGAGCTTGGCCTCCTCCACGTCCAGCTCCTGCAGGATCTTGATGGGCTTTTGGAAAGGGCAGAAGTCCTCGAGGCACTCCAGGTCCTCGCGCTCCATGGCGTAGATGGTGAGGATGACGCCCTCGAAGCCGTACCTAGGGCAGAGCACACCCAAGGGTCACCCCCCAGGAGCCTCGTGGGAGCCCAGGACAGGGAGTTCTGGCTGGAGCACGGGGTCCCACCTGACATAGGAGACATAGGAGCTCCACTGCAGGTAGGTGGGGATGGTCTTGAAGCTGACAAAGAAGCCCGAGAAGAGCAGGACGGGGATGGCAGTGACGGGTCCCACAAAGGTGGCCACCTGGGGAGCAGAAACGGGGCGTCATGTCCTTGTCCAGAGGTGAACCACTCCCCTCCACCCCCAGACGGTCATGGAACCCCTTGCAAGTCCTCCACGAGACAGGCAGAGCCCCGTCTGACCTGCAGGGAGGTGGAAGCAGCTCCGATGAGAAGCCCCAGGGACTGGGCCACCAGGGCCGTGGCGGTGGCCAGGGCGGAGAAGAGCAGGAACCGCGTGGCCTCGGGGGGCTGGCCCGTCATCCAGTACACGATGCTGCAGTAGGCAATGGGGCAGATCACCTGCACAGGGGCACAGAGACCACCCTGCTGGACCCACGGCCACGCTCACCCCACACACCCTTCCTGGGGGGTGGAGGGACCCCGCAAAGCCCAGCCTGGGGCACTCATGCCAACAGGGCACGGCAGCGTCAGGGTTGTGAGTGAACCCAGCAAAGCCTCACCTGGAAGGGCACGTCTGCCATGGTCTTTGCCAGGTAATAGGCCTTCAGGCTGTACCAGTAGTTCAGGTGCTCTCGCAGGAATACAGTCATCTCCTGGGGGACTGTGTGGGAACAAGGGGTTAGCAGCCAGCAGTGTCCTGGGGGGCTCCAGCCCCACTCCCACCCGTCCTGGTGCAGGCAGGGGTGATGCTGCCCCAGCACAGGGCTCCAGGTAACCTCCTGCCTCTGCCTAAATCTTCCTCAGGGGAAAAAATAATAAAAAATCAGACACTGATTTGGGAACTTTCCTCGTGGAAAGGTCAGCTTAGCTGGGGGCTTTTAGGCAAACTTTTTGAGGAAGTGAGAGTTAAAGTGGCTGAAAATGCAGCTTTGCAGACAGTTTGTCAGAGCTAAAAAAAATAATCCAGCATTCTGCCTTGAACCCAGAAGTACATCACAGCCAAACAGGGGGCAAAACTGCACTGCACACGAGCAGAAGTGTCTTCCCCTCCTCTTTGTTTGATTCCCCCCCCCTCTTGTCCAAGACATCTAGTTGCCCCCCACACCACCCAGCACTCAGCTGGAGCACCCCAAGGGCTGGGTGTTGTGGGGCAGGAGCTCCTTACAGGTGAGGATGGTGGGCATCAGGGCAGCAAACATGAGGAAGAGCATGGAGAAGAAGAGGAAGCCGGTGTTGTTGAAGACCTTGCCCGCGTCGTTGCCGATGTGCAGGTAGAGCAGCCCGATGAGGACCCCGATGCAGATGTGGGACATGAACCTCAGGTGGGTCAGCACCTGCGGGCAGAGAGGGCACAGGCTGAGCCCCCTCCAGCCCCCATTTAAATCCTTGCCTCTGCCAGCCCCAGCTGACCAACAGAGCCCGTCCCCCGAGCCCTGTCGCAGCCTCCTCTGCCCTCACCGTGTCCCTCAGGATGCAGATGAAGGTTCTCTTGAAGAGGATGCAGAACTGGGTTGAAGTGCTGGTGGCAAATGTGTGGCTCTCGATGTGATCCACGTCCTGCAAGGCCACAGCAAGTCAGGGATGTGGGTCAGGTTGACAAGGCGGGGTCCCAGCTGGGACAGCACCCAGGGTGGGCACCTGCAGGGGCTGCTCTGACCCCACTCACCGTCCCACAGTGTGCTGGGCACGATGAATCTGCCTTGTCAGGGCTGCTCTTCTTCTCAGCCATGGTGCACATGCCATTCTGGACGGCGCGGAACAGGACGGGGTTGAGGTCCCCGTACTCTCCCGAGGCCACCTCGATAACTGTGGGGGGGACAGGACCCCTGAGAGGTGCTGAGCCAGCTCTTGCCCAGCCAGCACCCGATGGGAAGGGCACAGGCAGCTCCCCTGGGGCAGCCTGGAGAACAGTGGGCAGCCCCCCAGGCTTGGGCTCTGGGTTTGGAGCTTGCCCCCCTCCGCAGCCCCAGCCGGGGTGGGGGCACTCACTGAAGTCAGCGGGGTTGTGGTACGTGGGGCAGTGGAGGCCGAGACCCTTCAGGTAGGGGATGAGGTTGGTCACGACGCCTTTGAAGATGCACTGGCCCTGGCTCAGGATGTACAGCTGCAAGAGGAAGCCGGGAATGTGGCAGGCAAAGAGCAGCCAGGGCGCTGTCGCCTGCTCCCACCCACCTCCCTGCCCGGGCACCCTTGCCAGACCCCCGTGTGCTACACAAACCCCAGGTCAAACGCCTGCAGCCCCCCCTCCCACGGCCTCTCTCCTGGGCCTTAGGGCCAGAGGGACCCCCTGAAGATCCCTGTGCCCCATCCCAGCCCAAACCTTGTCGAACATCTCAAAGAGCTTGGCGCTGGGCTGGTGGATGGTGCAGATGATGGTGCGCCCACCCTGAGCCAGGGAACGCATCAGGGACACCACCTGGAAGCAGGAGGCGCTGTCCAGGCCGCTGTGGCCACGCAGGGAGGGGCAGAGAGGGAAGAGCAGAGAGAGAGAAGGGCGGAGTTGAGAGGAGAAGTACATCCTGAAGACGCCCCTGCCTGTGGGCACCCTCCTCGCAGATCGATGGAGAGGAGCACCAGCCCCAGCCCTTTTGGAGCCCCTGGGCACAGTCCCACCCCACCCTCAGGTGGGCAGTGCTGGGGATCCCTAGCCCCTGTGCCCTCACCTCGTGGGCTCATCGAAGAACATGACAGGGGGGTTGTTGACCAGCTCCAGGGCGATGGCCAGGCGCTTGCGCTGCCCCCCCGACAGCGAGATGGTGCGGGTGTACGAGCACTCCAGCAGCCCCAGGGCTGTCAGGATCTCATTCACCTGTGAGACAACTCGTGGTGAGTGAGGCTTTCATGGACTTTCATCCCTTCCCTGCCACATCCCTTCACTGAGAGCCCCTCGGTCCCCTCAAGGACCTGCTGTCTCCACCCTGGGGAGAGGTGAGGGGGTCTGGGCCCACCCTCCTCTGCACTTACCAGCTCCTTCTTCACCTCCTGCTTCTCGCTCAGCTTCAGGTTAGCAGAGACCTGCAGGGAGAAGAGGGGCAGGGAGACACAGTTGTCAGAGGCAGGGAACAGACCCAGCAGCACTGTGGCCCCAGCCCTGCCCAGCCAGGAGCCCAGAGCGGCGGCTCGGGGTGAAGGCGGCAAGAACAGCAGGATCCCATTCCCTGGGAAATGCCTGATGTCAGTGTGGGCTCAGTGCCTGAGGACACAGCCCAGAGGTGCCCACGGGGCCGCTGCCTGGCCTGGCTCACCATCATGGCCTCGAGCACGGTGAGGTGTGGCAGCAGCATGTCGTCCTGCATGATGTAGCAGGACATCTTGCGGAAGGTGCGCAGGTCCCGCGGCTGCCCGTTCACCAGGATCTGCCCCTTCATGCCGGTCTCCCTGCAGGAGAAGAGGTGTGAGGGAATGCAGCGTGGGACCCCCAGCCCTGCACCCCCCAGCCCTCCCCAGCCTCACCTGTAGCCAGCCAGGATGTTCATGAGCGTGGACTTCCCGGCACCCGAGGGGCCCATGATCCCGATGAGCTCCCGCTGGCAGAACTTCCCCGACAGGCATTTTAGGAGAGTCTTGTACCCTGGAGGGAGAGAGCAGCACGGGGTTGGACTCACAGGGCAGCAGGGCTGCGGGGAATGCGATGCCATCCCGGCACCTGGGGCACCTCAGGGTTTCCATGTGCCGTGCCAGGGGCTGCACGGGCCTGGGGCCTGTCTCCATCAGCATCCCCAGGGCTATGGCCACAGCAGGATCACCACCAGCATGATCCCTGAGCCTGGGCCTTGGCTGATCCCACTGATTTCCAGTGCTGAAGAAGCTCGTGACCTGGATCGCAGCAAAGACCAGGGAAATCCTTGGCTCAGGTCACAGAGCTGCTAAGGAAGATTACCAGGCTGTGACATCGGTCCTGGGCTTGTCTTCAGATCCCAATCCCTGGGGCTGGGGGAGAGGCACGGGGCAGCACAGGGCAGGCAGAGGCCCCAATCCCACTGGAAGTCTGGCTCTTGCCTTCATTGGCATTCACGCTGTGCCGCCCGGCAGCAGCCACTGCTAATCAGACCTGGAATTATCTCCGCTTTAAACGCAGCTGATTAGCATTTTCTGGCAGAAGGAACATGATGTGTCGGGAGCAGGGAACAAGCACAGCCTCGGGCTCTCAGGAGCTGCCCCCAGAATGCAGCCCTGGCCAGGAGAGCAGTGGGATACAGGATAAAGGGTGTTGGGACCACAGACCGTGCTCGAGCATCTCCCCGATGGAAACACCCCCCTCTGCACCCCACGGGGGCAGGTGCTGTGGGACAGGGGCAATAAATCCATCTCCCATCACTGTCCCACCACACTGTGGGGAGCCCCTCTGGCTTGTCCCTCCCCAGGATAGGGGGGTGTAGGGCAGGGCACCCAGCACCAGCATCCCCAGTTCCTCCTCCGCACCCCTCAGAGCTGGCACCCCGCATGCAGCAGCGGGTCCTGCTGGCAGAGGGGCAGCGAGGTGAGGGCAGGGGGGGCTGTGCTGGGTGGCAGCAGGGCCCAGCATGGCCAGCAGCCCCCCCGGGCACCACGCACGGCCCCGCACCGCGCATGCTGCTCACGTCGGCGCCACTGCAGCTTGCGCAGCGGTTACTCGCGTTCATTGACTGCCAGTAACCTCCTTCCTCAGCACGGCGGGGCAGCAGAGCTGGGGGCTGTGGACAAAGGCACAGCAAGCCCCCCTCTGCTCCTCCGGCTCTGCCTGACCTGGAGGAGAAGAGCAGCCTTCCCACAGGGGGACCCCGGTACCCCTCGGCATCTCCTATGGGGTCCAGCTTCCCGAGGTTTTCCCCCTGTCTCCCTGCAAGGCAAGCAGCTGGTCCCCTCCCCGGGTGCTACAGCACAATCTGCCCTGGCCAACCCCTGGCTGAGCCATGGCTTCCCCTCGGGATGTTTCCTCAGCATCCCAAATAAACAGGCGGGCAGCATCCTGTGGGATGTTGGGGCTGGTCCCCACGTCGCTCAGTGCCTCAGGTTCCTGAGCTGCACAGCCTGGCGGGGGTTGGGGTCAGAGGATCCACCCAGCACTCCTGGCTGGCCCTGTGACCTCTGTCCTCGCTCATCCCTGCCTGCCTTTGGCTTTTGGAGATCAGCTCCCCCTCCATCTTACCGGGCTGCCTGATTGGCATCCCATTAACTGAGAGCGCTAATTAAAGCAGACTACCACCCACCAGCCGCCATCTGCCTCCCCTCTCCCCTCCCTGAGCTCTGGGCCAGAGTCACACACAGCAAAGGGAACCGTGGCCTCAGCTGCACAGGGAGCCACTGGAGAGGAAATCCCCTGCAAACCACACGTTCTCCTTGCCAGGCTCTGAGCGGGGGCACCCCCGGGGTCTCCCACTGCCAGCACATCCCACACAGCCACGACACCCCAAACAGCAGTGCTGGGGAAACCCATCCGCCCTGGCTGCCCCAGGATCTCCGTCCCACCTCTCTCCCCACGCAGCCCCGGCCAGAGGTTTCCCTGGAATGCGCTGTGCTTTCCTCCTGCATTGCACAGCAAAGACACGCAGCTGTGGGACACGGAGCCTTCCCTCCTCCCACGGGCACCCAGCACCAACAGGCAGACACAGCAGGGCTGCAAACAGCCCCTGGCACTCGGACAGAGCAGGGTGAGATCATGGCATGCACAGCAGCAGCGGGGAGCCCCTGCCCTGCCCGTCCCCACCCGCCAGCTCCCACCTCTCTTCCTCCACCAGGATCCTTCCCGCACGGAGTAGGACAGGTCGATGAACTCGATGTTGACGGCCGAGCGCTTCGGGAGGTGGGAGAACCTCTGGGCCTCCGTGATGTGGTTCTCCACCTTCTTCAAGTGGGTGGTGAGGAGCGGGGCGTCCGGGGGGCTGGCGTGGCACACCGTGTCCTCCAGAGCGATGGAGACGCAGGCGGGATCCATGCCCTTCTCCGCCATCCTGCTGCTCTGTGGGGAGCGCGCAGGGATCGGCTCGCAGTGGGCTGCCTCTCTCAGGGACTGCAGGGACCAGCCCACAGCAAGTCCTCTCTCACCCTTCCCTGCTGGCTCCAGGCCTCACTGCCCCCCCCTTGCCCTGTGATGCGCTGCCCAGCTGTGTCCAGCACCCACATCTGGATGGGAGGACGGACCCGGACAGGGCGGCTGAGCCTCTGCACTGAGGGGCTCACAAGGAGCAGCTGATCAGCTCCACGGTCAATAATTGATGCACCTCCTGCGGCTGGTCCGGCTCTGGCAGCAGAGCTGGCAGCGTGCTCAGCTCTGCCAGCCCCGGGGCTGCTGGGCTCCCTGCCCCAGTCCTGTCTGTCACAGCACAGGAGGTGGGAGAGCTGATGTTTTGCCCTACGCCCGCATGTCCCCAAGGGCTCACCAGGAACTGCCCCTGCCTGGCCTGGCCTGGCCTGGGGGAACACAGAGATGAAATCCTAAGCGAGCTGACTGTTCCAGCTGTTTTCTTGGACAAAGCCTGCCGTGCCTCACCCAGGCTCCTGGAGCAGAGTAGTCCTGGATAGACTAGACCCCAGCCCAGGGTCCTCGTGGGCTTGCTGGGATAGTCTTAATAGAACAGGGAGGGGGCCCCACTGGTGCCAGACCTTCTCTGCCTCCCTCAGCTCATCATTTCACCTCCCTGGCTCTTTCCAGCACAGCCTCAGAGACCAGGCCAGCACTTCACTGGGGCCATGATGCTGATCCCCACACCTACCCAAAATCTTTCTGCCTGCAGTCCTCCGGCTGCAGCACAGCCCAGCTCCTCGTGTCTGCGCTTGGCTTGGGGGCTCTGCGGTGCTGGGGGGATGCTGAGCCAGGCAGGGTGGGGATCGCACTAACCTCGGGTCTCTGAGCCTGGGAGGGGGTCGGGATTCCTGCAGCAGCAGGAAAAGGAGCCTGGGCTGTGCCCAGCGGCCCCCTCGCCCCCCAGGCTGGGGTCCCCCTGCCTCGCTAACCCACATCCAGCTGGGGCTGCGGGCAGTGCCTCCCTGCGGCTGCAGCTGCGGGGGGCAGCGGCATGGCCGGGAGCTGCGGGAGAGCTCCAGCCCAGCCCCCGCTGCGGGCAGAGCCCTTCCAGGGCTGGAGGGAGTCAGCCCAGCCCCGGGGAGGGAGCGGTGGGCAGGAGGGGTGCGGGTTCCCAGCATCCGCGGGGTGCGGGATCGCGGGGTTCGGGGGGGGCAGCGGGCACGGAGCGCCCTCGGGCTCACCTTGACTCCTCCGGCTGGGCGTTCACGGAGCGCTAAACCCCGCAAGCGGCTCTGCGCGGCTTAGCCCAGCCCCGAGGCGCGGGGTGGGGACGGCAAGGCTTTGCCGAGGATGCTCTCCCTTCCCTCCATCCCCGCTCCCCGCCGGCCCCCTCTATCCCCTGCCCCCCCGCCCGGGGAGGGGTCCCGGCTCTCCCGCAGCCTCACCTGGCAGGGCGCGGGTGCGGGCGCGGCGGCTCCGCTCCCGCAGCGCCCCCGCCTCGCCTCCTCCTCCTCCTCCTCCGCAGACAAAGGGGCGATGTCCGGGGGGCCCGGCCGGGCGGGGCGGGGGGCTCGGTTCGGCTCGGCGAGCGGTTCTCAGCAGCGACAGCCGCGCTGGGCTCTGCCCGGGGTCCCCGGCCGGGGTCTCCTCCCCATCCCTCCGCGGGGCGGGGCGGGAGGGGCGGGCGGGGGTCGCCCCGGCCCCGCAGTGGCTAGCTGCACCCCCGCAGTGGCTAGCAGCGGCCCCGCAGTGGCCAGCAGCCCCCGCTGCTCGGGGGTGCCCCTCTCCGCCAGCCCCGTTGCCGGTGTTGCCGGGCGGGGAGCGGGATGGGCGGCAGGATGGATGGATGGATGGATAGATGGGCTGCCCGGGCGGGCAGCGCTGCCAGGCAGAGAAAAAATCCTCTTAAAGGGACCGACCCTATTTCCTCTCCCTGCCTGCCGGCAGGCCCTGAACATCCCCGGCGCACACGCGTGGGCTTTGCCAGCCCTGGCTCTGCACCCCCCTGCTCCTGTTCGCATCTGGGACACCCCCTTCCCCCCCCACTCAGTTCCCTCCACTGCCACCTCAGCCCAAAACCCTCTGAACGAGCCCAAAATCCCCTAAACCCACTCCTACCCTGCTCAGCCCTGCACTGACCCCCGTGCAGCCACCCCTGGGTGAAACCAGGGCTGCCACGCAGAGCATGGCCTGGGAAACCCAACCCCAGGCACCCAGAGCTGGGGCTGGTGGAGAGAAAACTGGCCACAAAAGGTCCTGATATGGGGTTGGCTCCCCAGGGCTTTGCCCCCAGCACACCCTCCCCTGTGCAGCTCGTCCTGCAGGATCTGCCATCCCCCTGCACCTCCACCGTGCCTGGCTCCATCCTCGCTGTTACTCACACCTCTCACCCACCACAGCACTTAAGCACGAAAGACATATGGAAATGAGTGGCACTAACAGGAGTATTAATTAAAAAACCATCTGTTGAGCCAAGGAGAGCTTCTTCCCCCCTCCCACAGCCTGCCTTGGGCTGGGACAGAGCTCGGGGCAGTGGTTTGGCCCCCTGGCAGAGCACAGTCAAGCCAGGGAAGGCCATGGGGCAGAGCAGGAGGGGAGGGCAGCAGGAGGTAGCCATGGAGCCAAGCTCCACATGGAGGTCTTGAGCCATCTCCTCATGGAGCAAAAGGCACGTGGTACTCACCCAGTTCACTCTGCCTCCCACCCCCAGGCTCACCACTAGCAGGTCACAGCCCAGGCCCCCTCTGTGCAGTGCCAAACAGCCCTGGTGAGCACAGGGTGGGCCTGGGAGAGACCCCCTTGCTGCTAAACCCCTTCCTGCTCAGCTGCATGAGTCAGGGCTGGGAGACACTGAGCCCAGGCTGGTGGCCATGCAGCAGCCAGAAACTGCTGCAGCATCCTGCTGTGGAGTCATTTCAAGGTGGAAGGGAGCAGGGATGGAGTCCAGTGCCAAGCCAGGCTTGGTGGGCAGTGCCACGGGCACACTCAGCATCCATCTGCTCCCCAGCTAAAACCTTCCTACAGTGGCTTTGACTGTGTCCCCGTGGTGGCTCACACACTTCCAGGACAGTGGCAGTGGCAGGGGGAGCCTGTCCTGGTTCTGTCATGGATGTTCAGGGCTCCAGGGACAGAGCAGGCAGCAGAACCTCTGTGCATGACGGGAAAACCTGTGTGGTTTCCTGTAAATATATTTTTAATTACCCGTGGTGCTGCTGCTGGTCCTCCAGCTCCCCCAGCAATGCCATCACATGTGCTCCAGACCACCTCCTCCTTCCCTGGGGGAATGAAAACTCTGGCTTTTCCATTGCTGCTTCCTGGGGAGTCAGGGCAATCCTCAGGGAGCACAAGGCTGGAACCAAATGTCTCCTGGTGGCCCCTGGGGAAAGGGGCTCTCAGGGCAGGACCAGAGACCCTCTGGAAGGAGCCCAGCAGTCAGTGTGTGGAGCTGCCCATGGGAAGGACTTTGCAGCTGGGAGGTGAAACCTTTCCTCACAGTTATCTGTGCTGGCCCCAGTGCTCCCAGGGCAGTTTTGACCCACCTGATTCCTCAGCAAGGGATGCTGCAGCCCTGGCCAGGCTGCTCTGCAGATCCCACACTCCAGCTCTGCCTCAGGGCTGCAGCAAACACAGAGGGCAGACCTACCCCTGGCCTGTGTGCAGAGAATCCCTGGCATGTGGAGAAATCACAGCCTGCAGCACTGATGGGACACTCCTGGAACAGCCACAGGCACACGTGCTGCCTCCCCCCTAAAAGGGGATGTGAGCATCCCCTGCCCCTGGAGAGTCCTGGGATGGGGCCAGACAGCAAGGCAGCCCTGCAAGGGCGAGTCCAGAACATCTCTTCTCCTCTCAGATGGCAGCCTTGGGATGGATGGAGCTTCTGGAAGGAGCCAGGCAATGGAGACACGTGGTGAAAGGACAGACATCCAGGGTGGAAGCCTCAGCCCTGGCTGGCCCAGCTCTACCTGGAGGAGCCTGTGAGGGGAGCAAAGGCGGCAGATTTGGAGCTGTTTGCAGCCAGTGCCGACCCTTCCCCCCGAGGCCGGCTCTCACCGCAGGGCACGTGGCAGTCGCACTCGCAGATGTCGCAGCGCTGGAACCAGCGGGCCCAGCCCGAGCGCTTGGTGACACAGGACGAGATCTTGATGCAGCCGCGGCTCGGGGAGGCCCCCAGGTTGGCCTGGGAGCTGCAGGACGACGAGCACTTGCCGGTGATGTCCCGCTCGCTGATCTCGACGCGGCCCCGCAGGCAGAGCCCTGCGGGCGCAGGGACGGGGCGCATCGCGGGGTGCCCGCGGGGGGAAAACCGCTCCAAGTGACCCCCCCGCGGTACTCACGGAGGCAGCTGGGCCTGGGGGTCCATCGGCCGTCGGACTGGCAGGTGCTGACCGGGTCCCCCCGCAGCAGAAAGCCGGGCCGGCAGCCGTAGCGCACCGCCGAGCCCACCCACCAGTCGTTCCCGTGCACCACCGAGTTGAAATCCGCCTCGGGCCGCCCGCAGTTCACTGCCGACACCGAGGGGGCACCGTCTGAGGACCCGGGGGCCGGGCAGGATCTGTGTCCCCACGTGGCCGCAGGACCGGGCTGCGGGAGGCGCTCACACACGTGGGTGTGAGTGCCCCGGCACCCCCACCTCGATCTTCCCACCCGATTTTACCTCTGCAGAAGGATTTGTAGCCCAGCCAGCAGCAGCTGCCGTTCCCACACTGGCTCCTCTTCAGCTCCTTGTGCTTCCCCTTGCAGCCCCCCACGCAGATGGGGGCTGTGCCAGACCAGTAGGTATCCAGGTCTTCTGGTGCCACTGAGAGCAAGGGGGTGAGGACCACCATTCCCACCAGCTCCCCAGCCCTCAGAGGCCCCCAGGGAGGTGTTTGAGCTCACCAAAGCTCCTCTCAGCCCACCCCAACCCTTGCTGTGGCGTGTGCCCTCGCTCCCAGACCCCATCTCCTGCTTCCCCTGCGCCAAACCCCAGCACAGGGGCGTGACAAAAGTCTTGCTCCTTACTGGGGAAGACTGGTCCAGCAGCTCTGGGGCATCCTGCAAGCTCCTCATCCCCCCCAAAAAACACCCTGTTACCTTCTGGGTCCTCACAGGAGACCAGCGTGGCCAGCACGGCGAGGAAGAGGAGGCCCAGTGCCATGGTGAACACCCTGCCCTCCTCCCCTCGCCCCTCAGACCACAGACCCCCCTCTCTGCTCGCCCAGGAGAAAGTGAACTTGGTTTTCCATACACACACACACAGGACAGGGGCTGCTGTAGGACATGGGGGAAGGGAGGAGACATTCCCTCTAATGCCAATCCTCTCCCCAGCAGATAATCTCTGGCAGATTACCCTGCCTGGACCCGGTGTTTAAAGGGACAACTCCCAGCCACCACAGCCCCTCCCCTCCAGTCCCGACACCCCCCACTCCATCCAACACAAGGCAGGCACAGCCCTGGCTCTGGCAGGGTGTTGGAAGGAGGGCCAGGCTGGGAGTGCTGCGAATGCAAAGCTGGCACAGGGCCCTTCTCTCGAAGGTATCCTTGGCCCAGCTCTGCCAAGGACCAGGGAAAAGGGGCCAGGCAGGGAGGGGAAGGCTGGGCAAGGCCTGAACCTTGCATTCCAAGCCCAGGGATGCTCTGCCTGGATCTAGCAGCATCCTCTGGCATCTGTGCTGACACCCCCCGAGCCCTACTTGTGTTCCACTCACCCCTGGAGAGCAGAGTTTTGGGGTGCAGGGGTGCACTCTGCCCTTCACACACGGATCCAGCCCCAGGACACCTTCAGGCAGCTCTGGCCACTTCATCCCTGCTCCATCCCCAGCCCCTGGATGGCACCTGCACAGCTCAGTACCCCTCACCCAGGGCTGTTCATCACTGCCCCATCCCACGGGCACAGCCACCACACCACAGCCAGTGGGTGCAACTGGAAAGTGAGCAGATGGCCAAGGGTTTAGGATAAAGGGATTTCCTCCATTAAACTGGAATTCCAACAGCTTTTGCTCAAGGAAGGAGCAAGGAGGAAAAGTCAGCATCCAGCCTCCACCTGGGCTCATCACCTCCACACAGGGTAGTGAGGGCACAAAGGTCGCCCCAGGGACCCCAAATTCACATTGCCCTTGTCCAGTCACTCGACAAAGGACAAGCTGGCTCTGCTCACAAACCCAGGCTCCTCCCTGTATCCAAAAAAGGCCAGAGCAGGCAGCAGACAGCCCTGGAGGAGGCAGCAAAAACCAAACCCACAGCAGGAACAGGAGCGCCAGAGCTAAACCCGACCCTCCAGTGCCACCTCTGGGGACGTGGAGCAGCACACTCCAGAGCCAGCTGTCAGGAGATCCTGGCAGCTCTTCAGTGCCCACCTCCCACACTGCAGGCTCAGGGAATCCCAGTGTCACCTTCTCACCCCCCAGCTGGCAGGGATGGGGCTGAAACACACACCAGCCACGGCCTGGCCTGGCAGCCTGATCTTTATTCGTCCTGCCAAAGTACACTTTGCCCAACCCCAATGTGGGGAGGGAACCCAGGGAATGACAAAAGCAGAAGGGACGCTCCCAATGTCCCAGTGCTGCAGTGGCCTGCAAGGGACAGCCCCTCCAGCCCTCTCCTCCCACAGACTAATGGGATCAGGGGTGCAAACACCACCACCAGCAGCTGAACCAGCAGAGATGCAGTGCAGGGACGTGCTGATGCAGGCATTGCCATCCCCTGGAGAAACTCTGGATGGGGAAGGGCACTGCTAAAGGCCACACATCTCCCCAGGGAAGAGGCTTCAGCACCAGTGTCTGCTCCACACACCTCCCAGCCTGGAAAGGTCCTGGCTGAGGAACAGGCTCAGCAAGGGACCACATCACCCATGAGTTACCTGGGCCAGGCCTAGGCCAAACCTCCTGGGAGGGTGGGAGGGGTTTGCTAGTCCCTAATCCCCAAGAGGAGGAGACAGACAGCCCTTCCCAGCTCACTTCCCTTGATCCACAGCTGAGACCTGTCCTTCCCCTCTCCCCATGCTGCCCAGAGCCAGCCAGGCTGGGGCAGCACAGGCTGAAGACAAGCCCAGCCCTCTCCCCCAGGCACCCCCAACCTCCCCCAGCAGCACATCCCACGCACAGAGGCCTGGGGGCACCTCACACGATCTGGATGCCCAGCTCCTCTGCTGTCTTCTGCAGCCTGTCCATGACATTCTCCTCCAGCTCCCCAGCCAGCCCTGCAGGGGCTGTCCCCTGCTCCTCCGGGGCCGTGCTGGCCATCACGTAATACACAGTCTCGCTCTGCCCGTGCTCGTTGGTCCTGTTCACCACCCGGATGATGGGGCTGCTGGGCTCTTGCTCTGAGGACAAAGCTGGCCCTGGGAAGGGGCTGGGCTCTTGCTCTGATGGCACTGCAGCTCCCTGGAAGGTGCTGGGCCGTGCTGGCTCAGGGCTGCCAGCAGAGCACGGGGCCGGGCATAGCTCTGGGTTTCTGTTCTCCTCTGCCAGGGGAGCGTCTGCTGGGGGCTCCAGGATGATGCCCTGCAGGTTGCCCTCCCCCTCAGGCAGCACCACGCACTCAGCTGGGCCCTCCAGGGCCTCCCCACGCTTCTCCCTGTCCTTCAGGAGCTGCTCTGTGAGCTCCACGCTCTCGTAGCGCACCAGCTGCAGCCGCATGTAGCCGTCCTCGTGCTCCCTGTACCTGGGACACACAGGCAAGGGGGTGCACAGTCACACTCCCCTTCCCAGGAGACAGGAACAGCCAAGGAAGGGGGGTTCTAGGTTTCAAAGCCCCATGCTGCACAGATAATACTGTGCAAGTCAGATAAAAAACTCTAAGCCCACACCCACGTGGCAGCTCCCGGGCTTTGTGCCACGAGCCTCCATCATCCCCCCAGCCCATCCCCTCCCACCACAGGCAGTACCTGAAGCGAGGGTGCCCCGAGGGCCACTTGAACTGGTGCTTCTTCCTGAGGTGCACAGTGAGGTTGTTCCCACGCGTGAAGCACTTGTCGCACACGTGGCACTTGTACCGGGGCTCCGAGTCACCCTGGGGGGCACAGAGAGCAGGGTGAGCAGGGAAGGGGGAATCAGCTTCCCTGGGAAGACTGCCACGGGGTAACACGAGCAGTGCTGCCTTCCCACCTCGTGCACTTTCCTGTAGTGCAGCTTGATGGAGCAGAGGGACCGTGCGGAGAAGCTGCAGGCCTCGAACTCGCAGCGATACGCCGGCTCCTTGCTGTGCGTGTCCAGGTGCTTCCTCAGGTCAATGAGGTTCTTGCAGCTGGAAGGAAAGGGAGGGGGGACACAAAGCTGTGAAGGCAGCAGCACAGGCACAGATTTGCCTCTGGCAGGGGGAGAGCCCCGGCCCTCACCTGTAGTCACAGTAGTCGCACTTGAAGGGCCGCTCCTCGCTGTGGCGGAAGCGAATGTGGTTGCGCAGGGAGGAGGGCAGGGGGCACGTCATGTCGCACAGAGGGCACTTGTAGTGGTTCACTGTGCAGAGGACAGGGGGAAACGTGACCCCAGGGCAGGGCAGAGCGCTCACTGCTCGGGGGCTCGGCGGGGAGAAGGGCCCGTCACTCACCGTGGTTCCTCATGTGGTCGCGGAGCAGCCTCTCCGTGGCGAACCTCTTGGAGCAGTGGGAGCACTGGAACCTCTGCTCTGGGACAGGGAGGAAGGGGAGGGGGTGGTGAGAAAGGAGATCAGAGCAGGGAGAACAGCACAAAGAGCAGTGAGTGAGAAACAGAGGCAGTTACAGAGGGGCTGGAAACCTTTCTCTGCAGGCAGAGGCAGCACACACTGACTACAAAGCCAAACCAAAAAAAACCACCCCAAAACAACACCTGCAAACACCAAAAGGCACAGCCTCCCAGTGCAGAAACTGGGGAGCAACCATCACACACACTGTCAGCACAGGGAATGGAGCCAGCAAATCCCAGTGCTGCTGCCTGGGACTCTGCAGGAGGGACAGCTCTGGCTGAACAGTGTGAGCCCTCCAATCCTGCCTCTGCAAGGAGACACTCCTCAGAAGACACAAGTTGTGCCAGGGGAGGTTCAGGTTGGACATCAGGAAGAATTTCTTCCTGGAAAGGGTGGTCAGGCATTGGAAGGGGCTGCCCAGGGAGGTTTGGAGTCCCCATCCCTGGAGGTGTCCAAGGAAGGACTGGGCTGCTTGACAAGGTGGGGATCGAGCACAGGTCGGACTGGATGGCCTTGGAGGTCTCTTCCCAAAAATCCCAGCCCCAGGAATCCCCCCCTGCCCTCTCCCTGCCCCCGGGGCTTACGGTCCAGGGCGGTCTGACGGCGGATGTGGTCGAAGAACTTGGTGTTGTTGGCAAACATCCCCCCACAGGTGGGACAGGCCACCACCTTCTCCTGCGTGTGGCTGCGCAGGTGCTCCCGCAGCTTGCAGCGCCCCTTGAAGCTGCAGTCACAGTCTGGGCACAAACAACAGCACAGTGAGACCCCTCACAGCTGGGCCACTGAGTACCAGCCTTCTCCCTTCTCTTCTGGGCAGCAAGGCCCCAGAAAAGCCCACAGAGCAGGGGCACAGCAGGGTGAGTCGCTGGGGTACAGCTGGCTCGACCCCTGCCAGCAGTTGAGGCAGCTGCACAAACACAGGGGGAAACTGCAGATAAAAATAAACTCCAGCCTTGCCCTTCTAGGGACTAATTAAATATGAATGAAAAGTCCAGTGTCAAGCACTCAGCTGGATTTGCCCTGAAGCAAACCCTGCAGGCCATTTCCCCGTCAGCACCACGCATATTTCTGAAGCTCTGAAACCCTCCCAAGGAGCAGAGAGCTCTCCTGTGCCACATTTGCAAACCCAGCCCCGTGCAAAAGCCCCTCTGGAGAGGCCCTGCAGCCACACACCAACCTTTCCAGCCACAGAGCACCACGTGGTTCTCCTTCCCCGCTGCCTTGTACTCGGAGCAGAAGCTGTGATCCTCCACGTGCCGGTAGAACCACTCGGGGTTATCAAAGGATCTCTGGGGAGGAAGGACATTAAAAACAGGGTCAGTAAAAGAGATCAGCACAAGCTCAGGTGCTTTCACACAGGCCCCAGGGTCAGGGTGCAGGGCAGCAGCAGCTCTCCCTCCCTCGGTTAAGCCAAGCCCCCTGTTCTCACCTCACAGTACTCCCACAGGCACAGGAAGTTCTCCTGGATCTCAGGGATGATGTTCCTGCTCTGGAAGTCCAGCTGGCAGTGGCTGACATCCCCCTGGCCCTGCAGAGCCCGCAGCCCCCACTGCTTCAGCTTGGTGTGGTAGCAGTGGAAGTAGACGTGGCGCACGAGGTCGGAGGGGCTCTCCGGGGAGCAGAACCCACAGTCCTGCCACAGGCACGTGTACTCCTCTGCAACACACACAACACGAGTCACAGGATCATCAGCCGGGCTGGGAAAGACCTCTGAGATCATCCAGCCCAGTCACCAGGGGGAAAACCTCCAGCAGGGGGAAACGCCACGGGGGTTTTGCTGAGATCCTGCTCGGTGCCTCCCCAGCTGCCTGCACGGGCTGAGCACACACAGCCTGTGCCAGCTGCTGCTCGGGGTGGTTTTCACTTCCTCTGAACGAAAAGAGCAATCACACTTCGAAAAAAAAGCCCAGCGGCCTCCCCCGGGCAGGCAGGTCACGTGACAGGCCAAATTATCTCCAGGCTCTGCTCAGGGAGGGAAGCAGGAAGGCCAGAAACCCTCCTTTCCCATGGAATCTCAGGTTGAAAAGACCTCCAGGATCATTCAGTCCGACCTGTGCCCGACGCCCACCTCATCGCCCAGCCCAGAGCACTGAGTGCCACGGCCTTCCTGGGACACCTCCAGGGCTGGGCACTCCAAACCTCCCTGGGCAGCTTCTTTCCATGAAGAAATCCCTCCTGATGTCCAACCTAGCCCTCCCCTGGCACAGCCCGTCCCTTGTTCCCTGGGAGCAGAGCCCGATTCTTCCCCCCGGCTCCCCCTCCTGTCAGGGAGCAGCGGCGAGCGAGGAGGCCTCCGGCCCCTTACCCAGCGGGTCTATCTCGTCGCGGTGCTCGCCGGGGAGGTGCTGCTGCAGGTGCTGCGCCACGTGCCCGCAGAACTCCTCCATCCCCGCCGCCACGTACGAGCACTGCTGCCACTCGCACTGCAGCACCACGGCCCCCTTCCCGCCGGCCCGGCCGGGCGGCATGGCCGGAGCCCCGCGGAGCCGGGCAGAGGCACCGGAGCCTTCTGCGGCCGACCGGGAGCGGCTCGGAGCCCCGCGGGGTGCGGGGAGAGCGGGGACGAAACCCCTGGCCCCGCCGCCCCTCCGCCCGCCTCTGCCCCTCAGGGGGGCCCCGCAACGCGACGGACCGCGCCCGGCAGCCAATAGGAGCCGGCCCCGCCTCAGCCCGCCGGCCAATCACCGCGCGGGAGGGCCCCGCCCGGAAGGGCCCGCCGGGAAACTGGCGCCGCCTCGCTGAGGTTCCGGGGCGCTTTGGGTCCCCCGCGGGGAGAGCGAGGATTCCAGGAATTCCCGGTCGGGTTTGGGAAAACCCGCACGCCGGGAGCCGGGGCAGCTCTGCGCAGGATCACCGAAGAGCTGGGGTCGGAGGGTGCCCAGTCAACCCCCCTGCTCAACCCAGGCAGGGTCACCTGGAGCAGGTGGCACAGGAGCACATCCAGGTGGGGTTGGGATGTCTCCAGAGACTCCACTCCCTCCCTGGGCAGCTGTTCCAGTGCTCTGCCACCTCCATGGGAAGAGGTTCTTGGTGTTGAGGTGGAACTCGTTGTATTTCAATTCATGGCACAGCTTACCCACAGTTTCCCCATCCCTGGAAGTGTCCAAGGCCAGGTTGCAGCAACCTGGTCTATGGAAGGTGTCCCTGCCCGCGGCAGGGGGGTGGGACTGGATGATCTTTAAGGTTCCTTCCAACCCAAACCATTCTGAGTTAATGTTTGGTGCCTCCAGGACAGTTCCTTGCCTAAACAAGAGCCCCCCACACCGAGCTGGACACGAACCCCAGCAGTGCTGCACTGCCTACCATGAGCTAATGCCACCAGTTCCCTTTGCTCAGCAGCGAGGAGATGGGCTGAAATGACAGTTTGAATTAAACAAATCCACACTGACTGTTACATCTGCTGTCCTGGGCTCTTTTTTTTTAATGACACAGAATAGAGCTCAATTCTCTGGGTTTGCTTTGGCACAGGCAAATGTCTTACAAAAACAAATGGGATTGAATAAAATCGTGCTGGGCACAATGGTTTCTGTAACTCCTGTCACACACAGTGGCCCTGCCCTCGATGTGAGTGGGAAGCACGTGCCCAGAGCCACTGAATTATAAAGAAAACCTCAAAGAAGGGCTGGCTGGGTTTTTGCTTTCTCTCTGTCTGTTTGTTCCCTGCAAGGGTTGGTTTGTTTTCAATGCAGTTACTTTGCAACCAGCCCAGGGAACACCTGGACTGACCAAACACTGTAAAGCCTGAACTGGGGCTGGGATTTAACCTGTGTATCCCCTAAAGATTCATCCCCAGGAGGCAAAACTCCCTGGGCAGTGTTCCAGGAGGCAGGTGGCAGGCAAAGCCCGTTGCTGACAAAGCAGAGACAACCCCCTTTCCGTGCCACTTTTCCATCTGCTTCACTTCCACGATGACATTCCACGACTCTGTGGTGTCCCCTCGGCCCTGAGCAGGCAGGACACCTGAGTTAAACCCTCAAGGCAAGGATATTTGGGGGATTATTCAGGATATTGTTTCAGCTCTGCCTCAGCGACACAGACACAGCCTTTGCCAGCTGCTGCTCCTGGTGTTTTTTTGTTTCCTCTGAAGGAAAAGACTAATTACAATTATAATAAAAACACGCCAAAAAAAAGCAGGAAGGCTGGTCACGTGACAACCCAAATTAATCTCCAGGCCCATGGTGGGGGGAAGCACAGGGATTACAAGGAGGGAAGGATCTTTCCCAATGGCAGCAGACTCCACGAGGAGGAATATTGAATTAGGAGGAACATGCTGGCGCCAGCCTTGCCCTGCTGCTGTAAGATGAGCAGAAGTGCTGCCCATCAGCCCTCTGTGCCTGTGCACAAAGCACTCCAGAGATCCCCTGCCTCAGCACGGCCTGCCCTCGCTCTCCTGGCAGGGAAAACGCTCCCTGGCAGTGATTAAAGAGGAGTTTAAGGGCTTAGCTGTGCCCTGTGGTTCAGACACCGCACAAACAGCCTCACTGCCCACGCAGCAGTGGCTGCAGCAGCTCTAGCCCAACATTCCTTTAAATCCTGGCCCAGCAGCGGTGTAAAACAGGTCTGCTGTTCCTGTCCTGCTGCCTCCCTGCAGGACAAACTCAGCCCTTCAGAAAGGGGACCCCCTCCTCAGGCTCCCTCCCGGGGTTTGCTGGTGGACACTCCTGCCGGTCCCACAAACGTTCTGTCCCTCCCTGCAGGTGCCTGTGGATTCCAGGCAAAGCCCTCCTGGCTTTCCCAGTGCCCCAAGAGGCAGTTTCAGTCATGCAAAGCACAAACTGTGGGGTCCCAGAGAGGCAGAACCGCTGCCCAAGCGAGCTCTGCTGCAGCTCGTGGGTGTCGCGTGCTCAGCAGGGGAAGATCCTCCTGTCCCAAGCCTTGTTTTCCCAACCAGATTCCTCACCTGTGAGGAATTTGCCCTTCCCTGCAGGACTTGCCACCCTTTCACTTTCAGCCAAGGTTTTTCTGTCCCCAGACCTTGGTTTTCATCCTGTGAAATGTCAGGTCGGACAGGAAGGAGCCTCCTTGGGAAGGATCCACACTGACCATGCAAATGGGAGCGAAACCCAGAGCCAGGGATTTGCATTTAAGCAAATCCCAGGTGAGGCATCGTGGAGACATCCCTGAATTGGAGAAAATTTAATTCCTCCAGCTTTCTCAGCTGGAGGTTTACCAGGGGAACATGAGCACGGGCTTCACTCTGCCCTGGGAAGTTCATGACAGACACAGCCCTTCTCCAAAATCCTGCAGGATCGCAGAGCTGGCACTTGGCAGCAGCAACAGCAATGGAAGCAGGTGAGTTCCAGCAGCCTTGACTTTTCACAGGATGCATCCTCATGGAATTACCAGGGAGAGAACATTCTGTGCTGTTCTTGGGCTCGTATTTGAAAAGGAAATAATCAGAAAGGATTGTCTCAAAATCAACATGTGGCATCTTTAGTGTCCCAAGAACTTAATGGCATCAATTAGCACATTCTGCCTTCTCTAAGCTGAATTTATATTCCTCCACAGTGCAATCTTTTTCAAAAGGCAGTTAGATCAAAGTGATGTGAAATATGATTCAATTTGCCTGAAAATTATATAAACTCAGGCCTAAATTAGCATTTCCTTCCACAATGCTGCCAGTAGCAGAGTTATCTGAAGTTTTAATAGCTCAGCATCAGATGCTGCTGAATAATTCACTGAGCTCAACAGGTTTATGTGAGGCTGGAGTGAAAACTTAAAAACAAGGCTAAAGGGCAGAGCCATTGCATGGCTTAATTAAAACAATTTGGGCAGAGAAATAACCAAGTACATGAATGGAGAAAGTTCAATAGCACCGAACTTCTGTGTAAAAAATAAAGAGGCGTGGAAGTGTTTTTGTAAAGCCTTTTCAGCACACTAAAGATGCCAGGAGTAGCTTTTTGTGTCAGTTATACCTGCTTTGAGCTCTGGCTGTGTGTGCACACCAGGTGCCTCGTGCTTGCAACTGCTGTCAGTAAAACAGCCCCAAAAAGGGAGGACGGGAGGGAGAATCTTCCTTGGGCTCTGAAAAAAAGCAAGACCCAGTGTCAGTGTGCAGATTTCTCTCAGCTGTAAGAACAGACATGCATTTCTGGCCACTTCAGAGACTCACTGATATGGGTGTTCACCTCTGCTTTTTGGGGCACTGCCCCTTGAACGTGTTAACCGCGTTTCCTACTCAAAAAAACAAGCTGTGATTGCCCAAAACTACAATTTCTCTGGCCCAACAGACAACATTTGGGGCAACCCCAAGCCAGCAGGGTGAAACCCTCTGCTCTTCCCTTTCTAATCCCTCCCTGTGTGTCCTGTGTCTGTGCACCTGGGGACACAAAGCCACGGGAACAAAAGGGATAAACGGGGCCAAGTGACACATCCTGAAAAAGCAGGAGGGCCAAATGGTAAATTTCAGAGATCAAACACACCAGCTGTGGGATGGCAGTTCGTTGTTCCCTCAGGAGAACGTGGCTGTGTGTTTTCCAAAGGATTAACTTCAAAGTTAAGCTTTGTGGTTTTTTTCTCCCCCAGAAGATTTCAATAAAAGCCAAGAGGGAAACCCCTCCCTGGCCCCACACAGGTGGGAGCTCTGTGTTCAGGCAAAACAAAAGCCCAAACCCATCAGACAGCCACACCAGACCTGCATGAAAACCATGTGGCACTCCACGTGGAAACACAGGTTAGGGGAGATGAGCAGTTCTGTTGAGCTCCAAAGGGATGATTTTTATATTAATAACTGCAGTTTTTCCTTTCTGACCTGATGTACTTGATGCTCTTTCTGCAATAACCTCTTCCAGCTGCTCAGGGCTCCCTCTGAACTCCCTAATGCTCATTTCAACCCCTCAGTCCCCACAGATTTTGGAAAACGTGTGTACCAAGGAGTGAGAGTGAAACACACGGTCAAGGATCTTCTGGCTGAGAAACGCTCCAGGCAGAGCAGTGGCTCCCACTTCAGCGTAAGTCACTCCCTCTCCACCTCTTTTTAACCCCAAAAAAAGACATGCCATCCAACCCTCTGCTTTAAAGAGCATTTTGGTAGAGTTCAGGGCACCTCCAGTGCTGGCAGGGAACAGCAAAAAAAACATTTGCAACATTTGCTTGTCCCAAAGCATCACTGATGGCTCCTCAATTTTTTCCATCAGTGAACTAATGCCTAAAGGTGTTTTTCTTTCTATTTTAAGCACAGCAGTAATGCTAAATTCCTCATTCCTTTCTCATCCTGCATGGGACACCTTTCCAAGAGGAATTCCTCTTCCCCCCCCAGCTGCACTCCAACCAGCCAGTGCCACACAAATAGCTGTTCTTCCCCGAATGTTGTGCTCCTTCCAGCTCCTCCCTGGCACACCAGGGATGCTGTGGGCTGGCAGGAGGCCAAGCAGCAGCTTGGAGGAGATGATCTCTTCCTAAAGTGGTTCTATGGCAACAGGAAGCCCCAGTCAGGCTCTCCTACACTACATTGGTTTTTTTTTCCTCAATTGCCAGCCAGCAAAGCAATGCTGTCCCCAGGAGAGGCACAACCAGCTACTCCCTGGGTGCTCCCAAGGCTCACCTTGCAGGAGCAGCAGCTCCTCACTTCCATTCCTGGGAGCATTGGAGCACTGGCAGATAAGGAGGTGCAGCCAAGCCGCCAAAACCATCCTGGAAGGAAAGAGTGAGAGCAGAAACCCAGATTACTAGCAGCAGAAGACTCATTTTAGGAGTTTTAGTGCTCTCTCTCGGGCTTCTTGCCTTCAGCAAAATGAAGAAACCTCAAAGGGATTCTCAGGTATAAGTGTTCAAGTGTTTTTTTCTCGCTGTGACTTAAATCTGTGCAGCAAAACAGGCAGAAAAGCAGCAGTGGGCATTAAAAACACAGCAGGATTTGTCCACAGAGACCCTCACAGTGGACACACATCTCCATCTCATGCCAAATCAGCCCTGGCCCTAATTCCCAAGGAGAGACCAAAAGTGACTGTGCAGGGCAAACATCTGTATTTGCTGGAAGATACCACTGGTATCTGCTCTGGAGCCCGTGTGACTTGTGCTGGCTCACAGCTCATTTTCCTGACGGAGCAGGGAGCAGCTGCAAACCTCCCTCAGCAGCAGAAGGAAGTCCCAGCCCTGGCAAATTTTAATTCAAATCTAAACCTCTAAATTTGGTTGCCTGCTACGGCAGGAACCCCCTGTTTGCACTATGCAAACTGAAAACAGCCTGGCCCCAGCACTGGCCAGGGGACAGATGAAATAAATGCAGCTAGGGGCTCCCTGTTGCTGTTTTATGGCCTTGGAGGTCCCAGAACTCAATGAAACCCCGGGTATGAGCTCTGCTCCAGATGCCTTTGCCACAGTGCTTTGGAGGGAATTAAGCACTGTGAGCACCAGGGTCACTCAGGGCTAATTCTCCCTTCCCTGGGGACCAAGAGGAGATTATCATCATGATCAGTGTTGCTCTAGGGCCCAAGAAGGAGTTAGGAATAACTGCTTTTAAACACAGCTTGTGCTGTGAGGAGCAGGCAGGTAAAGCAGCACAGGTGGGCCGAGCTAGGACTCAGGATCTGCCCATTTTCACCAGTCCAGGGCTCAAATCCCAATTTATTGAGACCTGCTTTGTGCCAACACCAAAGTGAGTGCTCAGCATTCTGCCTGCATTAAAGGACTCTGCAGTGCACCAGAGAGAAGCCATTTATCTTGATACTTCTCCTGTTATCAGCTCTACACAAGACCTCCACAATCTCCTCTTAGCCTACATCTGCTAATACCCCAGAGGCCCCAGGCTTGAAGTTATGGAGTTAAGCCCTTCAGAGCACCAAGGCTCAAAGAGTGCACCTGAGTTATGCCAACACCCTCCCAAACTACGTGTTCAAAGAGCCACCTGGCTTTGGAAAGGCACTTCTTTAACCTATCTTTGTCTTTTTTGCAGGGCAGCACCAGCACACCACAGTCACCCTTTGGCCAAATGCCAGGTGAGGTTTTCCTGCACTGATAAATAACCTTCCATGCAGGTTGGGGAGTTGACACAGCCCTGTCTGTTCTCCTCCAGGGGACAGGAATAAGCAAAGGAGCCCTGGAGCAGGGCCACCCCTCAGAGAGAGCCCAGGAGCAAAGTAATTACAAGAGTCAAAACAGGGACAGCAATCATCTGGTATAAAATTCCCAAAGAGAGGAGAGAGAGATAATTAAAGCAGTTCCCACCCCTTTTGATAGAAGAGCCACAGAGAATCCCTTCTTTTCTTTCTGCATCTCCCAGTTTTCTCTGGAGGAGAAGAAAGAAAGCACAAAATCAGGAGCTGACCTGTTTCATCCCTTGAGCTCTTGGGCAGGGAAAGGGGAGTGAGGCTGGAACCTCCTCCCCAAGGGCCGCAGCAGAACAAGGGAGAAGCAGGGGCTGACAAAACTGACCTCAATCTCCCTGTTTAAAAGGAGGCCTCCTATTTAAAGCTTCCCAGAACACATTTGGTTTGCCACAGATGGAGGTCACCAGCTGGACCAGGGCAGGCTGGGGTGCTGAAAGCACTTGGGCTCACACACAGCTGCTTCAAGGCAGGATTGATTCCTGCTCTGGGTGATGCTGGAGGGAAAAGGGCTCTGGTTTGCACCCACAGAGGTGTCCATGGCTCTGTGGCTCCCAGGTGCTGCTGTCACAGCTTTGTCCCCCCTGTCCTCTGCCCACCACAGGCTCACCTCCCCCTGGTTACTACGGAGTCAGGAGACCCTTCCCAGCCGAGCTGGATTTCCACAGCACCAAGCAGTTTGTCAGTGATGTCTGCTCGTCCCCTCTGGGCTCCAAGCCCTTCTCCTGTGATTCCTCAGCCTCTCAGGGCTACCCTGCCCTGCTGGACCCGTATCTCACCGACCAGTACGGGGACTGCCGCGCTCCCCCCCTCGCTCCTGGTGCCAGCTCCTTCTTCAGCCCTCCTGCCGTGCCCCCTCTCCTGCCATCCCTGCCTGGTGACACAGGACACTTCCTGCTAGTGAGTGAGTCTGTGCTTCTGTCACCCCCTAAAAGATCACCCAGTTTAACCCCTGGGGGGGGTTAATATGGGGAGGATGTGGCTGATACAGGAGGCAGCACAGCAGAGCCCCCAGCAGATGGGGCAGGGCTGTGGGGGAAGGTTTCTTATCTTTGTTGCCATCTAATTTTCCCTTTTTCCTGTGGGAGGCCAAACCTTCCCTGCTCCCCAAAGCAGCTACTGCGTTAAGCTCCTTAAATTTCTGGAAACATCCTTTGATAGCTCCAGGTTGTTGCCTATCCCCCATCCCTGCTGCTTCCCAGGAGCCAGCTCCTGTCACACCCCCAGGGCAGAGCTCCTGGACCCTGTAGGATCAGGGCTGGTCAGTCCCACTGGGATCCTATTCCAGGCCTTGATACTTCTCAAGTATCATCCAATGGACAGGACAGATGTTTCTGTTCCACAGTTTTAACACCAAATCCTGCTCCAGAGCAGCAGAAACCCTTGTGGAACAGGCTCCCCAGGGCAGTGGGCACAGCCCCAAGGCTGCCAGAGCTCCAGGAGGGTTTGGATAATCTTCTGGGGTACAGGGGGTGACTCTTGGGGCTGGGTTTGTGCAGGGCTGAGGGTTGGACTCGATGATCCTTGCGGGTCCCTTCCAACTCAGCACATTCTGTGATTCTGAGTGTTCCCAGCAGGGCCCTGGGGATAGAAATGCCATTACCTCCAGGACAAGCCTTTATTCCTAAGGGTGTTTCTTGCCTTTTCTCCCTGTTTCCCTGCAGAGAGAGCCCTGGGAGCAGAGCTCACCCGACAGCCTGGGCCAGTCGGACGCTGCGTGCTCAGACCCCCTGCAAGCGCTCCCTCCCGGCTCCAGCTGCCTCTCCCCGCCTGAACCCGGAGGTGTCTCCCCGTTCCGGGGCTCAGGGTGGACCCCAGCCATCCCTGGAGCCCAGCCCTACCCTCTGCACCCTCTGGAAGATGCCCACTGCTCCCCCAGCTCACCCTTCGCCTTCGCAGCGTTCGCGGCCGTGGGGAACGAGCCGCCGTCCAGGATGAGCCACCTCTGCCCAGAGCAGTCCTCGGAGAGCCCACACCTCCAGGATAGCCCTGCCTGGGCAAAAGAGGATGGAAGTGCCCTCTGGGGGCCTTATGAAGGCCGGAGAACTTATTGACGGGAGAGAAGAGCTGGAGGAAGAAGAAAAGAAATGGACTGTTATTGAAGCAAATTAATGATTTTTCTGCTGTTTCCTAAACCTTCAATCAGAGGGTGCTGCCACGTGTGATGCTTTGTGCTCTGTTTAGAAATACAGTCACTTGGAAACACCAAGTGGTGCCTTCTAGTGCCTTATGGAAATCATTGCTCACAGTAGTCCTGCTGGGCTACAGGTCAAATCCCCAGCCTGAAAAATATCTGCACCTTACGGGCCTTTCCTACACACAAGGATCTCGGGTGCTTCCCAGAGGGCTTCT
>JAWWES010000067.1:4957488-4971794 GCA_035583135.1 Lophotriccus pileatus
TGTCCGTGGCAGGAGGGCAGGCTCTCCCAGCACCCAGGTGGGCTGGCACCGGGAACAGGACTGGTTTCCAGTCCCGTGGCCACTAGAGGTAGCTCTGCACACACAAACGCACCTCGGAACTCTCTCAGATGCAGCACATCCCGACCGGTTTGTCCCTGGAGGAGGCCACCCCCTCTGCCCCATCTCGCCCCCAGCCCGGCACCCACAGCAGCAGCACCAAAAGCCTCTCTGAGGATGAACAGGAGCATCCCAGAGCCTTGGAATACGCAGTGATGAGATGCTTTAAAGCTCTCCTTGCCTTTTCTCCTCGAATCCTGGGGAAAATGGGGCTTTTGGAGCCTTCACAGCACCTTCCAGGGATCATAAATGGCACTGGGGACACAGGATTGGGCTCAGAGCATCTCCCCATGCCTGGGGGCACCTCTCTATGGGGAACGTGGGCCAGCACTGCTCCTGGAAACAGGGGGATCCAGCAGACCCCTATGAGCAACATTGTGCCCAGGCTGCCCCAGGAGCACCCAGCCCTAATCCTGCCTGGGCTGGGGTCCCTCTGGGTGCCTCCTGATTCCCCAGCCTGGCTCAGACGTGCTTGGAAATGTCTGCTCCCAAACCCAGACCATGCAGGAACACCCCAAACACAGGAGCCTGGTGTTTCCTTGAGGCACAAGCTCTGTCAGGGAGAATGGCCTCCCTGCTGGGCTCACTCCCCACAGAACTCGAGTATATTTGTTCAGCTTAAAGGAAAAGCAAAGACTGGGCTGTGACAGCAGCCAAGCTGAGCTGCTGGTAGATCATTAACAGCCTGGCCTGCTCTCTGCCTCAGCCAGAGATTCCCTGAGCACTGCAGGGGCTGTGGTCCCCAGGGAAAAGCTTAAACTCAACCTAAAAACCCCAACTACGTCAGTGTTGTGTAGTTTATCCAAAAAGCTTCTCATCCTACACACACTGAACCCCCCACCTGCAGCTCACGGGGCAGGCCAGTGCTGAGGCATGTGAAAGAGAGAGGCCAATCTGCAGCAAAAGCAAAGAGTCTGAATTAGGGAAAAGCACAAATAGACTCCAAAGTGAGCCCAGCACCCGGGCAGAGGGAGGGAATGCTGTGGCAAGAAGTGGGGTTCAGGTACCTTCAGCTGCCTGGGTACCCAGAGCAGCCTCTTCATCACACCCCGCCCGCCCCGCTGCCATTTTGGCCCCAAACCCTCAGCATTTAGCCTTAAAACGTGCAAAAATGTGCAAAAAGCAACTCAGTCCCTCGCAGAGCCCTCTCTGCAGGTAGCACATGAAATATGAGAGGGCTGGAGCCCAGCCTGTGCATCTGAGGGGAAAACACTGGAGCCGGTTTCGAGGCATCTGCTTCATTCTGGGAAAGATGGGTAAAACCCTGCAAATGTCCCAAAAGCAAAGGGTGGGGAGGGTGGCCCCGCCAAATCTTATTCCCCCAGACCCTCTGCTAGATGGGGATGTGCTCGGTTTCACAAAAAGATAGCCCATTTTGTGGAGCCTTTGAATATTCAAATTGAAAGTATCGCGCAATCATTGATTGTCAAATCATTGGTTTCTAGAGGTTTTAAATACTTGGCATTAGGAGAGAAAAACTCAAACTTATACCCGTAGGGATAAAACAATAATATTGTCGGGATCCACCTGCCATTGCCACCGGGCAGGCAGGTCCCTTCACCCCCAGATTTCGAGCCTTGTCTCCTCTTGCCCCCTTGGCCAGCTCTGGGGCCGGGGCCGGGGCCACCGCGGCTGCAGCAGCGGGTACCTGGCGGGGAGCTGCCCGTTCCAGCCCACGATGTCCGGTAAGCCCCTCTCTGCCCCCCTCGCTGTCCCCCGACACCCCTTTTTGGGGCCGTTTCGGGGTTCGCCGGGGTCATTCCGCCAGCGAGGCGATGCCGCCCTGCCCGGGCGGGAGGGAGCGGGGAGGGCGGGGAGGAGGGAGGGAGGAGGCAGGGGAAGGATCGGCTCCTGCCCGCCCGGCTGGCTCGGGGCACGGCGGAGCTGTCGGGGGGGAGCCGGAGCTGCCGCTGCCGCCGCGATCCCTGCGGGGCGATGGGAGAGGCGGCCCCGCACCCCCGCCTGCCCTCCCCGCACGCTGCTCTTGAACCCCAGCCCCAGCTCCCAGCCTGTCCTCGTCACGCTGCTCCTGATTCCCCCCCGCACCTGCCCCGACCACCCTCTGCCCACCCTGGTCACCCTGCTCCTTGACCCCCAGCCCATCACCCTGTTCTCTGACCCCCAGCCCCATCACCCTTCTCCCTGACTCCCAGAATCATCACCCTGATCCCTGGACTCCCAGCCCCCCCTCACCACCCTGCCCCTTGGCCCCCAGCCCATCTCCCTGCCCCTTCCATGCCCAGCCTGCCCAGTGCCCGTGGTAGCCCTGCTGTGGGTGCTTCACCTGCAGGCAGGAGCCTCAGGCTGCCAGAAAAGCAAGATCCTGCTGGCTCAGAGCCCTCTCTGGCTACAGGGAGGCCTGGTAACGAGGGTGTTCTCCTAAAATCCAACCCTTCCCTGCCCTCGTCTTCCCCATCTTCTGTTTGTTGAATAGAAACCAAACGTCAGAAATATGAGGTGAATAACCCCCAGCTGAGCACAGCCCAGCAAACTGCCCCTGAGGCAGCCCCAGCTCAGTGCCCACAGCCTGGGATCTCCTGGCTGTGTGAGGGCAGAACCTGCAAACCCAGCCCTGCCCTCTGGCCAGGCTCTCCTGGTGACTGCCCGGGAGAGGGTGTTGTTCCCTGTCCAGAGGTGGCACCAGAAGGCCCAGCTTTAAGTCTGTCACTCCTGCTCCTTCAGGGCTGTCTGCTGCCTGCTCTGGCTTTTTTGGGGGTGTAGAGAATGGCCTGGGCTTGTTGCCCCTTTGCCATGTGATTTGGGTTAAAAGAACAGCAGAAAGTTAGGACAGAAATGACTGCCACAGGTTTAAGTATTTCACCATGAGTACAGCGAGTGATTTTTCAGAATAAGTAAATTCTTTGCCATTCCCTGTACTAAAAATCCCTCATCAGGTGGTGCCTGGTGATTGCTGATTGTTTTCAGATGGATTAAATACATCCTAAATGCTTGTTTGAAGTCAGTGGGAGTTGTACATGACCAAAGTAAAGGGATAATCTAGGCTTTGCAAGAAGTGATTCATGAAAGCAGTCATTTTATTTGTGTTTTGTTTAGCCCTCTGAATAACCACCCACATATCTCCATTGTTTTATTCCTGGTCTTCCTCTGCCAGATGAAGTGCTTCCCACATTTATTTTCAGGTCCTGAGAGAGGCAAATATGTTAGGAATTTAAAGAGATTCAACAGCAGCACCAGATGGAGGTTGGTGTTAGGGAAGCTGGAGAGAGGGCAGGGGGAAGAAGGAGAGAGAGGAGAATAAAACACGTGTGGCTGCTAAATATGATCAACTCCAGCTGTTCCATAAGTGTCTGCTTGTCACAATGACCAGTTCATCATGGTAACTCTAGGCTGAAGTCATGCTGGATTTGCTGTTTGCTCTCCCTTCCTGTAAAGTGTTTTTCCACGAACTCTTTCAGGAAAGCCCAAGGTGTACCAGGGTGTCAGAGTAAAGATTACAGTGAAGGAGTTACTGCAGCAGAGAAGAGCACGACAGGCAGCAACTGGTTCAGCAGTGAGTAAAAATGTTTTGTTGTTTGCTGTGTCTCTTTTTTATTTTTATTATTATTATTATTATTTTTTGCCAAGCCTGTAATCTCTGGGCCCAAATGGCTACTGAAGTCTGAGTGTAACAGGCTGCTGAGGATGGGGGAAAAAACACTCAGCCAGTGATCCAAAGGGGTGAGAATCTGTGCAGGGAGGAAGCAGAGCTGGTGCTCCAGGAGCATCCCTCGGTCTGGGATGGAAGGCTCACCTTCTGGAGGAAGGGATGGAGTTCTGTGTGTACTCACACCCACTCACTCTTCCAGCCTTTGGCTCCAGCCACTGCAGGGATTTGCATGAAGAGGCTGGTAAATCATTATTTCTTCCTGGTTCGTGACTCTGGAGCCCCGGAAGGCTTTCAGATTTCAGCTCGCCGTGCCTCGTTGCAGCTGACTGCACAAAAAGCTGCTCAGCCACAGGCACAGGCACGGGGGGCTGGGTGAGCAGTGCCCAGAACTGCCAGGCTTTGGGGGTGCTGGGTCACTCCTCCCCTGCAGCAGCAGCCTCTGCATCTCCGGGCTGAGCTGAACCGGTTTTCACTTCCCACCGCCAGCTTACACAGCACCTGTGGAGCCCACACAGGAAAAAGTGAGCAGTGGCAGAGCTGGGGGTTACCTTGGTGACCTGCACAAGGTGTGTGCGGCCCTGGAGAGGAAAATCCCAGAGGTTTGCCTTGTCTGCAGCTGGAGAGGTGAGGGGTGGTCAGTCCTGCAGGCACTCCCAGCCCAGAACTGCTGCTCTCTCATGAATTAAAGGCACTGGGTGTGCTGGGAAGTTGTTGCCAGGGAAATGAGCTGCTGACTCAAGAGCACGTGGAATAAAGGAAATGAAGTGGAAGCCTGAATGAATTAAAACTGAGAGGAAAAAAAAAACAAAACCCAAACCAAAACAACGTCAGAATTTGTATTTGCAGAGTGAAATCCTGGTCCCAAACAAGCATCAAAACTCCCATTGCTTTTGGGGTGGATTTCTCCCTTCCAGCAGGTCAGGCTCCTAGAAATGGGTGATCTGTCCACTCCAGCTTCCAATATCCCTTAGAAAAGCGAGGCTGCCCATTTTCACAGAGTGGGGAGCAGAGCTGGTTCTCAAACCACATCAACACCAAGGACAGCCATCCACTCTGGTGCCCAGCCACAGGGACACCTGCAGTCTCCGTAATATTCATCCCTAGGAATTCTTTGGGATCCTTCCACTGCAGAATTCCCGGTCCTGGAAGTTAACACACGTTCCTTCCAAAGGCATTAGTTTTAACACACATTAGTCTTCAAAGCAAACCTCTGTCAAGTCAGTGATGCAGCAGAAAGATCACACCAGCACGGTGCTGGTTCAAGGGCTTTACACCACGCTAGGGTTGTGCTTCTCCCACTCTTCTACAGGACAAAAAATCACATTATGCACATCAATCTAATGTTCTGTCAAGTTTCCCAAGTGGAAATGAGGGAAATAAGGTTTACAGGAATAGGTTGCGCCGAAATCCAGACTTACCTCGCTCTCCCCTGTGCCCTTCCCTTCCTCTCTCCTTGCCCAGGTTTCCTGGGGCAGCAGCAGCAGCATCCAGTTCTCAGAGTCTGTGTCTCCGCCTCACCCAGGTGGGTACAAAGCCCGTGCACATGTCCCTTCCCACTCCCTTCCCAGTTTTCCCGCAGCCAGGAGTGTTCCCAGCCCTGGGCTGAGCCAGGCACTACCTGCAGTGCAGCCAATCAGCACCCGAAGGGAGCCCTTGGAATGCAGATGAGGTGCTCATTCACCCCCTCGGGAGCACACTCAGCTCTCTTCTGGGCTGGTTGTTTTTCCCTCAGCAAGCACCAAGATCCCCTTCAGGAAAGGATCATCCCCCGGGAACAACAGTGCTGGAATCAGCTCTGCAGGCTGTGCTCTGTGGGTTTGACTGGACACAGAGGGTCAGGTTGCCCTGGAGCACTTGGCTGGCTCCTGTTCTGTTCTCTCTCTCCTGGCAGCAGCCAGAGGAGTGAGAGGAGTGTCAGGTTCTCAACAACACAAAGAGTTTCCTCCTCCTGCGTGTGAATATCCAAGGAAAGGGGAAAGGGGTGGGGGAACAGCACTTTGGGCTCACAGATCCTTCAGTTATTCCTCAGCCAAAGCCCAGAGACCGAAAAGGCTGGGCAGAGACCATAAAGGGTTGCTTATGTTAATGAGGAAACGTGAGACATACCAAAGCTTTTTCAGGCTGGAAAGTCTCCACCAGTTTATGTATTTTGGGTGCTTCCCACTTGCTCCCCAGGTCCAGCCAAACACTGAGACCTTGGACGTGCACTGCCCTCAGCCCTGTGCCCTTCCCGTGGACAGGGCTTTGCTTTTAACCTGCCCTCTGTGACACTGAGTAACCTGCTCCTGTCTGCTCTCCCTTCTCTCCTAGCCCCTTTTGATGCAGAGCCCATCTCTTCTGTTCCCAACTGCTGTCCCTCCTGGCAGTTTTCCAACTGCCTCTCCTGTGAGGAGAGCCCCAGCTACCTGGAGCAGCTGATAGATTCCTGTCTGCAGTCGGATGCGCCCTCAGAGCCAGCCTGCAGTGCCTTCCAGCCATCACACTACACCCCAGACACCTTCCAGCCAGTCCCTCTCTGCTTTAACCAGGGCCTGGTAAGCTTTGTGTCCCAGGGGAGCAGCCACAGGGGAAGTGGGGAAGGGGATCATGTCCTGGGGCAGAGCAGCAGCCAACCAGTTTGGGAATCTGGCTGCTTTTAGGGGGTGCAGTGGCACAGGCTGCTTGTGTGGGCTCTGAAGGGTTTCCCAGAGGACAGGGAGGCCCAGCCAAGCCAAGAGAGAGGCTGCAGGACAGGGGATGTTCCCTCTGCAGGTCCCACAGGTTTTCTGCAAAGGATAGCCTAGCTCCTGTCTAACTCACAGGGAAACTCCCTATTAACTCTAATGCTCTTGGGTTTAGACCTCCAGGGACCAAACCATCTCCCCGGGCAGCCTTGACAGAGGCAACAGCATGAAAATTCTGCCCCAAACATTCCCCAGCACCCCAGTGATACCCTGAAATGTCCTTTTATATTTTCTCCTGTTTCTCTCTCTCACTGCAGGCTGCCAGCCCTCCCAGCTCAGCTGACCTGTCCAGCCCACTGAACTACAGCTGCTCCCCTGCCCAGCTCTCCCCTCTCACCCCGCTGAGCCCCAGCCCTCCCCCTGCTCTGGACACCAGGACCTACAGCTGCCCCGTGGAGGAGTGGGCTTGCCAAGCCCCCTGCCCCTTCCCCAGCCCTGCCTGCTGCTGCCCAGTCTGTGGCTCCCAGCCCTGGGACAGCAGAGTGCCCCAATGCTTCCCCTGCCCCAGCACGGACTGCCTGGACTACCTGCCCGCCCTGGCCGGGGCTGAGGACTTCTTGAGGAGGGACAGGAGCTGTGACATCTGTTACAGCTAATGGGGGGGCTGTGGTTTGACACCTCCACTCCACCCAGATCAGGTTAATTGCCCGTGAACTATGCAAAGCCGCGCTGCCTAAGGCAGCCCAGGTTGTTCTTCACTACTCACACGTTTTTGTACACGATGCTGTCACTACATTAACCCTCCTGTCCTGTCTGGTCAGTTTTGTTGCTGTTGTGGGGGTCTGGTTGGTGTTGTTTTTCTTTTTTCCCTGTCTGTTTTCGTTGATGTTATTGTGTTGTTTTTTTTTAAAGAGACCCGAAGCTGCCTTATCCAACACATCATTACACCGGCTCTTTTTGATACAAATAAATCATTCTGTGCACACCCTGGAGCTTGCTCATTCCTCACACGCTACGTATCCGGGCTTTTCTCTGGTGCTGGAGGTCCGGGGAGCTGCCCCTGTGCTCTCACAGAGGTTGAGGAGCTGCACAGTAACTCAGTGACACGAACCTTTCCAGCAGATGAAAGGTCTGTGTGTAACCCCACACAGAAAGCTGAGAGGTGGATCTGCATCTCCTCACCTGCTGCCTTCTGCTCGGGCTGCCCCCGGTGATATTTCCCTGGTGGCTCTGGCAGAAAACTGCTGTTTTCCACCCAAGCCCAAGGCCCCTCAGAGCTGCAAAGAGGTGGAATCTGGTGCCAAACCTTTCTGGCTGCTGCTCAGCACCAGCTTCCCTGTGAGAAGCAGGAGGCTGATGCAGTTTGGCAGCTCCCTTTGTGGAGCTGGGGCTGTTGATAACAATTTTTTCCTGCACCTTTCAAGCATAATCAAGTGAACAGGAGTTAAATGATTTTTTTTAAAGTAGATAATGGGAAAGTTACACCTGAGTATTTCCTGTTCCTTGCATAAACCCAGACCTTTCTAAGACTCTTGTCTCGCCTCCTTTTAGCAGCACTGGGTGAGGCAGATTGCCAAGGAACCACTTTCTCAGCTGAGCACCCAGACTGGAAAGACAGAACCATCTTCCCACATGAAATCCAACAAAAATGAAAAAAAAAACCCTAATCACACCTGTGAAAACAAAGCCATAATTTCCCTAGCTGTGTGCTCACCTCCTCCAGACACTTCTGCACTTGACTGAAAAACTTTCCAGTCCCTTTACCTTATGTGGCTTTTTTTTTTTCTCCAAAACTTGCTTTAAAATATTTTGACGGCTTCAAATATCTCCCTTTCTCCCCTGCCATTAACCTCAGAGCTTGCCAAAGTGATGAATTCATCAGGTCACAGAAAACACTCATAAACAGCCGTATCTTTGCAGCAGTTCAAGGCCTGGCAGAGCCAAAGGGATGCTCTCAAGAGCACAGGGAGCATGAAATGGCAAATAAGCACTCAAGGAGGGCTCGTGTTAAGGCATCTTACAGCAAGGACAGTGGCATCTCAAATCTACACAACAGCTCCAAATCAGGTGTTAGAGGCCAACAAGGTATCTTTCACCACCACATCTAGTAGCCTCAGCTGCTCTGAAATTATCCACCACTCCACTGGGATAAGGATATTTTCAGCGAAATGCTTCTGTGCACCAAGGTCTCCAGGCTCCAACAGCTTCCATTAATTAATTGTCACTGCCCTCCATCCCCTGCAGCCTCTTCCTATTGCTCTGCTGCTCCTTCTCCAGTTGTTTTGCAATCTCCCAGCCTGCAAACACGGCTGAGATGCTGTTCCCCAGCCCCCTGTCAACAGCTCCAGGCCACACATGCAGTGCAAGTAAAAGCTTGCTGGCTGTTGACACAACATCTTATTGACACAAGGAAGGAAAAAAACACAACAGAGGGACCATTCAAAGGTTGATCGTGCATTTTCTGGCTATGAGGAACATATTCTTTCCCTCTTTTATCTCCCCCCCCAGTATAAAAAAGGAGTCAAAGGAAAGTAACTTTGAGAGTTGGCACAGCCCTATTGAAACTCTGGCATGTCATCAGTCCCTGCCAGCCTTTATAAACACATTATATTACACAAAAATGAGGATCATCTCGTGCTTACAAAAGCCATGAATAACTCCAGAAGTGACTTGCAGTTATAGAGAAAAGAAAAGGTTCTTATTTTCAGGTTCTTTACCAGTTGCACAGGGTATTTGATCTAAAAGCTTGGCTTGCCAGCCGACTGACAGCTTTTCTGTGGTGCCACTCCAGACCATTTGTTTGGTGATAACAAGCCTTTGTTGTCAGCAACTTCTCCAAAGCCACAGGTAGGAAGAGATAAACTGTGCAAAGAAAGGGATATCACACACTGCCAGTTGTAGAAGTTACATTTCCCCTGAAAGAGCCATGAAAAATTGAGGGGTTAAGTGTGAACTGTTTAAAATCAGTGAAACCCCCCCTGAGTGCAGAAGACACCTGGGAGGCTTAAAAGGAAAAAGAAGGAAAAGCTCATGCATTTGTTTTTTTCCACTTGCTGCAAAAGGACTTCACTCATCCCACAGACGTTTCTGGGTGGCAAAAAGCTTTTTGCATGTCCCCTGGTGCACCACGTGCCACGTGCTGCTCGTAGTCTGGCAGCTTTGTCGCTGGCAAGCTCAAGAAACGGGAGTTTTATCGATCATTTTGTCTTGACACGCGGTACTAACTCACTGATACAGTTATCCCTCAACCCAGGGCTTGTTATAACATCCTTCAAAGGAAGAAAGCACATGCCTTCGCTGGCCTATGCCCAGGTATATGCAAATTTATGCAAACACATGCAAATACACGGCTGGAGTTTTTTTTTATTTTGTCAGGGGATGTTGGCAGGTTTGGAGGTGTGATGTAGTGGGAAGCAATAGCAAAACAGCAGAGAGGAGGGCTGGAAAATCAAGATCTCTGCATTTCTTAAGAGCTTTTGTTCAAGTCTGCTAAAGAGTTGTTTAAACACTCCAAGTGCTGTGAGACTGACAGGTGCTTCAGGAACTCCCACGCCGCTGAGTCAGGCAGGGGGGGATCAAGGAAGTTCTGCAGTGATTTAAGGGATCTGCCCTTCACTTCACTCTTCAGCCCTGTCAGAGAAAACAACTTGTGCAACCCTGAGAAACCAGCAAACTGAGAAACCAGCAAACTGCAGTTCAGGGGGAGCACTGGGGACGAGCCACCCTCTGCCAAAGGGGTGTCAGGACACGGCTTTGCCTCCCTTCAGATTGCACAGCAATTCACGAACCATTTCACAGAAACACTAACAAGAACCTATGGGAACTGCCCCTCAGCTGGGAATGGGAATGGGAGAAAAACACTGCCTTCCCAGCCTGGTTTAAGCCTGCAGGAGCAGGGATTTGTTGGTGAACCACCCTCACAGTCTGCATGAGAGGCCTGATGCCATCAGCAGGCTGAAGGTGCAGCCATTCCACACATTCCAGGCAGCCTAGGATCTGGCATTTCGGCGGCAGGGAAGGAAGGCAGAGGCAACTTTCCCTTTCTTCAGCAAATGCCTGACCTGCCAAGACATGGAGAAGTTCATGAAGTACCATCTGAACCCAAAACACACACACTTACATACATGTCTATGTGCACCTAAACACACATCTAAACACATCCAGGGGCCACAGGGAGCTCCAGGAACCTTTCCATGCCCGCAGGCACAAAACCCAGCCCCCCAGTTTGAGGTGCTCAGCAACCCCATACCTGGTCCCCAGCTTTGCCAGGGGGAGCCATGTGGATGGGCTGGTCGTTGTCCAGGTTTCGGATGCTGGGGTCTGCCCCGTGGGCCAGGAGCAGCTGGACCATCTCCTTCTGCTTCTTGCCCCCGGGCAGGGCAGCTGCCATGTGCAGGGCTGTGTTGCCATGGGCCTGGTGGGTTGGGATGGGAGAGGAACAGAGGTTGAGAGCCCAGACAAACCTCCCTCTGGGGTTGTCCTTGAAAGGGAGACTGGTGAAAGCAGAGCTGGAGAAGCCCCGTGGGATCAGCTACCAGGAGGTGAGGGAGGAGCTCTGCTCTGTTTCTCCCATGCAGAAGATTTGTAGGTTTAGGTTTTTCTCTCTTCTAGAGCACTACAAACTATGGGGCTTTAATGTATGACTAAATAAATAACCCTGTCCCAGCAACATTCCCAATCGCCCTGCAACCCCCTGCTAAATCCCACCCTCGTGTGAACAGAGACCTGGGGAGTTATTTGAGGAAAAGAAGGATGTAACATGCATGTTTAGCCATGGAAATATTTCCCTGGGAGGCATTAAGTCAGATTTAGAGGCACAAAGCCCGTTATGATGCTACACACCACATATGGGCTTGACAACAGCAGACCCAGCTGTGCTCCACAATCCCCACTGCTCCCTTTTCCCAGCACTTGCAAGGGCCAGAAAGTTGCAGAATCCAGAGGTCAAGCACTTCCTTGAGCATGGATTGAGTCCAGCTCTTCCAGTAAGAGGATTTGCATGGGAAGGACAGAGCTGGCTGTGAAGCCAGGCAGGGGGGAGGGCAGGATGGATGGAGAGTGCTGCAATTTGGTGCAGGAAAGCTCTGGTGCCACCAGACCGTGTAGAAATCTGGGCCCTGTCTAGTCAGTTATGACTGGTAACGGTTTTAAATGAGAAAAACCTAATAAACAAGTGCACAAGGGGAGGTATTTTTAGTCTGCCAGAGTCTCATTTGGGCAGCTGCTTGTTTTTCTCTCAGAAAAGACCCCACATTTGTCGTGAACTTGGAATGGTTGGGCAGAAGTTTGCAATGTGTGTTGCCATTCCAGTTGTTAAAATCAATACACGTGATTTTATAGGTCCTATTTATAAGGGATATTGAGGCAGAAAATAAACCAGCCAAATCCTAACAGCTCTTCTCAGACAAGGCCCATTTTACAAGCCCTGAACAAGCAGATCCTTGTAGATTTTATCATCCCAGAGAGACAAGGGGTAGTGACAAGCTCTTTACAGGATTTCTCGTTAAAGTGGAAACATCTGCCTTTGTTTGCTGCACCTTTGTGGCAGCAGCACTGGAGAGCTTCCCAATCCAGGCTCAGAAAACAGGGATCTGGCAATGCCTGACCTTGAAGCCTCATGTTGACTTTAACAGGGCTGATGTGAGAACATGTCCAGAGCACCAACATGTGGGCTCTGGGAATCCTTCAGCTGAAAAAGATCTTTAAGACCTCAGTGCTTTGGGGTTTTTTTTCTCCTCATTGTGAAATCCTCAAGGAAGTAGATTTGGAATGAGACAACCACAACAAGCAGTGGGTGAGCCAGGGAAGCCAAAAACAGGGACTCCAGGGTGCCTGTTTCTTTGTCTTCTTCATACTTGGAAGGGCTAAAAATCCAGGCTGGGTATCAGACAACCTCCCCATCACATTTCTCACTGTCCCAGACAGCTCAGCAGCAAGACTGAAGACTCCAAGTGATGCTATCACAGCAGGGAGCTCTCAGAGGGTTGTGATCAAGAGACAAGAGCAGACTGCCATGGACAAGCCGGCACCTGCCTGATGTGTCCCCAGAGATACAGAAGGAATGTAGTGGAAAGGCTTAAGGCCCTTCTCTGGACAGAGAGACACAAACTCAGTGCCTTTACCCACATACACAAAGCCAAACATGTTTCCTACAGAAATCTGTAAGGGAAAAAAAGAACTGAAGCTGTCCAGTATCTGCTCCTAAGTGAGGTGATGGAAAACATCCGATTCCTTTTTGATAAACACGTGTGGGGGAAGAGGATAAGCGGACTCTGCAGGACCCCACAGATATTCTAATGCCTCCAATGCAGCCCCCCACTGCACCACAGCTCCCACACTGCTCCCAGCATCTCCCCTGCTTGGAGATGTGCACATCAATCCCCCCCAGGCTCACCCTGACTCACCTTGTTGTTGACAAAGTCCTTGGACTTGAAAGCGTTCAGCTCCAAGAAGTATCTGAGCAGGGAGATGTTCCCATCCTGGACTGTGTAATGAAGAACTGTCTTGTTGCTTTTCACATCCTATTTTAGAACAGGGGGGAAAAAAACCACAAATAAAATAAGAAATGTTCTGCAGAACAAGCTGGAGATATTCTATAAAGCCATTAGAGGAAACCTAGGCCAGCTCTGAAGCTAATGTGGAGCATCCCCTTCCCTTCAGCGACCCTCAGTGTTTGCTTCAGGCTGCAGGAAAGGAACCCCAAAAAGCAGCACCTCACTCTGCAGCCAGCCCCTTGGAAAATTCCCTCTCCAGTTCCACATTTGGAGCACCAGCCCCAGGAGAGCTCAGGGATGAATGAGCAGACCCCTCACCCTGCTGTAGATGGAGGCCCCGCTCTGCACCAGGAGGTGGATGCAGCACTCCAGCTCCTCACTCTGCTGCTGGAGGTCCCTCTGCTGCTCCTGGGTGAGGCTCTGGCAGCTCTGCTCCCTCAGCAGGGCGTTGTGGGCCAGCACAGCACAGTGGAGGGGGGTATGGCCTGGAAAAACAGGGATGGGGGGGAGAGAACAACAGTCCAGCTGAAAATACTGATGCACGGAGGGCAGGCAGAGCTGGCCTGGAGAGCACGTGCCTCTCTCTGCATGTGTTGTTAAGACACAAGCCCTTCTCTGCTTTCCAAGGTACCACACTGAGTGTATGGACACTTTTTGGGGCTCTCCAGTCCCTTCTCATTACCAGTTGTGCATTAAATCCCCTCTGAACCCCTCCATCCTGTGGCATTTCAGTGCTCAGACACAACTGTCTCTCCCCCAGGGCAGCTTCTGAGCCCACTCTGGTCTCCCAGCCCCAAAACCCAACGAGCAGCAGACAATGAAATAGCCAATACAGGTTTTCAGGCCGCTGTAAAATATCTGTGCAAAGGTTTTTACCTTCAAAATCCTTCATTTCTAAGTCAAGAGGGAAACCCAGTGACAGTATAACCTGGAAGCAAAGGAGAAATCAAAAATTTTAGGTCAGCAGAACAGTGTCCAATGGCCTGAATAGTGAGCTGGAGATGAGCACTGCTTGGATTAGAAATTTTAAAATAAAGAAATGAAGATAAAGAGAAAAGAATTTTAAACTCTTTAACATAAGAAACTGATAGATTCAGTGTGATGAAGCTAAGCATGTATTACTTATATATGTATTTTTTTTCTATATGGATGATGCATCTCTTCCTCTTGATTGAATAAAACAAGTTGTTCACATTACAGGACTGAGAATTTTTGCAGTGCAGTGACTCATCCAGAACTGTGTCCAAGCAGAGAAGGCACAGGAATCCTGTGCTGAAATATGACCCAGAACGGTTGGGGCCTGACTTATCTTCTCATAACAACAATAAAATATATGCAGATCAAATATTGACAAGCAGCTCTGAGGGGCTTGATTATTAGAGATTAGATAGTTAATCCATTCGGAAAAACAGAAAACACACACCA
>JAWWES010000067.1:4982985-5044794 GCA_035583135.1 Lophotriccus pileatus
CTATCTTTGCATGCCATTTTCACCTTCCTCTTCCATCAATAAATAGCAGCTTTGGAGAAATTTATTGCCAAGTCATTCTTCCTGCTTCACCTGTTGTGTTTCCTGGAATGCCATTTATGTTTTTTGGTGGTTTTTTTTTTTAAGTTTGGCAATCAATAGTGAAGAACCTCTGCCCAGCCTGGAGGAGTGGAACAGGGCAGTGAATTTTGCCTGATTCCAGCACAACCACAGCTTTCTGCCCTGTTCAAACCACACTGATGTCCAGCCAGGGCTAGAACAGCTACATGGCACGGATGCAAACACACAAAACATTATACAATTAAATAAATCAGACTAACTACAGCAGTCAGCCCCCAGGGCTCCTGCTAGAAGGGACTTAGGGGGATCAGGGAATTAGCTGAAGGGGAATTAGCTGTCACTTGTACCCTTTGGCAGAACTGGTGTTTTTGACTTACTGTGAAGTTGGTGATGAGTGGCTGGGAAGTGTAAGTCAGCACAGAGGAAGGTCCCACCAGGGTGTAGCTGGGACACATGGGCTGGACATACATGTCTGCTGTGTAGGGACAGCTGGCTGCCTCGTGGGACACGTAGTCAGGGTAGGTGGTCCACTGGGTCAGGGGCTGCAGGGATGTGGGAGAGGGCTGGGGGATCCAGCCAGAAGCCAGGGCTCCTTCATCTGTGACTGGCAGAGCAGGGGCAGCAACGTCCATGTCAATGCAGGGCTGGCCTGAAAAAACAGGAGAGGATTAAAGATTAAACCCGGCCCAGCACAACCTTCCCTGCAGCAAACACTTGGAGGGGCAGGGATACATTACCCATTGGGGAATAGGAAGGGAGTGGCTGATGGGGCACAACAACCTGGAAGAGAGGAGAAAATAGATTCAGAGGTGAAGACCACCAGCATTAAATTCAGTCCCTTAGAGAAGCACTGAGGGACAGAGCACATTCAGGATTATCAGCTGATTATCAGCTACTACTGCAAGGTCGGTGTGTGATTTTTCCCACCCAGAAGAGCTGAGCCTGACAGCCAGGACACACAACCCCAGCCCTGCTCGTGTCCCTTCAGCTCAAGGGGACCTTAAACTGTGCTTAAACCTTGTGTTGCAGAGGAAATTCCTCTTCAGAGAGGAGCCAGTCAACCTGCTTCCTCCTGGGAGGACAAATACAGGCTGAAACCAGGCAGCAAATCACCAAGGATGGCTCTGGGTCATCCCTTTTTGTGCTCTTGAACAAGCTGCCTCAATTCAGAGCACTTTTCCCCTTTCAGTGGTGACTGAAATCACACTGAAGGGGATATTAAAGGCATTGCCAGGTAACAGGAGGCTGCAGCGCCTTCCAGCTGCTCTAGAGAGGCAAAGATTTCTTTCACTGCCAAAGCAGTGCTGGGGCTGGTCAATCATTTAGCTCCCAAGGAGTGATTTTTCTCCCGTGTTTGCTTTTCTCCTACCGTGGCAGCTGCTGTGGAAGAGGCATTGTGGACATTCCCTCTTTTCCTTTTCAGCAGCTCCTTCACTGGCTCCTTCACACGGACACCCTGATAGGGCCGAGGCTGTGGCTGCTGGTCTGGAGCAGAAGCTGAGAGGAGAGGGGACAAAAAAAATGCAGGTGACACTTATTTTCCTTTCTTGGAGCCCAAATCCTCGGGGCAGCCTGTTGGCCTGCAGGTTGTACCAGTCAGGGTGGATGGGGCACGTTTATTGTGTTCCCTCTGTGTCTCTGCTCTGTGTTGCTCCGTGCCCCTGACCTGCAGGGCAGCTTCACCCACCCCCAAAGGGCAAGTCAGGCTGAGAAAACCCAACAGGGGCGAGCTTTGGGTTGGTCAGTGCATATCTAGTCTGTGCCCTGACAGAACAGAGCACACAGAGAAGTAGAGACATAAAAGGGAGACATAAAAAAGCTGAGGCGTAAGAAAGACAGAAAAAAAAGTAGGTATTTAAGAGAAATACATGTTATTGGGTGTTTAGACACAACGAGGAAAGCCACTTAAACATCTTCAGTTGGATGTGAAGGGCCCATTTTGAGAACAGGCAGCCCAGAGCTGTGTTTCTGTCCCAGACAGACTTTGCTCACGGCCTGGCCAGCAGGTTTATAGCTGGGTTATATTGCCAACACCCAAAACTCTGCCCCATGCGGAAAATTCAAGCTCCCAGCCAGCTCAAAAGGCCTCTCACAAACCCCTGCAGCAAGTGCAAGCAGAGGAAGCCCATTTCTTCCAAAGCCAATATTAACAACTCATATTTTACGGGGAGTATTTGGAGGCAAGTGATAGCAAGGAGGAAAGCACGGGATATCAAAGCTCAGGTGTTTGTAAAGCCACCGATAGCAGTGGTGGCTCCCTGCCCCCTTTTACTGCACTTTGATGTATAAATACACTAATTGATAAGCTTTCCATTTTTAAAAAGATTGCAGCTGGCCCTAGGTTTTATGAAGCACGGGTGGATATCCAGCTCAAATCCTAATCTTGGAATATTATTCCTCTCTGGGAGCATTTATTTAGATTTACATTCTGTGCTTCAAATCACAGATGAATCATTATACCTTGGATCATCTCTCTCATTTACATCTAATTATAGGCACACTGAGATGTTTCTGCTACACCTTCCTGGGAGGAGAAAAGCTGAGTCTAAATACAGAGCCTCAAAAATTATTTAACAGGATAAACATTTCTGGCCTTTAAAAAAATCAAATACTTCTTTCCCTTCAACTTGGCTCTTCCATGAATTCTTTCTGACTCATTCCATATAATTTAATCATGGAATCTTGATTGACCAGGATAAATCCTTTTGGTGCCAGATAGCACCACATTTATGTGTTGAACTGTTGTCTTTGTTACCTTTATGCACATCGGGGAGAATACTTTGCTTTCAAATAGTTGAAGCAAAGATGATTTTTCAAGCCTTTGCCTGATCTACCTTTTCTTTTCCGTGGAAATTCTTGGTGGCACTTTAAATTAGGCTACTTTCATTCTTAGGAATCCCGTGGCTTTGGAAATGGAGCTTTTAGGGAGAATTAGGGTCGCTTTAATTCTCCGTACAAGCATCCACAAGGGTTTTTAATACAGGTTAAATTTCGGCTTTTTAAATTAAAATTTAATTTGTATTCATTTACTTGAGTCAATTACCAGCTCCACAAATCTGAGCTCTGCTCTGAGCCGCCTGAGAGGCAGAACTGAACCTCTTGGGCAGCATCTTATCCCCAAGTCATCACACCAGTTTCAAAGGGCCTCCTCGCACTATTAGGGTGGGGAAGGATGGTGGTTTCTGGCTCCAGGTTTGGGGGATGGGAAAGAAGAAATTTACTGTAAAAGCTGACAAATATACCTATTCAGAGTTTCCGGTGCAAGCAGAGTAACCAAAAAAAAAATATATATATATAAAAAGTAAAAAAACCAAAGTCTGCAGAACATATTTCGGTTCCCCCAAGCTGACCTCCAGAAGTAAAAATAATGCTAGCACAGCTGCTTTTCCACTCCTCAGGGGTGCACAGGGTCTGAGCACCACAGAGGAACCACAGCAAAATGACTCTGGGCTTCAGCAGGTGATCAATTCCTCCTCGAGCAAAGAACATGATCACTTACAAATAACAGCATTTTGAGATATAGCAACTATTAAAATACCTTGTGGAGGAAGTCCCTGGATTTAGCAGTCTCCAGCTCCTTATATCAAGATCTTAATAACCCGTGGAGCCAAGATTCAATTATATTTTCATTTAAGCCATGAGCTGGAAGGGCACCAAGGTCCACGTGGCCAAATTCCATTCCAACAAATCAAAGGCTCCAGTGCCCACTGTGTGACACAATTCCAGGGCCACACAACAGCCAGATGCTGTTCCTCAACAGGCAGCTGCTCTCTGGAGCAACATGAAGCACCACAAGTCAAGACAAGACCCCAGGTTGCCAAATTCAGTGGGTTCTGGATGAAGGTTTAACCACTCCATTAACGCTGCTGTGAAGCTCTACACACACATCTCCCCACACTGGTTATCCCCATGCTGATCACAGCATATAAATGTGATTTTTCCTGCTGAGTACGAGTCCAAGTTGTACTGGACACAGCAGAAACATCCAGTGGGATCTTACTGCTCGATTTTGGGGAGCAGCTCCAACCCCAACCCGTGGGCTGAGGAGCTTCAGGAGCGAGCGAGCAAAGTGCAGAGCAGGCTGATGTGTTGGGTGCTAATCCTATAAACCCCAGCCCTTGAGCTGTTTGGGCTTTGGAGAACCTGGGAGGTGGAAAAACTGTTCCCTGAGTGAGTGAAAAGCATTGGAAGAGTCTCCCCAGGGAAGTGGTGGAGTCGCTGTCCCTGCAAGTGTTCGGATCACAAGCAGACCTGGCACTTCTCAGTGCGCTGCTGGGATTTGGTCAGAGGTTGGACTTGATGACCTTGGTGGTCTTTTCCACCCTTAATGATTCCACCATTCTGTGTCCACAGCCAACAACAGCTCGTTCTGACATACTTGTCAGCCCCAGATTTCTGGCAGCACAGGATCTGTACGCGGAAAACGTTACTAAGAACATCCCCGAAATGCTGCTCTGAGACCAGGCAGGCAGAGCACGCCAGGGCACCGCCAAACAATTCAACCACTTCAAACCTCACCTCCCTGGGCCTTTTGCTTTAACCCTGGCTGAAACTGGAGGGGCAGGCAGTGGCAGAACAGCTGCTGGAAGGCTGCGAGTGCTGGAGCGTGACGGGTTTCAGGTCGCTGAACTTCCCATCAGCACCGCTGGCCTTCACACACACACACAGAGGAGCTGCAGCTCAGCTTCAAACCTCATCCTTTCAGCCCAGTCAGAATGATTTCCCACCAGTTTGAAATACCCTCTGAGCTTGCAGGACTCTCTGCCTGCAGCAAAAGCCACGCTCGTCCCCGCTTCGGATTTACCGCTGCTCTGCTCGCCCGCTGACACCTGATAAGCTTATCAATTGATCAGTGCTAACAGCATAAATATTCTTCTCTTTTGCTCCTTGCACCTCCAGCATAATAAATAATTGAAGGGAAACACAATAGAAAGCTTTTTTTTTTCTTGTTTGCAGTAGCACCAAAAAGCAATCACTAACTCTGAACAAGAAAAATGCAGATTTCAATTAGCAAACTAGCGAGTTAATGGCTGGATATTGAAGACCAAATCACACTTTTATCAGGCACAGTGAACTCTGGCAAATAAAAAGAAGAAAGAGGCTTAGTTTTGTAGATGCTTGGATGCTTAGTCTCTAATCAGAACCTTTTTACTATGAGACATCAATGCCCATTTAGCCAGGGACTAAATATTTCATCATGGCCATGATCCTGTCCTTATTTCCTGGCTAATTACACAGTTTCCCTCAATATATTAAAAAGAGGGAAAAACAGAGTGATATTTAGCTCACACAGGTCTCCTTCACACCTAAAATGATCTAAACCAGTGGAAGTCTGCAGAGCCTTTGGATTTTTCCACTTGGGTAGATACAAAAAGAATCAAGGGGGAGATGTGAAGACTCCTGGGAAACAACCTGACAGGCTGGTTGATAATCCCTGTTGCTTTGATTGTTCTAATAAAAACAAACAAACAAAAAAGAACCCCCAAAAAAGAGCTGGGTGCTCTTGGCCACGTAGTGGTGGGGGCTGCTAAAAATGACCTGTTTCAGAATAAGAGAGCCCCTCTTGCAAAGGGGAAGCTGAGATAGACAGAAAGTGCCTCAACCATGAGTCTCACCCTCACGTCCCGATTCCCCCCAGCCCATAATACTCTTTCCTTTTTAGTAAGGCGAGCTTTCCATTGAATTGCTGCCGTGGTCATGCGTGGAGTTTGACACCTGCCCTGCAAAGCAGGGCTCAGCTTTCAGGCTATCCCTCTTTCCTGGTGGGGCTTCACCAAAATTATCGCTCCCGGGGCGCGGTTTCACCTCTCGGTCTCATGAGCTGACGCTTTCAGGGAGGCTCTGTGCAGCCCCACATCTGCTGTGGTGCAGGGAAGGCTTTATCTGCTTTAAAAGCATTTGGGAAGAGATTTTTTTCAGAGGTGGGAGCTCCCATCTCTCAGTGCCAAGGGAATCCAGGCAGTCAGTGGAACAGGGGGATGGCTGAATGTCTGCTGATGATGCAGCAGGAGCTGAGCATCCAGAGTGCTTTAACACAGCCAAAACCACCACCTCAACACGAAATTCTGCTCCCAAAAGGCACATCTGGCGTGGCTGAAATGCCACCAGAGCCAGTTTTCACCAGAGGTGTGTTCATGTTGTTTCCAAAGTACGGGGTGACCACCTACACAGAGACACCTAAGAGGGAAGTGGCTGGTGCTGCCCGTGAATCTCCCACCCCTGAAGGGCTGCTGGGCATAACACATCCAGCAGAATCCTGCCAAAAAGCTGGGGAGCCCCAGCCAGTCACTCCTCCTGTGCCGTGGGAGGGGATGTTTCGGGCTGAGACACTCACTGGGGTTTTGCTGAGTGGAAAAACGGGCCCCTCTCCTGCAGAGAAGTTCCCCCGAGGAGGGAACGAGCTCCAGCTCTCAGGGTCACCCATGTGAGACCTCCCTGAGGTCACACCTATTGGAAGGAGCTCTTGTGTCACTCCAGTGCTTTGGGTTTGGGAGTTTCTTTGTTCTTTGGTGGGGTATTTTTGTTGTTTTGGGGAAAATGTATGGAAATGACACCATTCCTTTTGAAACCTCCCGTTTTCAGAGAATCACGGAATGGTTTGGGTTAGAAGGGACCTTAAAGATCATCCCATTCCACCCCCTGCCATGGGCAGGGACACCTTCCACTAGCCCAGGTTGCTCCATCCTGGCCTTGGACGCTTCTACTGAGAAGTCGAACTTCCACGGAAAACTTTGGGATCTGGCACCTGGACACCTGGACTGACCTGAGCAATCCCCCCATGGTCACACAGGGGGTGTCACAGGCATCAGAACACCCTCCCTGCCCACCCTCAAAGCCCACACACACCAACCAGTACTGCAGTGGCAGAGAAAAGAAGCAGCATTAATAAGATTGATAAGATTTCCAGCAGTTCCATGTGGGGAAAAGGAACTCTGGCATTGCTACGAGGCTCAGGGGACACGGAGGGACAGGCAGGCACTGAACAGAAGTTGTTTTGCCAGGAGTGATCAGCAGGGGATGGCTGACAATCTAATCTCTCCTCCTGCAAACTTGTAATTCCTGCTCCCCTCTGAGCACTGCACGTGGCAAAGAAAAAAAGCCAAGGAAAAAACCCACCAATTCAGTTACCAATTTCCTCCCACCTAAAAAACATCAGGTTGTTACCATTGCAGAAAGGAAAACCACAACCAAACAAACCATTAATGGACTCACAGGACATTAGATTCAAGATCTGAATGTCATCACCTTGCAGTTTGCTCCACATCTTAGACCCACTGATCCTGAAAACTGCACAAGGTAAAGGGGGAAAGGTGTGTTTGTCATGGTGCTTCCCTGGGCTGCTCAGCACTTGTCAGATAAATTGAAACATCACTGAATGAGCTGCCAGAGCTTCTTGCTCAAGGAGGAAACAGCATAATTTCACAAATACACAGTTTGAGCTTCCAAAGTGTTCAACTGGAAAAAAAACTCAGGAGAAACGCGCAAGAGAGAAAACAGATTTCACAGCTAATGAGCTCAGAAAGGCAAATGCACAGTAAACCAACCTCACAGTAAATCAACTACAAGCTGTGATACAAAGAGGACTGTTAGTTCCACATCAGATAAATCACTGGCAAGTGTTTAGGAAATCAAGTTCTTCCACTCAGGTGTGTTGTACCATTCCAGGTTGGTGGAGCAGCACAAAGCATGGCAGCAGAGTTGCTAAAAACTAAAATCAGCATCATCTGCTGACCCACAGTGAGAATGAAAACCCTGCACGAAGCAAACACCTACCTGGGTTATGATCAATAAACTATTCGAGCAAAAGTGGGCCCAGATGAGTGAAATTCTCTTGAAAACAAGAAAACTGATTTCCTGTAAAGTCATAACTGTATTGCCCTCATCTGCTTTGTTCCTTATCTTTTTTATTAGTATAAAAAAAAAATACAACAGAGTACATATCAAGAAGAAAAAAAAAAAAGGCAGAGAAATAAGATTTCTCACAGGTTTCACTTTTAAAAAGGAAAATTTTCTGGTACGTAACCACCGTAACCTTTGATATAATACCTGCATCCTGTTATTGTTTTTATGAATCATAGTCTTCCACTTGATTCATAGTGATGAAGCAGCAGTGCCCTGAGCTCATATCCCTGCTGGAAAATGAGCATCACACCTTCATCACCTGCCTTCTCCCGAGCATCCCCTCGTGGGTATCACCTCCCTTTCTGCCCTGCACCCTTCACTGCCACCCTCAGAGCCACGAAAAGCAGATCAGAGCTCACTTACATTTTTGCCAGTGCATATTCTGTGGCAGGATGGAGCCTTAATTCTTTTTTCCCCCCACCTGCTCCCGGGCACGAGGGTGTCTCGGGCCCCGGCTGCGTCCGAGTCCCTGGCGGGGGATGCGACAAGTGAAGTGTCAGGATGTTCCTTTGAGGGTTTTAAAAGCCCCGTGTTCCCGCTGAACCCTGTGATGTCACCACATCCTCCAACCACAACACCCCCCCTCTCTGCTGCCTTTTCCCCCTCGCTCTCCGCTCTGCCCTTCACGGTTCCTCCGAGAGCCAGGGGGGCTCTGGAAGGTGTTATATGTGAATAAAGGTGTGTTTGAACCCACAAGCCTGCCCCTCGTGGGACTCTCCCACGGATTTACAGCAGCAGGTCCAAAGGTTTGGCAGCAGAGGGGGCCTTGCAGTGAGATTTTGACCCTCTGTGGCGCTAAGGATGGTTCTTGCCTCGCTAAGAGCGTTCTGCTGCTTCAGGTGGCACAACTCCTGCCTTCACACACCTTACCTGGGCAAAGCCAGCCCTTGAGATGGGCAGCCCTTTCAAAGCACAGAAGTGGAGTGTTTGCTCCTGCCTTATGAGAATCTCAACTCCCCCGGGGGGGGCCACTAAATTTGAACTGCTGAGGAAACACCTGTAAACACTTCAAGCCTCATTAGGCGAGGACTGTCCTCTGGTTAGAAAAGAAACCCCTCTTTTTTTCTGTTTTGTTTTTATCAAAATATGACACCCCCCCCCCCACTCTACTGAAGAAGAGACAGCCCTTCCCAAATAGTTTGTAAAGCTGAAGGAAGGCTGAGGGAGGCTCTCCATGAGAGTTTAAAGATCTTGGCGTTAATCACAGCACCGTTCTATCTCACCATGATCACGACCTCTTCAACCTCTTAGCACCCTTTCCTCTAAAAACCAGACCACTGTGATGAATTCTCATGATTACCACTCATTTGGGAGCTTCATTCCCAGAGAAATAATTGTTGGTGAGGATCCTGGCATTCCCATCTTCCTGCTCAGTTTTTAGTCACCGAGTTGCCAGGGCCCCAAAATCCCCTCCAATAGAAAGAGCAAGGTAGGGTCTGGTGAGTCTTTTGGCCAGAAGCCCATTAAAGGAATTTTAGCCTTTCAGGAATGGCAAACACCTCTTTGGGAACCATTTTTGCAATGCACCAAATTTCACCTAATGAAAAACCACAGATTAATCAGAGGAAGATAAACAGTTAATTTTACTCCCTCTGGTTCAAAGATTTATCCAAAAACCAAAAAGAAAAGAAAAAAAAAAAAGAGAAACAAACCCCAGAGGAAGCAGAGTGGAAAGAAATAAGGAATGTGTTATCCCCACACTGCTGCCCTCCAAAACAGCCCCCACCTCCTGGGTTCTCAGGCACCAGGGCATTGTTGAGCCACGTTTTGCATATCTGCATCGATGCTGACTGCCAGCCCCACAGCACAACATCCTCTCTGCTGCTGAAGTGCTTAGTAAGAGCAGAAAACCCCTTAGCTAATCCCACACGGGGGAACAGGCAAGCTGGAGCCCAACTCACAGCCCAGGGAAGCCCAAAGTCAAAAAGGATATTTCAGCTGGTTCCAGAGGCCTTTCAGCCACCCCAGAGCAGGGAGGAATTGTGGTCTGTGCTATCTCTGACATGAAAAGCAATGCTGTGTTTCTTCCTAAGCTGAATTCTGCCAGCACAGAGCTGCTGGAATGCCCAGCCTGGGAAATCAAGGGTTCAGGCAGGTCCCTTTTGCCAGAAACAAGAGCTGATTTTTCAGCCTGAGAACACTCTCTGTGTACATTTGGGCTCTGCAGAGCAGCACAAGCACAGCCTGAGATTTGTACACACCAGGGCTGAAGTACCTGTGAAGGCAGGTTGTTTAATGCCCCAAAGTAAATATACAGACTCATATTAAAAGGATCTATATGTGCTTATCATCTCACCTTTAACTGTGCTTTAATTGAGCTTAGAAAGGCTGTGGATAACATTAAACAACTCGGGATTAAACTGGTTTCAAGGTCTTTACATCAACACTTCAAAAATACGAAGCCAGGCAGATAAAGTCTTATTGTAATAAACATCTGAAATGAGGAAGTTGCGAGAAAGGGGCAGGTTTTCCTCAGATAAAACGGCCAGCACTGTTTTGGTGGCTGATAATCCTCCATTTCCATATTTTACACACAGTCACCAGATAAACTTCTGATGGATTAACAAAGAGTAACTTCAGCTACACATTAAGATCTAAAGTGTGTGTAGCCTGGTGACCCCCCACCACACCAAGCAGAACAAAATCTCTGCCAAACACCAGCTTTTTCTCCTTTCATGCATTTTATAGATGCAGTTTAGTTCAGGGCCATTTACTAACGAGGTCCAAAGGAAGAGACAAAAGCAGAGAGAAAGATGAAAACCATCACTCAGCAAGTACCACATTTGCCTCTTCCTCTGATGACTGTTTGCAAATCGTGATTTGAGTTTATAAACCCGAAAATGAATGATTATAAATGTGGGTAGAGCCTCAGAGATGCTGGAGACAGACCCACCCTTCCCTCTTTCACGTGGCAAAGGCTGACTCCATCTCCCCTCTGCCCAGCAGGGGATTCACCAAAATTCACTGCACATGGCACAGACACTCAGATCCTAAAAACAATCCTCTTGCCCACTGGTTCCCCTCAGCACAGAAATGCAGGTGAGCAGGATGAAGTGACTGAGATCTTTCTCAGCCTTGAAGAAATCTTGGAAGAAATCATTTTCTTCCAAAAGTGGATTAATGCTGTTGACAGACGTCCTGGGTGTTGGGTTCTGGTTTTGTTGTGGGGTGTGGGGGTGTTTTTTTTATGGTTTGTCTCTCCACATGTCAATATTAGCACTTCAGTCCTGCCACACACCAGAAGGAGTAGGGATACATAAGTAGTAGTTTGATATTTCAGACAGCTCTGTGGTCTGCAAACACAAACATTTACCTTTGAGAACACAGAAACTAAATTAACAAGTGGATCCCCACCTTGTAGGCTTGAATGGGAGTTTAAAAGACAACCATGCTTAGAAAAGGTTCTCATACTTCTTCACCAATCAAGAGAGAGGGAGAGGAGAGGAAATGAAAAGCTGCGCCTTGTTTGAGGCAACAGGATTTGACATGTGACTGGGAAAGATTTGCCATTTCAGATTACAAACTCTACACCTCAGATCTTTGCTTTGTAGCTTGACTTTGATTGTGAAAACAGAGCAAGAAATGATCCAGAACCAGAGCTCAGGGAGGCCTGGACTTGTTCCAGCTGGTTTCTGTGAAGCACATCACCCAGCTCGGGAACATCCCACTGCAGCCTGGTGAATTCCCTGGGCAGAGCCAGAAGGGCAACAACAGGCAGCTCCAGAGGTCTGAGCCGCCCAAATCCCACCCACTGGGATCTTAGAGCAGAACTAAACTGACCTCCTGATTCTGGCAGGTTGATGGGGTGGCCAGACAGCAATTGCTTTGCTCAAGGTCAAGTAAGAAATCTGCAGCAGGGCAGAGGCCAGGCTTTTGGGGCCAGCCTTGTGTACAAGATGCTAATGATGTGCTTCCCAAGGATGCATCACCCTTTTTTTTTGGCCCCATCAGTAACACTGAAACCAGCACAGCACAATAAACTCTGTGATTTTTTTCTTTCTTTCTTTCTTCTTTCGTTTTTTAATACTGATGTGAGCCTCACACCTCCCACTTCACCCTCTGAAACCAGCTCTGATTCATAGCTCAGCTTTGATAAGGAACAAATGATGCAGCCCTCGTGTGTTCTCAGTGCTAGAGGTGAAGTCCTTGGGCAGATTAAATCACCAAAGCCCTCAGGAGCCCTGAGAGCGATCCTGGGACATTCCACATCCACTCCAGGGCTGCTGCATGGAGTTTTCACACAAAAGAGTGTCCCCTGCAGATCAGGCTGGACATCAGGCACGGTGGAGAGCAGGAAACCCTTCAGAACTGCTGCACAACTGATGCCCAAGTGAAGCTATTTCTCTGCACCCTCAAGAAAGCTCTGAGTTCTGGAGTAAAATAAAGGAAAATATCCAATCCAGCCATAATTGTCTGCACTTAAAGAGAGGAGAGATTCCCATGAGCAAGCACTTGTATGTTTTCTAACACACATGAAGTGCTAGAACAGCCCTTTCCAGGATTACTTTTGTTCTTTATGCTCTTCAGGAGATCTTCTGGTCTATTCCTGAGCTCCCAGACGGGGTTGGTTTACCCCCTCCAAACAAAGCCAAACCCAAACCTTTCTGGTTGTGAGTCAGGCAGGAGGATCAGCAGCCCAGAGCAAGGTCTGTGTCCACACTGCAGCTGGCAGGGAGACAGAAATGCACAGGTATCTCTGAGGGTGCCAGAGGATGCTGCCAGGAGCACCTTTTTGGGGATGCCCAGCCACAGGACGAGGAGCACCAGCCATAAACTAAAACACAACAAGTTTCACCTCAACATGAGGAAGAACTTCCTTCCAAGGAGGGTGGCAGAGCCTGGAACAGCTGCCCAGGGAGGGCACGGTGCTTTCCTGGCTCCCAGAGCTTGTGCTCCCACCCACCCCCAGCACAGGGCAAAGCACCCATCCAAACAAGCTGTGGGGAAATTCCACCCAGAGCCACCCCCAAAGCAAACCTGACAGTGACAGAAATCAAACTCAGACCTCAAATGATTCATGAGGAGGAAACAGGATTAAGAATATCATTGAATGCCGAGCACGCAGATCGCGTGACCGGCCCTGGGAGCTGCCAGGGTGAGACAGCAGGGAAGCCTGGGGTTATCACTCAGGGAAGAAACACAGCATAAACATTTGTCCCATGTTCCCTCTGGAGCCTCAAACAGGCTCCCCTTCCCTGTCCTGCAGAGAAGCCAGTGACATGTTGCCCCAAAGTCCCTCTTTGCCGAGATTGCCAAAGCAAAGTATGTTTTTAAGGAGTTCTTGCCATCAGGTTTTTAGTGGCCTCCCTTTCTTCTCACAGAAGCAAAACCAAGGACCAAAGAAGATGTGTAACAAGAATTCAGTGATAGTTCCCACGACCTACATTCCCCATTCACAGAACTGGGTTTCATTCACAATTCCTGTGACTGTTGACACGAGTTCAGATTAAACCCATTTTCTGAGAACATCCCCTTTGCTCACTGAGGTGAGTCCTAGAAAGGCATCTTGGAGCTCACACTCTGCGTGCTCAGTTCGTCTCAAACAGGAATATTAATGGTTGGAAAAGCCACACTGTGCCCACCTCAGCAGAGCAAACCAGGCACTTCAACCACCTTTCACACCCAGGTATCAGCCCAGGCTTGCCAAAACCCAACCACCAGCATTTCTGCAAGCTAAGGGCTTGAAGCAGGTGCTGTGTGCTCTGCTATCAGATCAGATCAGATCTTCTGCCACAAACCACTCCTCTGCTTCTACCTGATTCATTTAGAACGTGAACCTGGCCGCTGTTACCGAGCCCGGAGTTCAAACCCTCACTGAGTCACAGGGAAAGTCGAGCTCATGGTACCTCCTGAACACATTCATGCTGAGAGCACTCTCTGAGCACCTTTGCCCCCAGAGTTTCGAGGAGAACACAGGGCTCAGCAGCTCTGGCAGCATCCCCGTGCCTGCCTCACCCTGAACATCCTTCCATTTTTGGGGTTACTGTGACCTTATTTTGACCAAAAAAACACCAAAAGGCAAATTGTTGGCATTAAAAAGAAGCCACAACAGCAAGTTCACTGACATATTTCTCTGCCTCTGTATAATTAGAGAGAGAAGGGCTTCATATCAGGTTCTTAACAGGTTGGGATTAGTTGGGTGAAGCTGCCACCTGCTGGAAACACACACGGTAAAACAGAAAGCCTGCTTGCAGACACGAATTGTCCATGTCTGTCTCTAAAGCTTTTATTTAACCCCAATTTAATAAAAAAAAAAATGGCCCTTGAAAATAGAGCAGATGTTCAGGATTCCCTCAGCACCAGCCACGTGAGGATCAGACTTTTATGTTCAAAACACAGCACTCACTGCTCTCTAACCTCTCTGCTACGTATCTGGGAATTACCTCTCTCTCCTCCCTTGCAGAGCAGAGGGATAAGGGTGTTTTCCCTCACAAAAAGCATTTGATTAACACAGATTTCTCTGCAAAAGCAGGGCCTTTCCTTCTGGAGGACTCAGCTGAGAAAACCCTCTGCTTTTCTCTTCCAGTGACTGGAACTCTCACTGGGTGACCTTTTATTGTGCTTAATAAAGGCACAGAAACCAGCTATAATTGAACTTGATGGTTCTGCTGCGAGACCCACTGAAAGCATTTAATTTCCCATTTAATTGCCTCCTTTGTTCACCTGTCAGTGGCTTTGCACACTCTGCAGTTATTTATTTTCCACACAATTTCACCTCTGAAGGCACTCTGAGCCAGGGAAAGGCCCATGATGCAAGTTTGCCTTGCCAGGGAGCCTGGCCTCAGGAATCCTCACCTGCAACGTGGGGTTAGGCTGCCAAAAATTCACTCAACTCCTGCTCTCCTCTGCAATGGAACCCATCCCTGCCCGACCCAGCACCTCCAAAAATCTGATCAAGTCGATGGTCACGCTCTCAGAGATTTTTTTTTGCTGTCGAAAGTGTTATTTTATCCTAATAAAGAAGAAAAGGCAGCCAGGAATGTGCATTTCTGAGGGTGATTTCTGTGCAACAGTAAAATGCACGAGTGATTTTGGAAAAATTAGCCAAAAAACCCACCCAAAACAAACCCTAAACAAAGGTTCTGGGAGCTGCATTTCCCCTCTGAGATTTCCCACTCAACTATTTATCCTGAGTGTTTCTGTGCATCCCCAGCCTGGCAGAGGGCCAGGCAAGGGTTGGTTTTTGATTCATGAATGGAAGTAAAGTCAAGATGGTTCCTCAGAGAGAATTTGGGGATTTCCCCTCGCACTGTCAGTCTGTGAAATGCTGAATAAGTAAAAAAACACAATAAACCAAGACTGTGACAAACCTGCTTTAAGTGATTTCATTTTTCCCCCCACTAAGAAACGTCATTTTTAGAGGGAAAACACGAATTGCAGGATTTCCCTCCTTGTGCCTTTGAGTGCTCAGACCCACAGGGATATCAAAAAATGGGGAGAAGTGCCAATGCCAATTGGAAATTACTTCTGCATGCATTAAAATTCAGGTGTTTGTTTTTTTTTTCCCATTCACCCCCATGTCCTGATGTCCTGAAAAGCTCCAGCATCCAATGAAACCCCCAGATATCCCCTGGCACACAAATTCTCATTAATCCTCCCTCGATGATGGTGTGAACTGCCCACTTTTGAACCCAAATATTAAGAGCTGATTATGGTTGGGTTTTTTGGGTCTTTTCCTTTCCAGCTCACACGAGGCCAGGTGGTTTCCAAAAGGAGGGATTTCAAGTTGCTTTTCTGTTTGTGGAAGGGTGGGATTTTCCTACGGGATGGACCTCCCTGGGGTTTAGATTGCACACTAAACAGCTTTAAAACCATTTATTCCTTCACAACTGCAGCGAGGGCACAAAGCCTGGGGTCCTTTGGAAGTCAAGTGCCTCACAGGTGAATAAATCCAATTTTCAGGGAGAAGTTGCCAGCACAGAGTTGGGAAGCACAGGGAACACTTGGCTGTACATCACCTATACAATGCATGGATTTCTGCCTTCAGCTCAAGGCTCTCCCCAGATTTGCATGAAGTTTTCTGGTCCTGATAAACATCCCAGGGAAAAAAACAAAACAAATCAGCCCAGTGCTGGTTTCGCCCCTGAGTTGCTGCAGGGAGGGAGGTTTGGAATTTCCCAGCTCAGCATCTTCGGGGGTGTAAAAAAAAACGTGGTGACTCAAATCAAGGGCTCTGATGTTTGGAGGATACAAAGGAGACGTCAGAAACAAACACAGGGCTGAGCTGAGAGAGGAAAATACCTGAATGTTTTCACAGGAGGAAAAGTGGGGGGGGGTTTCAGTTTCCCTCTCAAGCTTTGCCAGGGCTTCAAATGTGTTTTCTGAACAGCCATGAAAGAGTGGAACGTTTCAGCCCCCAGTGAGGCTTGAAGAGCATGAAATGAATCCTGCCCTGTCATCAAACCACTGGATTTGAAGTTTAAACCACCCAGAAACTGAGTGAGTTTTTTGATGTTATATATATATATATATATATATATATATATATATATAAAAGGGTAACCCAAATAAAGAAAATAAAGCCAAGCAAACCCCCAACACATCCAACCAAACCCCCAACCCACAGGGCACCAAGGGCAGGGCTCAGGGGTGAAGGGTCCCCCAGGAGGGTTGTGTTCTCTTCCCAGCCTTTTGGAAAATTGCTAAGTGTGTGCCTCTCTCCAAAATCCACGTCTCTCAGAAAGATCCCAGCACTTGTGGGGCAAGAACTCTGCTTTTTGTGGAAGCCAGTTCCTCCCAGCACATCAGGAAGTGAGTACCACTGGAATTATTCACTTGTTCAACAGTATACAATAAAATACATAACATTTTAAAACCAGTTTAGGAGCCTAAACTGCTCTTGTGACAATTTATCAATTAAATTAGTTTAATTCTTCTCCCCTACAAAAGGGGAGAATCCCTGGACCCTGAGCTTGGTGCCCTGTGGATTTGGCTTTGGTTGGATGTGTTGTGTTTGGGTTTATTTCCTCTCCTTGGGTTGGCTTTACTGCACCACCTTCCAACCTGGAATTTCTCTCAAGCACAATCTCACTGATCAAGGGGAGATTCTGGCTGTTTCGTGTGTCTTCTAAGGGAGAACAGTGAATTAAATCACCAATAACATCCACACTGGCCCCAGGGCCACAGAAAAGAATTATTCCAGAGCTTTGGCAAGAACATTCATCATCTTAACAGAGCAGAACCTGGTACTTAACCCAGGCTGCAGAGGGAGCAGAGTGAGGCAGGACAGAACACGTCTTATGGGGACCTCTGCATTTTTCTGACTTGGGACCTGTTTTTTTTACAGGGACCATCCCATTTTCCTGACCCCTTGCACTTGGCCCCAGGCACGAGCAGCCTCATGAAGCTGACTGAGAAAACAACCACTCATCCCACGGGGAAGGGTGAGATTTGCTCAACCTCAGAGCAGCAAACTGGAAACTCTCTGAGAGAAGTGGGTGAAACCCCGAGCAGGTAAAATGCCTCTCGTGGTCCTTCACTGCCAGGTCTGAGGTGCCAAGATTTTTCTTTGGTTTTGTTTTTTTTTCCCCCTTTCCAACTGTTCTGGTTTATTTAGTTTTCGGCATTTAACATTTAGCATGAAGAACCAGCACCTGGAATCAAGTGGGTAAGAGTATTTCTCGGATTAATTAAGAAAGGCCAACCCCAGAGACTGCAACTGCAGGGAAGTACTTGCAAACATGAGCCTGAGAGTGTTTGAGCTTCGAGGACAGGCTACAAGTATGAAAACACTGAGGTTTATTTAATGCTGTTAATCTCAAGCCAGTCCAAGGATCAGGTTTGGGATTTTTGAGCATTAAAGGTGGTGTTTCTGTAGAGGAGATGGATACACCCCTCTGACAAACAAACCACATGGAATCCTGTCACTGGCACCCACAGGCTCCCACTCTTCCTGGCTGTTGCAGCTGCAATAATATCATTATCCTGGCATCCACTCCCAGCACAGCAGCAGCAGGAGGAAAAGGATCCAGCAGCAATGCAAACATAATCCCTGGGGACAGGTTAAAAGGCAGAGAGGAAAAAAAACCACAACTCTGGGTGCTGCTGAACTGTGATAAGTCTGACAGCACAAGGGAGAGGAGAGCAGCTAATCCTGCTGTCAGTGGCTTACAGAGACCTCTGGGCACAGCCCTGCTGCTCTGAGACTCTTTTCCTGCCATCCCTGACACTTTACAGATTATTATTTGTTGGGTTCTGGGCTATAAGTGCCCTGAAACCCCAGCAGTGCCGTGGGGTGTCACGGCCAGCAGACAACTCTGTGACACCTGAGGGGCACCAGAGCTCAGTGAGAACACAAAACCACCCCCAAACCCCCAAACATATCCCATCTCTGGCCCACAGAAACACAGTTTCCAGCAGGCAGTTCCTGCAGCACATCTGAGTTCAGGAGAATCCCCCAGGGATGCCTCTGCCTGGACTGTAAACGGAATTACCCGACCAGCTGAGAACTCTGTGTGTTTAACTTAGCTGAGCTTAAGGGAGATGAAATTCAAGCACAGGGAGCAAAGACCTCATCCCCCTTTCCCTACAGCACCCCCAGGAATGCAGAGAATCCCATAATTCAGAATAGTGTCCTCAGGGTAAGGATCTGGCACGTGGAGGAGCGGCAGGTTTGGAACGAAGCGGTTTGATGGTATCATGAACGCTGGTTTGTTTGTCTTGGAGGTCCAGCCTCAGTGATCCTGTGACTCAGCATGGGCCAGGCAAACTGAAATCCTCCTCACTTACAGGTAGTTTTTCCCCTCATGCAGGGAGGACTCAGGGGATGTGTTTTTTTTTTCAAAAGAGAAAGATTTTCCGCCCTGACATTTCGGATAGTTTGGTTCCTCTCATGAACTGCTTTAGCACATGCAAGTGGCAAGAGGGTAAAATAATGCATCTGAGCTAGAAAAAGATGCAGAATGAAGAAAAAGATGCAGAAGGAGTGAGAAACAATCCCAGTGTTTCCAGGGGGTCACTGCTCTCCACAGAGAACAAGTCTCTTCTTGCTTTGCACAGGTGTAAACCTCGTACCAGGTACTTGCTCCTCCTTCAGCTCTGACTTTCTGTTCTGGAATTGCTGGAATGATAACAGAGAACCTGCATATTTATTCTGTCAATTGGCATTTCTCGTACTGGGTAAATATTTAATTATTTTCTTTTTTTTTTTCCTTTTCTTTTTTTTTTTGTTCCCCTTTCCTTTTTTTTCTCCTCTACTCATGTGAGGAGATCTTAACCCTGGATAAAGAGGAGCAAATTCCAGGGCAACACCTGTATTTTTGCATTTTCTCATTTCCCTACCCAAACTCACCCTCAGCCAGTTCCACATCCCAGAAAGCTCCTTGATCAGTGTGGGTTTTTTTGGGAACATGATGCTGTTTTCTGCAGGAAAACACTGGCCCAGTTGGCAAAATCCAAAAGTGAGACTGATTCCCTAATTAAAACAACTCTGTGGTCTGAAGGGGGAGTCATTAACCTTCTTGAGGAGAACTAAACCTTTCCTTTGGAGCATTTCCATCCCCTGGAATGGCCCTAAAAACCTGAGGCATCACACTGTGGAGCTGTGTTTCCATTCCTTCTGTGCCCTGGGGTGAAAGGGCTTCGCTGGCAGAGGCAGGAGCTGCGATGCCAAAGAGTTAAATCTTTGCAGGGCAGGAATTTTTGGGGACAGCAGCTAAAGCATAAAGAAGTGGTGCTGAATTCACCCAGCAGAGAAGGATCAGGTGCAGGTTTGTGGTGATGGAGAAATTAGGTCAGGCTGCACAAGCCATGAAGTGATTTATGCTAATGAAACACCAACTCCCAGCGAGGGGGAATATGTTGGCACTTTCAGGGGAACTTGCTGCTGGAGGGGAAAAAGAAAAAGAGGAAAACCCACGTGGCAAAAAACCAACCCAAACAATCCCCAGGTTGGCCTGCTCTGGTCAGAGAGGCTGCTCCTCAAAGGCTGACACAGCAACCTTTTATTTAGTCACGGCTCAAGCAAATGGCAGGAGCTCCAGCGAGAATAATCCCGAGCAAATCTCTCCTATCAGCCGTAAATACATTTCTATAAAACACAAGAGTAGCAATTCGGCCTCAGTGAGATCCCTCACACACATCCCCTGTCTTACTGTGGTGTTTCTCCTTCAGTTTTATGCCTAAGCTTAATAAAACATAAAGGCTTGGCTGTTAAAGCTGTGTCCCAACAGAGCTGGGCACACAAAACTCTGACAGATTAGTTTATTCCACCACAGAGGAACTTAATGCCACTGAATACATTTCTTAGCCCTGCTGATTAACAAGGTGTACTTCCTTATTTTTAGGTAAACACCAGCTGTCACAATTGCTAAAGAAAACCAAAAAGCAGTGCTATACACAACGCTGAACAAATAAAATAGCCCAGTAAGCCTGGAAGTTTTACAGAGCTGTTTTTCAGGGGGCTGCTCTTACCCAGTGTGTTTATATCCAGAGATCAGCATATAAATTCCTAGGTCAGATTTCAGAATTAAGGGTTAACTTTGGACAGCATGAACTTGATTGCTGACCATAGGAGTGAGGTTGATGGGGTTTTTTTGCTGTGTCCTCTCAGGCCAGTCAGAATCCCATTAAACTCCTGCCTAACATTCCTACAGGAAATTTTTTATTTATTGTTGGTTTTTTTTCTTTTTTTTTTAATCCAAAATTAATTATCCATTTGCAAAGCAACCCCTTGAGGTCTAGAATGAGGGATAATAATATTTGTACTCTTTTTTTTTCAGGCAATAATGTTACACACAATGACAATAATGCAGCACCTCTGACCTTTCCCAGTGCTGGCTGTAAATACCTGGTAATAATTCAGTATATCCACAGAAATTCATGCTCAGGGCAGCATTTTTTTGGGGTGTATCTCAGGAAAACGGTTCTAGGCAGCTCCCCCACCCAACCCCACACAGAATAAACAGCATTTTTATGTCTGTGTAAAATCACTTCTGCCTCTCCTTGTGCAGCCGAGGTGGGACTGCATGAACTGACCTCAGTGGGAGTCGTTTCCCTGATGCTGAAAGAATTTGGATGAAGGCCACTGGGAGTGAAATATAATCTGGGTGTATGGGAAAAAAGGGCCTGAAACTCGACCCCAGATTAGAAACCATTGTTGTTTGTGACTTTCAATGTGTTTGTTCAGAAGGGTAAAATGGATCTGGGGCCTTTGTTTTCTTATCCCCACTCATGTATTACTTTAATTATTAACCCTAAACAAGCAAATTTGGAACGTTTTTAACAGTTAATGGGGGAGCATTTGCAATTTGGCCCATCTTGATTCTGGTTTTTGACTAATAGGCTGCCCCTCTCTCTCTCTCCAGACTCCCTGACATGCAGATATTAAGGAACATTCCTTATGGGGCTTTTTTGCTTTGAGATGAGAGGTTTGTTGAGGATTTGGTTGCAGAAGCATAAATACCTGGCAAATATCTCCCTAATCCTCCACTAGATCACCACCAAGTCTGAGATCAGGCAGAAAATGAAAGAAAACAGATTGATAATAAACACTGTACAACCATCTCAGTCAAGGCAGAACAAGAATGGGGAGGAAGAGCTTGCAAATAAAAGAGCTGAGTGGAAATAATCTGAAAGTTTAGGGCTTTGGGGCTGAACTTGCCCACCTTTTTTCAGTTGGAACAACTCATGAGCAAGAAAAGCTCTTGGAGCAGCAGATCCCACGTGCTTGTGTCTGTCAGGGCCAGGAATGAAAAGGTGAGGGAGACAAATGTTGTGAAAGAGCTGGGGAAAGGCAGTGTTTTGCCTGGCCCCCGGCCATGACATTGTATTTCAATAACATGCAGCACATAAATGATCCTTTAAAAGACCAACTGCAAACAGAGAGCACTGCTCAAGCACCCAGTCCCCAAAAGAATACGTGTTTGTGGCTCTGGCTCAAGGGACACAAAGCATTTAAGCCTAACTGAGCACCCTCAAACCCAGCCTGCCCTCTGCTGAACCAGGAAAAGGCCCCTTTTTTAGTGAAATGAGGGGCTGGACAGGTCTAAACTGAAATCACACCTGTAACAATCCCTATAAGCTGCAGGGGGACAAAAAGGGGGCACTTCCAAAGGCAGGGATGCCAGGGGGGTTCTATGAGAAATGGAGAGATGGTAAAATAAAGGAGCAATTGCTTTGATATTTATAGAAAAACAGTAAAAAGACATTCAGAGTGAGAGTCAGAAGTCCTGGTGTTCTACAATACTCTCATTTAAATGAGGTCCAAAGGTCCTTTGAGATTAATCATTTCACCTCAGCATCCTCCCAGACCAAAGACCAGCCTCATTTTTGGAAGTTCTCTGCCCCTTCCACCACCTTTTTGTTACAGCTTAAGCTGGAACCATCAGCCAGTTCAGCAACGACCACAAATCTTTGAGTCACTGATTCCCCAGGCAGGGAAAAGCAATAAAAACGACGTGTCTGCCATATTCCTGCACCTTTTAAAACAGCGCTGGGAACACGGGGAAAGCCTCGAACATCATCCCCGTAAATCAGATTTACTTCAATGTGAGATTCCAACACCCTCTCCCCTGTTCCCCCTTCCTCGCTGAGCTCTCTGGGTACCCGAGGGGGGTTTTTTGCTGCCAAAGGTTTCCTTCGGTCTGATTCCCAGCACCATCTAGTGACAGAACCCGGGATGTAAGGACATCTCACATCGCTCCCTCTCGATTTTTCTCGTCCCGGGTTTTGGTTTTAACTTGTCACAAGTGAAAAGGACGATGAAAAATTACCTACAAATAAATTGTCATGGTTGTGTTTCCCCCCTGTTTTCTGCTCCAATCTCCTTCACCCAAAATAGGAATTCCCAAAACAGTTTAGGCAGCCTAAATGTGCCTCTAACAAGGAACAGAAAGTGCTGAGCCCTGCTTGGAAATCCTTTTTCCCTCGCAGCTACAGTTGGATGCTGGCACTGCCACCATCTGAAGGTTATTTGTATGAAAAAAGAAATGAACCATCTGTGCATTTCAGAGCAACATTTTTAATATTTACAACATTAAAATTTATTTTAGAGCTATTCAGTGTACACACAAATGGATGTGGATCGGGTTTTTTTCCCCTCTCCTGTGCCATTACTCTGCATAAATGTCTGGTTTTTCATTTTAGAAGCAACACCCCCATAGGTTCAGCTGACAGAGTCTCTGTCTCCGTGCAGCCAGTCCAGCCTGAGGCACAATAACCCACAGCTCCTCAATCACCACTTGTTTCTGAACCCAAGAGCTAAACGTGCTTTGCTTCTGAATGCTGATGAAGGAATAAAAAACAATGCCAAGAGCAAACATCCAGGAGTTCTCAGCAGGTGAAACTCTGCACAGCCCTCTCAGAACGTAACAACAACACGGCCCAAGGACTGGGTAAAACAAACCGCCTTTAAACCACTTTGCTCCCTCCCCTGGTTTCCAAAACCAATTTTGCTTGGCCCATTAAATAAATAAATAAAGCACCTTTTCAAAATCTACCTGACAAAAAAACCTTCTCACTGAAAAAAAACTGGTTAAAGCCAGAAGCACCCAAAGGAAGGATCATCCCAATGTTCCAGAACAACAGGATTTAGCCCTTTTATCCCCCTGTGCCTGTTGGGCCTCTAAATTTTAAACTTGCTGGGTATTTGTGCAGGCACAGACCGGTGGAAACCTCTGTCTGAAAACAAGGTTGATCCCATGCCTGGCCAGTTATTTGGGAAGCTGAGGAGGGCTGCACATTGTTTGGGATGGGGTGATTGATCCCATAATGGATTTGTCAAGTTAATGAAACAGGAATATAACGCAGTGGCAGCTCGTCTGTGCCCATGGGAGGTCACTGTTGCTTCACAGAACGCACCAGAGCAGGCACTTTAAGGTGAACAGCTCAGCTCAGGTAACAAACACCCCACCACCACTTCCACAGCAGCTCAGAGTTTCTTTCCACGCTTAGCTTTCCAGAAGCACCACAAAAATCAGGCCCACAGCCATGTTCCTCTGCGTGGAGGCTGAAGCTCCTCAGAGCTGCGTGGGGAGGAAACCAAATCCCACCTCCAGGTGCATCAGGGCACCAAAAACGGGCAGGTTAACATAGTTTCTTCACCCCTGATCACCTGCCATTCCTCGAGGATGGGAGGCACCTGAATGTCACCAACAATTCACTGCATCTGGTCCCTCCATCCAGCAGCAGTGCAAGGTGATGTCACGCAGGAGAACCAGCTTTGCTCCGAGGTCTGAAGAGGTGGAAGCCGCCTGGAGAACTTCAGGGGGGACCTTCTGGCTCTGCAACTCCCTGACAGGAGGGGAGAGCTGAGGTGGGGTCAGGCTCTGCTCCCAGGGAACAAGGGACAGGAGGAGAGGGAACGGCCTCAAGTTGTGCCAGGAGAGGTTCAGGCTGGATTTCAGGAAGAAATTCTTCCTGGGAAGGGTGGTTAACCACTGGAATGGGCTTCCCAGGAAAGTGGAGGAGTCCTCATCCCTGGAAGTGTTCAGTGAGTGACTGGGCATGGCACTCAGTGCTCTGGTCTAGCTGACAAGGTGGAGATCAGTCACAGGTTGGGTTTGATGACCTTGGAGGTATTTTCCAACCTCAGTGGTTCTGTGACCCACTTGTACTCCCCTGCCTTCACTGGGTATTTTCGTCCTCCACAGACAGGATGGTTCTGCAGACTTCAGACTGTTTCACAAGCCCTGATGCCTTCAGCCCTCAGCCCCGTGGGCTGTGGGTGGGGAAACACAGCAGCCTGTACAAAACAAGGGCCATGGCTTCTTCAGGACACAGATAAACCCTGCTGGAATTAAGCAAATCAGGAGGAATCCTTTGGATACCCTCCCTTCTCAGGGAGGATGGTCAGTGTGAGGGAAATCACAGGTGAGGTGACATCATACAGCACCCCTAAACGAAGGTGGAATGATTTAGGAGGCACAACATGTGCAAAGTGACCTTGTCCATGTCCCGTGTTCTGCTTCTGTCACCTAAAGGGACAACTGAGAGAAAATCCCTGCCCAGGAGTGAAAATACACCATCCTTCACCCACCAAATCCAAACAGTCCAAAGCCACAGGACAGCAGGACCAGAACAGGCATTCCAAGAAGATATGAATGACTAAGACAGACCAGTCTTGCCTTGGAACAGTTTTTGTGCTGCACAAGAGGGACATGGAGTTCATCTCTCACTCAGCCTGGGAGCTGCCAGGGTTCACTTGCTCAGCACTGACATCTGTCCTCAGAGCTGCTTCTCTCTGAAGCACCAGCCCCAGGTCACTGCCAGCAGTCACCCCACATCACCCCATGCCCTGTCTCTGCGTGGATAACAAGGCAGAATGTTTACTGTGAAAGTGTGTGGCAAAACACGTCCCAGCCCCGGCGTCCCTGCCAGCACAGGGTGCACATCCCAATTACAGCATCGTTTAAGCTTTCCATTGAGGGCATGCAAATGGAGCCTGCACAGCAGAGAACTCAGGAGGAGAACCCAGGCATGTTCCACACCGGTTCTGAGTTTTATTCAGCCTCATTATTTTAAATTACCAGTCATCCGCTTAGTTCAGGTCCTATTTACACAGGACGGTGTTCAACTTTAAAAGGGAGTTATGTGCATAATTCTCTTTAAGGATGAGCTCTAAAATACCTCTTGATGTTTTGTTTGTAATCCAACCAGACACTGAAGGCATGTGCAGGGGAAAGCCTCATCCTCGCTTCCTACACCAGTGCACATCCCACCACCTCCTAATCCCTCCATATGCAAAAGAGAATATTAATAAAGGAAACCTTTGCAACAAAGAGTTTCACGGTCAGGTGAGTGAACAGTTGGCAGAGCAACAGCATCCAAAGGGAAAGGCAGACAAACACCTAACCCAGCACATGCCCCTGCAGTGGGTGTGTGCAGGAGAACATGTAGCAACAAGGGATGAAGGAAGCTGGAGAGCATTCCCCCTCCATCCAGAGAGAGAAAAGCAGCTCAACCCACTGCCAGCACAACCTGAAAGTTTGCATGGGGAGAGAGAGAGCCCTGCAGAGCTGCCCATCAGGGCTGGGTTGGACAGGGATGGCTGTAATTGCAGTTATTCACCGGGAGCTCCCGGGTGGTCACGGCCCTCTGATGGAAATGCTGCAGCAGGAATCAGAATTCCCACACCAGTCTGAAGACCCTCACCCGAATGTTCATGCTCATATCCTCATTTCTTACACCTTCAAGGCCTGATATTCTCTCCCTTTCTTAGAAAAGGTAGTTTAAAAAGCACAAACCACTAAAATCATGGAGGATAATGAATATATTCCACACCCCGGGTAGAAAATCCTTTTCCCAGCCCAGGTTTCCCCAGGCAATAAGCTAAAGAGTTCTGCCCACAGCTGGGGGAATCAAGAGGTACCAACTGAAGCAGTATCCACAAATCCTAGACAGTCATATTTGGGATTTCTCTGCTTGCTGCTCATGCTGAAACCTGCCCTGCCTTGGTGGATATACCAGAGGACATGATGCAGCGTTATTAGAGGGTCCAAATTCAAAACTGCTGTTGAGCAGACAGAGGTGAAGCCATAAATGGACAGCTCATACCCAGCAGTGCTTGTTTACATCACAAAGACTCACAAGAGCTATTTGAAATTAGACTAACGAAGGACTCACTTCAAATATCAGGCACCTATGGGGGCTGGAAGCGGGAGAAGCTCGAGATTCCCAGTCAAACAAAGCCTCAGAAATCATTTCTTGCAGTGGCCACATCCCAAGGTTTTTGTTGCTGGCTTTGAAAACCTGCTTCTCTTCTCATGTTGGGTCCTTTCTGCACCAAAAATCCCAGGCTAATTCCTCTTCCACTGTGGATGTGATCACGGATTATGAACAAGCAGTGAGAACTATTCAATGTATGGGAGTGTGGAAGGGAGCAGAGAGATGAGGAGGCTCTGCTGTGATTTACTGCCCCACAAATGCAGTGACTCACAGCAGCAAGTTCCTGTTTGCACTTGGCCAAATTCTCCCACCTATGCAAGTGTTGAGGAGTTCCTTAACTGGTGCCTCATCCTGCTGGTTTGCACAGGACCACTTACAGGATAACAGTGTTTGCTGTCACTCAGGGACTGAGTCCTCGCTCCAGAACCTGACCTGCACTTGCACAATCAAGGAGGGAAAACAGCTGAAACGAAAAGAAAATATCTACCAAAATAGAGCAGGATGTGCCCTTAGCTAAAAATTAGACACTCCTTGTGGCTGTCTCAGGATCAGAAAGGCAGAGAACCTTTTAGCCTCTGAAATATCCTTTAAGTCCCTTCCCCTTCAGCCAACAAGTTACAGTTCACTGAGGAATGAACTGGAATATTGGCTCGCCGTGTCTTTAATCCCTGGACACGACCTGCAGAGCCCCGTGGATTCCACAGGGGTAAGAGAGAGCCCACGTGGATGCACCAGCCCTATCCATTCATTTTTTTTCCAGCTCCAAATGCAGTTCCATTACTAGACAGTCAATCTGTGGGGCAGGGAGCCAGTGCCTCTGCAATGCAGATCAGTTCCTGATTCTCTGCTTGTTCTACAAGCATCAAATCTCCTTTGATCAATACCTAAATAATCCTTTCAACATCCCTGAGCCTGCAGTTATCACTCCCAGTACAGAGAGAGCGGGAGACAGAGGACTGTGCTTGTCAGGGAGAGGAGTCACTGCCCAGTTTAAACTAAAACACAGATTTAATATTGTTCTTCTAAATTTGCCCCAGAAGGTCTGGCTACTCTCTGCTCAGACTGCTCTATAAGGTGATATTGCTTGGGAGCAAAGCTGGAACGCTTTCCAGGGCACAGCCAAGGAAGAAGATGCATTTGATAAGCATTGTAATCTTTTTCCAAACTAGATACTTATCTAGTTATCTGCTTATTGAGCTGAAATGGCAGAGCCCACAAGATGGTACAACGAAATATGTTTCCCAGGGACATGAGAATGGAGTTTAAATCTAATCCTGAGGTCTCCTTGTGACAGGGAAACAAGAAGTGTCCCCATTTGTCATGGTTTAACCCCACAGGAATAAAATACCCCGCAGTCACCAGCTCACCTCCCCTGGTGGGATGGGGAGGAGAGCTGTGAAAAGGCAAAAAAGTTGTGGGCTGTGATAAGAATAGTTTAATAACTGAAATAAATAATAAAAGTGAAAACAACAATAATAAATAGCAATGGAAATGAGAGAGAGAGGGAGAGAGAGAAATAAACCTCAATTAAAGCACAATACAGTGTCTCAGCACCCACTGCCCATCCAGTCCCTCACAGCTTCTTCTGCCCTTCCTGACTGAAAATTCCTTGATTTAGGGTAAACTTTACTTATTTGCACAATCCTATCACCTACTCCAAGTCAGAGGTTCCTTTTCCCTGCTCGTGCATTTTGCAGAAAACCAACCAGAGTTCAACTTTTCTCTTTCGTGCATAAAGATAAAAACTTCTCAGCCTGTAGTTAAGCTTTTCCTGGGAAAAGTAACTTCATCAGCTGCTCAGGATTGTTAGGAGAGAGGGTGGAGCCTTCCCAGGCTGAACCATACCTGAGTATAAAGAGCAAGGGAGAACTGCAGCCAAGAAACTCTCAAAAGCTGCTTCCAGTGGCTGCTGGGATTCCAAGGCTGGTTTTATTCTGCAACTGCAAGAACTTGCTGCTCGAAGGAGAAGAGGGAAGCTGGACCCAGCTCCCAGTGGCTAATTACACTGGGGAATTAAACACAATTACCATGGTCTCGATGTGAAACTGGATTGATTTTTATGTTTTAAATTTTTTTAAACATAACTGAAAAAGGGGGTTTTTTTTCCCCTCTCCACTCTTCTTTTTCATCTTTCCCTCCACACCCAGTGGAAATGCTGCAAACGGTCTGTGTGAGCCCCGAGCTGCTGGTCAGCCAAAACATGGGTGAGCAGGAGATCTGTGGCTACAGCCCAGGCCAGGGCTCTCCCCTGCCTGGAGAAACTGCCAGTCCCAAGAGCTGTTTTCAGCAGAGCCCGTCGCTGCCAGATTCTGGATTAACTGAACTGAACGTCGCGAGCCCCAAGCTCTGCCCTCCTCCCTCCTGCAAGCCCCGAGAGATGTCTGCTGCTCCTGCTGCTGGTAAGAGAAAAAACCTTTATTCCCATTCTCTGCTTTATGCTGCTTTTGCAACTCGAGAAGGCACAGTGGCTCCTCTGGTGCCAGCACAGAGCTGCTGTGTCAGTAGAAACAAAGATGTTCAGCACGTTCTCCTGCTCAGTCCTGGTGGGATTTTGTGTGTTTTCTGCTGCTGGAGCCAGAAATTACCCTCTTTTGTAGAGGATGCTCAATCTTCCATCGTTTCTGCTCATCTCCAGCACTTTGCTGCTCATTTACATTCCCAATTGCCAGTTCAGTTCTGAATCCAAGGTAAAAGATGTGACCCCTCTGAGTGATTAGCTTTTCAAAGTCACACCAAAGTGTTTTTTTGGTGAATCATTGCCTTTGTAGAGTTCTTCAGTTTTTAGGATGCATCTGGGCATGTAACCTCATCCATCAGATGGCATTTTTTACTGGGAAACCTTGTAAGATATAACATATATAACAATATAATAGCAATTTTTAGAAAGCTTTTCAGGGAGGCCTTGAAAATACTCTACAAATAGTAAATAATTCATTGTCAAAACACCAGTGTGGAAAAAAAAACAAACCAAAAAGGATCCTCTCCATTTCTAGCACAGTCTGAGAAATAAACTCTGCTTTTTGAGGTCTCTGGGCTTTAATTATTCAGTGGTAGGTTAAACACTGAGAAATGCCAGAAAGCTTAGCCCAGAACAGCAATTCCATATGTGTTCCAAAGGCACCATTTGCTGCTTGGGATTCAGAGGCTCCTGCTGAAGGGGTGTCAGCTCTCAGCGCCTGGGGCAGGGAAGGGAAACAACATCACGCAACTAGAAACCACATCTTGTGTGGCTGGTTTCCATGCCAATACTGCCTCCTCGGAGACATCCCCAGCCCGGGGAGCTGCGCTGCTCCCAGCCCTTGAGCTCCCAGGGTTCTCCTGCACAGGATTTAGCCGCAGTCCAGCAGCTGCCGCAGAGCACACGCACGGATTTGGGTCGGGAATTATCGGTACGGGCGCCCCGCGGTTTATTCGGCGCTGACTTCTCCAGCAGCGGGGTCTGCTCGCCCAATACACCTTCCTGCTGTGTGTTTAATAAGTGTGTTCAATCACAAATGCTGTTTTCCCTGCACTGGGAAGAGAAGCTTCTCCCCTGCTCCAGCCAGCATTGCTGCTGGATGACTCCTTGCTCAGTATCCCACGCTCTGATTCCCAGCGCTCGGGCTCCTTTGGAACACTGGCTTTCTCCATGGTGTACTTCATGTGCTAACCAAGTGGGAAGACCCTGATCTAATGCATTAAAAGTGCAATTTTGCAGTGTTACTGAATGCATTCTGTATGAAGAAGATTGTTCTCCAGTGGGGGGGGGGGACACACCACACGGACACCAACAACAGTGTTACATAAAAGGTGTTTCAAAAGCAAATGCATTTAAGCTCCTAATCTGGGCAAGTCTTTCAAGTCTGGGGATACAAATACAAGATGCAAGAAGACCTAACACAAACAATCAAGGAGCAGCTTGTTTTGACAAAGACCAGCTTGTTTGGACAACGAGATAAGCGAAATAGTTATTTGAGAATACGAGTACAGAAAATCGTTGTTTGCCTCTGGATCACACCACACTGACTTCCAAACACCCTGAGAACCACTGGAGAAAGCCATGGGACAGAGCATCACTGTCTTAGTTCTGAAACCATTGTGTTCCTTCTTGTTAACAGTGGAACAAACCACAGGGCAGGAAACTGCAAAGCCAGGCTCACCACAACACACGAAAATTAGAACATGACTAAGAGGGGCAGAGATCTGAACCCTGCTGACACATTCCCCAAAAAAGCAAGCACATGTTCTAGGTCACTGTGGCATCCCTGAGCTTAAGGGCACACAATAAAAAAACCAGAAGGAGTTCATGAAAGGAATTTTTAAGCAGAAAGGAGACCAGAGTTGTTTCCCACACCTGAGGATGAACGTTGGAATCACAGGTGGTCCCTCAGGGCCACCTCATCCTCCCACTCTTCTGTAAAAGCTCACAGAATTGTGTTACTTTAAGCATCGTGTTATGACTTTTCCAGACTCTGAACTTAGCTCTGATCCCCCTCAGAAGCGCTACATGGGTGTGAGAGTGAAGATGCCGGTGCGGGAACTACTGAGGAAAATCCGGCTTTCCAAAGGCTTGGACCCAGCTCACAGCAAGGTGAGGACCCTCTGGGTTTAAGAAATCCCATCCTGCTGCCCACACATCGCACTCCCAGCGTCCTGGAGAGGGTGCACCTACAGCTGCTGCCTCTTCCAGCCACCAAATCGATGCTTTTGATGAAGGTGGAGGATATACCAAATTCTGAACAGGATGAGGGCTTGTGACAGGAACAGTTCTGGGGGAGTGACAGCAAGAACCACTCATGCCATAGATCATGGAATCAGACCAAAGATGGTCCAAGAACCAGTAACAATATTGCTCCAGCAGCCCAGGTTTCTGAACAACCTGATCAAACAGCCCAGGGAGGTGGTGGACTCCCAGATACCTGGTTTGATGTAAAGATCTTTATAAGGCTGCCCTGAATTACCCACTCATGGAAAGCTATTCCCCTGCAGAATCTGTGCTGAGCAAAATAGGTGGCACAGCAGACAGCTGACTTTGTTCATGTTACAGTGATTGCCACTGCTTCATCTGCTCTTGTGTGTGAGCATCTCAAATTGAGTTGGGTGCTTTTCTCTCCTCAGGAAACCCCGTCAGTGAAGATGGTAACCAAAGGATCCTCAGGGAAAACAGGTTTGGAAACTCCCTTCTGGGTAACAGAGCCTCCTTTTCCAGTAGGGTTATCAGTGATAGATACCCAAGGAGCCAGAACACTTCTCTCCCATGATATGAGTCACAGAATCAGCCAGGTTGGAAAAGACCTCTGAGGTCACCACATCCAACCTGTGGTTCCCAGATCCCCTTAAATCACAGGAGGCAGGTTAGCTGTGCATCACCACCACATAGATGTTATCTAGCTGTTATCTGGGGCAGAACCTCTGATGGGAATATCTTCTGTGTGTATCTCCCCCCCCCATCAGCTCTAAAACAACTTGGTTATTCCTTTCTTTCCAGCAGAGAAGAGGAGAACTCACCCTTATACAGAGAAACAGCTTAGACAGGTATGCATAACACCTTCAGCCCTGCTCTGCCAGCCTCCTGGGGCATAATTCCTGTTATATCACCGAGGGAGAACAGGACACTTCATGTCTGATTTCCCTCCCCCCTCTTCCGCCCTTCCCCGGTTTTGTTGCTGTTTCAGAGCAAGCAGAGCTTTGGGCAAACCCTGAAAGGCTTGGAGGACCTCGATATCCTGGTGGAGGTGCTGCAGGAGGACCTGAACAAAAGCCAGCTGAAGGAGGAGTCTCTGTGCCCCTCTGTGCCAGCTGGGCTCGGGCAGGGCTTCTCCAGGGACCTGCAGAGCTCCCGGTGGGAACCTGCAGGGAGCGAGGAGGGACGGCAGCCCAGCCCCACCAAGCTGCACCCGGGCTGCTGCTTGAAAGACTTCAGCCCAGCACCCAGGGGAGGGGCAGGGAATTCTTTCCAAGGTGATCAGAAAAACGGGCAGGAGCCCAGCTCACCTGGAATGCCCTCAAGGAGGAGGGAGAGAGAGAACAGCTGGTGGGTCCAGGGGGCCCACGCCGGCTCCCAGGAGGATTTCCCGAGGAATTCTTCCCGGAACGCACCTGCACACTTCAACCCCTCGGAGATGCTGCTGGGAGCTCACACAGGCCCTGCAGAGGCTCAGGGACAGCTGAAGTTGGCCCCTCTGGTTTCTTTCACGCAGCAGGATCTCTCTGCCCTCTCCTTCTTCCAGTTCCAGCTGCACAGGGAAGAGAGCTTGCTGAGGAATATCCCGGCGGACAAGCTGCTTGCTCCCGATGAAAACGGCAACAGGTCTCCCAATTTTTTTGCTGAAATACATTGATTTGGATGGAAATTTATTGGGAGAAGCAAAAAAACCCCCAAAAAACAACAAAATCCTGGCAGGCAAAATCAGCAACTCCATTATTAATATAGGGACTAAATAAATATCCCAAGATTCTGGCTTTTGCCATCCTGAACGTTTCATGCTTTAAAATACATTCTCCTTGTTAAGTCTGACTGTTTTGACCACTGTTTTACCTTCTAGTTGTTCCAATCTGAGTTCTATTCCAGGCTGCTGCACAAGGCTGTTGCTCAGGGAAGAAGAGCTCTGACTTATGCCCTGGCACAGAGATTTGCATCCCTAAATAAGATCGACGAGAAGGACGCAGAGAGACGGGTAAGGATGATCATTTTCCAGGAAATAAGGTCATTTTCTGTCTCTTCTTTCAAACCCCAGTCAAGGCCCAAGCATCCTATGGGATGAGGTGTCCTGGAAAAGAAGGGAAAACAGGAACAGGGAGGGAGTGATGGAGCAAGCATTAGCACAAGTCCCAACTCCCCACCTCATTCTCTAACAAGCATCGTTGTTTTAAAGCTATTTTTTGCCTTTCACACCAACTTGCTGCCCCTTCTTCCCTTCCCAGACTGCCTTACATCTTGCTGCAGAGAAGAACCAGCACCTGATGGTGAGTGACCTGATATCCCTGGGGGCCAATGTCAACGAACAGGACAGCTGTGGGAAAACTCCGCTCCACCTGTGCGCACAGAACGGATATTTGAGGGTCTTGGAGGTGAGTTTTTGTCATTTAGCTTTGCTCAGAGATGGAGTCTGGGGAGGAGGGGGTATTCTGGCACTGCCAAAGGTCAGGGATTACCTGGATGCTCTTCACTTCAGGTTTTGAAACACTGCAAAAGCAACGGGGTGCGTGTGGAAGTTGATCTGCCCGACCACTACGGTGAGAGGAGAAGCTTAAGCGCGCAGATGCTCAGTGTAGACTCCCAAATAAACAGAGGGATTTGCTCCAGGGAGGGGCTCAGGCACTGGATTTGACTTTGCCATGGTCTGTTCTGCCCAGGTTTGACCCCTCTGCACTGTGCTGCTCTGGCCCACACTGTCTTGGTGGCGGAATCCCAAAAAACTGCCGCGGACACCGACCTGGGGAGGTTCCTCAGGCTGCGCAAGGACCAAATCCTGGAGGGAATCCAGTGCCTGCTGCAGATGGGAGGAAAGGCCGAGCTGCAGGTGAGGACACAGCAGGCTGTTCACCTGGTCTGGGCTTTCCTGCCTCTTCTGCCATCACAGCTCCTGCTGTTATTTTTGCAGTCCCTGAACCCCTGCCCGATCACCACGACTTGCTTGAAGCTGGAGGAGAACACAGAGCTCATGTGTTTGCTTTGCTCCCACACCCCCCAGGCACAAAACAGCCCTCAAGAGGTACCTGTTGGTTTCCACAGGCTCTGGGATCCACACCAGGAAATTAAACATATCATATATACAGTATATAATAAATATAACCCCTTATAAATGATATAATAATACACAATAATATAGAAACATATATTGTAATAACATTTATATTATTTGTTATTAATGGTATAATAATATAATGGCTATGTTATGGTATGTTAATTATATTATAATAATATTCAATTAGAAATACGGACTAAAAGCCGCATTTTAAGTCACTGAGGCACTACCTTCTTTACAGCTGTGCACTTTAGGAGGGAAAACACAGCAGGAAAAAACCAAAATCAGTTCAATAACAACTGGAAATTTAGTGTTCTGGTTTCTCCACCTGCACAGACTTACAGCTTGCTGGATGCTCCAAGAGGAATTCCCAGTCCACCACCACCAGAGAACTTCCCTGAGCTTTGCTCCATGGCACCCCTGGACCTCTTTGATGTCATCCTTAAAGGTAGCTCTGCACAGAACCTCTTTTTCCTTGGAAATCTCCTTCCTCAGCCGAACCCAGGCCAGAAATAGGGCAGCAGATCTGGGGCATTAGAGTGAACACACGTGGGTCCTGCTGAGATTTGTTGCTTCATTCCAGGGAAATGCTGCTGACCCTCATCACCTGCATCCCAAGGTCCAGCTGCTGCTGAGGAATCTCCAGAGGACAGGCAGGAAAAGTCTTCAAATGCCTTACAGCTTGAAGTGACTGCTGGGAACATCTCACCTGCACCCAGAATTTAAAAGCAAGCTAAGAAATGGGGGGAATCCCCCCGGCAGCATCAGGAATTCAGTGTTAGGTGCTCCAGGGAATGAATGTGCCTTGATTTCCTCACAAAGCTGAGCTCTTCTGCTTCTCTCCTGAAGTCTGAGTTGTAGCTCTTCTGCTGATGGTTTTTCATGTGGGTGCCTCGTTTAAGATAAAGACCTCTTTGTTTTTAGCCATCCAGGGCCTAGTCTTGAGGGTACCAGTGTGAGATTAGTCTCCACACTCTGAGTTTAATGTTCAGATGTGCTGAAAGTCTCAGGCAATCTGTCACTTTAAACATGAGCTCTGGGAATTCAGAGTCTGACGAGCAGCATTTAATACTTTCTGCAGCCTGGCTCTGAATTTGCCCAAAGTTGTCACTCTTTAAGGCAGCCCTATTGGAAAACCTCTGCAAAATAAAACCTACACACTCTTACTGAGCATGGCAGGGGTTTTTTCCAACCAAAATCAAGCTTTTTATTTATGCAATCAGAATTTGTACCAATAATGGACTGTAGGTGAAGTCTGGGACAAAATATTTTGAATGGGTTCCTTTCACTCCGGGCGATCCAACAGAGGGTTTTACCTTTATAAAATGTACATTTATGACAACCCTTTTCAAGGATTGTTCTCCATATAAAGCAAATTTGCCAGTTAGAAGGAGAACAAGGAGCTTAAAATTATCCTGTGCTGACAGAAAAATCAAGTTATCCAGCAACATTCCCATAAAATAGCGAACTTCAAAGAATTATTTCTTCCCGGACTTCCTACCCTTTAATTTTAACTTCTGATTGTGAGTTAGCTGGTTTCTATGAAACTTCCCTGTTTGCTACATATGGAGCAATGTACTTTTACAGAACCTAAACCCAAAAAAAACCCCACTGATCCAGCACTGGCTCACCCGTGTCCCTCCTGTTGAGGGAGGTGGGAGATTTTCCACGTGGAACCACTGCAGGATGCAGTTTAAAGTACTCAGCATGTTTGGGGAATCATTTTTTAATGAACCCTTTGCATTTTCTTCCTGTTAGAAAGGTTACTTTCATGCCATTTGGTATCCTTTAGTGTTAAGCTCCAAGAGCTACGTTGCAGAACGTGAATTAGCTTTTGCTGACAAATGGCAGTGTTTTAGTTAATTCCATTGGGATTTGGGTCATATCCTGTGATTCTGATGCCCTGAACAGCTAAACAGTTCTCTTTTGTGCTTCCTCTAGTCTGAACTAGAACATGATACTTCAGAATCTTTCAGTATTTCATTAGAAATATATATAGAATTTGTTATTCACGTGGTGAGTTGCATAACCCTGTGGAATAGTCATCCATCTCCTCCCATAACTGTCCCTCATGTTTTAATCATGTCAAGCCTTTCCTTGTTTTCCTTTTTGTCCTGGGTTTTACTTGGAGACATAAATACTTTCCTCTCTGATTCTTCTTCTCTTTCCATTCTTTCTTCCTCTTTGCATTTGAACTCCCCTCTGTTCTCACAGAGCTTTTTATTCGTTTGAAGACAATTAATGAGGACCTTCCATTTGTGGGGTTTAAGGATCAGATCCTACACCCATGGAAGTGAAAGGCTCCTTATTTTTAGGATAAACTGACCAAGAAACTCTCCATCACAAGCCAAGGTTGAAGCAGTAAGTTAAACAAATAAAGAAGTGCATCAATAAGCATGTTTTTCAGTGAAGAAAAATGAATTTCCTCACAGGAAGTCTTTTTAAAAAAAGCACAGAAAAATATAATCTAGACTGCAATATTAATCAAGTTCTTTTAGTCACCATTCAGGTGAAAGGACAGGAACCTTAAGCTATTCATAGGTATCATTTATTCAATATACTCAAAGATGAACTTGCTTCTACAGTATATTCTACAAGTTATCCCTTAACTGCATTGATGTTAGTAGGATGCTTTACATTGTTTCAGTGTTCCTTCCTGTCAATAAATATATTATTTCATGCAGTAAGTTGTCGGGTTTTTGTACTGGTATGTCCATCCTGCACTCACATTAACTCATCACCTCTAATTAGGAGCCAGACAAATTGCTGTGAAAAAAAACAACACACCAAAGTCCAAGCAGCTCATCCGTGTCTGTGAAACATCCACAAAATAAACTGCAGGGCTGACAAGTGGCATTTAAAGAGGGGGAAATATTGGGGAAGATATTTCATGGATTCACAGAGAAGCTCCTTCAAGTGTTAAACTGCAAGAGTGAAAACAAGACAAGACTGAGAGGGGAGAGGTTTTGGCCCAGATTTTCAGCAGCACAAAGTTCTGCAGAGGCTGTTGCAGAGCATGAGCTCTGGAAGGTGTCAGAAGCAAACAGCTCCTCTGGGAGCTGCTTTCAAGAGCTGGTGATGGCAGAAATCCTCCAGCATCCTCCTCTCCCACCACTTCTGCCAAATGGGATAACAGCACCCAAATTCTTGGCAGAGGGGTATCCCAATCTGCAGGGATCCAGCTGCTTTCCAAGCCTGTCACCCCAGCCTGGTGCCATCCCAAGGCTGACCACAGCAGAAAAATCAACCTCCTGGTTTGCTTTTACCCTCCCAAACGTGTCCTTGAAATCAGGATTTGCTGCAGAGTCACAGTTATTGCATCCAGGGTTCCCTGAGGCTGCTGGATTTTGCTTGAACAAGCTATCACCTCCTAGAGCCCAAAAACCTCAGCTGAGAAGCACAGGAACTGCTGCCCATAAAAACAGATAATGTCAAACAGAGAACAATGGCACGACTGTAAGGAAACCACAGACAAGCAAAGAAAATAAATCATATTACCCCTTAAAAAATAATAAAAAGAAATCCTTCTAACAGACAAACAAAAAGAATTCAATGTTTTAGGACCAAGGGGGGGGGGGGGTTGGGCACTGAAGGAAAAGCCTCCCCAGCCCTTTTGAGAGTCTGGATCAACAGCTGCCACTCAAGAAGAAACATTCACATTTCCTCTCCACAGCTCTGCATCCCACTTCCCAGAACTCCACTTCTCTCCCCACGTGATGACAACCAGGCTGCACTGCAAGCAGAGCTGGAGGAGCCAAGTTTCTGAGCCAAGTAAGAGGGAGAGGCTGAGCTCTTGGCAGATTGGGATTCTTTCAGAGCAGTCTCACCCATCGAGTTTTCTCTTTTCCTGCCTTTCTTTGTGGCTGGAGAAACTTGGAAGCCAAAGGGTTCAATTTAAACCCAGACATGTTTCTGCAGCTGTGGGGAGCAGAGCAGATGAAATACATTCAGGCAAGGGAGTCCCACTGGCTGAAAAACTGATTACTGCATGAAACTGAGTGTTCTCAAGCACTTTCAAGAGGGATCACAGTGGGGAGAGGCAAAAAAAAGTGGACAGCAGAGCTCTCAAGCTCTCAAGAAATCACCCTGACCCAGATTGTCCCAGACACAACCAGGAGCTGCAGTTCAGTGTTGAGCCTCACCATGCTCATTTCATCAGCCTGTTTGCCCCAAAACTTCACTTATCCTGAAGACAGGAATGCAGTTCAGCCTCTGGAAGCTGCAGGACCTGCCCTAAAGAAATCCCTTCTGGCTTGGGACCGAGTGGGTTGGACTTCCAGGCATCCCAGATACTTATTTCTTATCCACCTTTGCTTCATTGGCACAGTTTTGGGGTTCACTTGGCTTAGCAGCAAGAGATTAGGCTTAGAGGGGGATAAAATGTCACTTCTGAGGTGCAAAACCCCCAGAAGATGCTACCCAGTTGCTCTCAGGAGGGCCCCAGGCACTGCTCTGCTCCCTGCTTGGCCATACAAGCTGCTACACCCATGAGAATCCTGCCTGGGTAGGTCCCAGCTCTTAATTATCTCTGTTTGTTATCTCTGACTATCATCACCAGCCAAGTAAGTTTACAGAAGTCTTGTTTTTTTTTTGAGCATAACAAGATCTCCAAACACAAGCACTGAAATGTGTGTGGGGTGGTGAAGCAGAGGCAGAAATCATCACACCATCGGTTCAGGAACCTCTGGTAACCCAGAGCAAGCACTCAGTGCAGGTCTGAGGGAAAGAGAAGCAGGAGGAATTAATACTAAAATCTGGTGGCAGATTTTAAATCTTAAGTTTTGTTTTCAACAAAACCCCCCTTGGGTCCCTTGGCTGCTGCTGAGTAACCAGTGTTTGAATCCTTCACCGTTACCCCTGGAAAGGCATTCACACCAGTTGGGTGCTGGAGGCAGAGACACACACACTAACCTGCCTTCAGAGGTCCACAGAGAGGCCAAAAACATTTTCATCCTCACAAACCCTGAGACTTAAAGTATTTTTGAACACCCCCCTCAAAACTCCAGCTTGAATTTCCTCCACCAACATCTCCCTCTGCCCCTTCCCTTAAGCAGGACTAAAAAGGTTTGCTTTCAGCTCTGCTCAGGCACATTTCAATCAAGCAGGGAAGGCTCTAAGGAAACACCAGTGAGCAGGAATTAACCTGGCAGGGTTTTAATTAGCTGGGCAGTTTCTGATTTCGTTTTCTGGTGCTCCCAGGCGCTCCTGTGTTGACTCCTGGCTGCCAGAACCATTCCATTTCACGGGAATCGTTACTCACATTCCGAGGCAATCCCCTGCCTGATATTAAAAATGATAAGCTTCTGCAGAACCCAGGAGTTTTTCGAGTTCACAGCCAGGCACTGTTTGCTCAGGTGGAGCTCACCTGCTGCCAAAGTCCATCTTGGTGTCATTTGTGTCTCTAACAGGGATCATCTGAGTGGAGCACTTTTACCTCCCATGGCCACAGCAGGCCTTTCACTTCCAACGAAGGGGTAGTGATAAATAACCCTCCAAAGCCACAGGTTCTGTAGTTAAGGGCACATTTTATGTGTTAAAGCCCGAGATAAGCTGCAGTTTTCAGATGTATCAAGTCCTCTGAGAGTCAGTTGTGGGCAGTGCCACCAAAAGGCACCCCAGGTCGCTTGGCTTTGTCCCAGCTGTGACTGCCCAGCCTTTCCCTGGAAGTCACAAAAACTATTCCGGCATCTACATAAACTTCTCTTCAAAAAAACCTCCTGGGATTGTAAACCAAGAGTTACCTAAAGGCAACCAGCTTCTTCAGCAGGGTCAAAGGCTGCTGTAAGCAATATCTGGAGAGTAAAGATTATGTGGAAAAGAAATAATAACAAGATGTAAATATGGAGTAGGTTCACCAAATATTTGCAGAACAATCTGCTCCACCTGTGGCTCTCCTTGCTCAGAAACCTGCCTTAAATCTTACAGAGGACCAAAATTTGGCTTAGCTGACTTACTAACCATGGGTCTCTTACAGACATACCTGAACCTGCTTATTCAGATAGCAGGAAATTAAAATAATAAACAATTCTTGAACCCCGATGCCCAGGAAGAAAAAAAATAGGCTAAAAGCAACATGCAGTTTGCAACATTAATATGGTGAAAGAGACTGAAAATACCAGTGATTAAGTTCAGCAAGACCAAGAAAAAAAAATAAAAATAGCACTCCCAATCCAAATAATTACAGGAGTTAAAAAATTGTGTGTGCATCAGGGGTGTTTTTACCAGACTGTTTTGGTGCCTGCTTTGCTCCCTTCAGGAGCTGTCACAGAAGGGGTGGATTCTCCAATGTCTGTTTTCAATAATAAGGTGGGTTTAGAGGTTATTTATCCAATAGGCTGCTCGTTTCCCCATCTTCTATAAAAATTAAATAGAAAAACTGGGCTTTGTTGTGTTTATTCTGTCCCTTTGCTGGGCTGGGGAGTGCAGGGAGGTGATGATTAAAGGGGCAGCACATCAGCCAGGCCTTTGAGAAGTGACTCAGGCATTAATTCTGGGACTTGATTAGTCACCAAACATTTTCTGGGGCTGTTAAATCCCAATCCCTGGCAGGAAAGTGACAGCTTGACACACACAGAGCAGTGCTGTGCATCAGTTCTGGGGAAAAGGGGTGTTGTGTGTCTGCTTATCGAGCCATCAATCAATAACCTGAGACTCCAGTTCTATCACAGGCTCTTTAATCTGGACCCATCACCACTGGACACTGCTTTGGGTAGAAACAGCAACCAGATAAACGACTCCAAAATCCTTCCCTTGCAGTGGAACCCCGAGCCTCGCAGCCCAGATAGAAATTACCGGGATTTACCGGGCGTGCTCCGAGGCTGAGCAGCAAAGCCAAGCCCCGCAGGGGACAGGAGGAACCACAGCCACGGTTCCTGCATTCCAACCTGGTTTAGGGCAGGACCCATGCACAGGATTCCTCCAAATGGGGGCAATTCCAGGCACGCTCAGAGGCGGAGATCTCCCTGCTTGGGGAATGCAAACTCCAACCAGGGGGTGAGTTTGGGCACCTCCAGCTCGGGCAGCCACAGAGGGGGGACGTTTTGGGTCGCAATTTAAAGCACAGGCAGCTCAGATAGAATTAAATCCTGCTTTAAGCACCCAATTTTAGTGGGTATTCTCTTGCACATGCCCCTTTGGCTGGAGAGCTCAGGCATGACTGTGTGTAAAGACCAACTAATCCTTCCCTGGAACATCAGAGCTTTGCCAAAGGAGCAACAACAACTTCTGGCAGGCTGCACGTTGCCAGTTAAGACACAGTCCTAAGCTTTGCAAATAAAAAAAAAGATAAATAAATATCTCCTCTCTCTGAAAGTCACTCACTTGCTTCTCATTTTTGATAGCCAGTGGAACAGCAGTCACACCAAAATATGTAAACCACTCATTTATACCTTAGTAAAAAAAACCTCCCCAGCTGCAGGTCTGTGAACTGAAGGACCTTTGAGAAATGTGAGCGTTTACTGGTGCCACAGAGGGGGGAGCAACATGAAAATGGCACCCAGAAACGCTCTGCAATACTTCTGTAATCCTTCACTAGACAACAGAAGTCTCTGGGAGATGCATTGGGGCACAGGCAGGCTGGGATATCTGCCTTCAGAAGTGCCCATCAGTGTAAGACAGTGGCATTAATTCCCTGTTCCTGCATCCCTGCAGGGCCAGGCTGCCCTCTGCTGTGGGAAGGCTGCAGGAGCCCTGGCTGGTTTTTTAAACCCTCAGGAGGAATGAAAAAAAACCAGAGAGCTTTCCAAACCAGATCCCCGAACTGCTTTGCAGGACCAGCAACAGATCTTGACAACCAGGGGGGGCAAACCAGCCATGAAAGCCAAGAATAATTATATTTTCCTTCTGATAAACACCAAAAAGACACCAACTCCTTGACAGCTTTTTATGCTCTTCATAAACCATGCAGGACATCCCAACAGCTCCTGTTTGGTGACCCCGTGGGGCAGCAAAACGAGGCTCAAATAACTCCCATGAATATTTCACACCAGCACGTCTGAACTTTCACTGGCCATCAAATATTCAGCAGCTAAAAGGAGAAGGTCTCCTTGTGCATGGCTGGTACTCACCCCACATTTGGCAGCTCCAGCTCCTCCATTCAACATCTTCATGGCCTTTTTCCTCTTCATTTTCTCTCTCCTCTCCTTCTTGCCTCGCGACGATGGGGAAACGCAGCTTCCGAACCACGGGGACTGTCCAAGTGGAACTGACTGCAAAGGGGGAGAGCAGAGCCTGCCAATTTGTCCAGCAGGTATTTGTAGATAATTTACCAGAGATTCTTTGCTTCTCAGTCACACAAGTGCTCTACAAAAATGCAGTCAGGGCTTTAATTTTGCTCAGTGCTACCAGCAGTTCTTAGATAATGGATTGGGCTTGCTGAAATTCATCCTGTAACAAGTACATGGCTTAAACAACAGATGCAGACCTTGAATTTTATGAAGATTTGCAATTGAGGAGAGTTCCTTTCTGTGCTGTTTATTAAAATAACATGAAATGAGGGAATATTTTGGTTGCAGCAGGGTTCATTTAACCGATCCAGGCTACGATATTTAAACTGGAAAGACACTCATTCACCTCCACGATAAGCTGCTTTACCTGAGAAAGGCTGACAAGACCTTTTTTGCTGTTCCAAGGCTTTTTCTGCCCTGAAGGGAATGTCACCCCCGTGCCGTGTCCCCCGGGAAGGTTCCGTCCCGCGGGAGCAGCGCCGCCGTCCCGGGGCTGCCTGACCTGCCCAGTGGGCTTCTTCAACCCCAGGCCTGGCCAAAAAGCCTGCCTTCCCTGTGGCTCGGAGGCAGAGCAGCCTGAAGAAGGGCAGGAGACGTGTGTGTGCCTCGGGAAAGGTCGGGTGTTTCAGGTAGGGGAGCAGTTCAGCCTCACCTGCACCTCACCCTGCTCCGCTCTCTCTTCACATCTCATTTCCACAGGGAGTGGGGGGGGCAGAAACACCAGATCTACACCTATTCTGAGTTCCTCAGGGCCACATCAGTCACTGGGAGGTTTGGGGGCGTGCATGGCTGTGAAAGCTCTGCCTGAGCTCGCTCAGACGCCGCGCTGTGCCCGTCTGCAGGTCCCTAAAGGAGCCCCTGCTTTGGTTTGCAGCCCCGTGATGCCCGGTGCACCTGCCCCCCGGGTCACCAGAGCTCCTCAGGGGATGGAAGACACTGTGTCAGGCAAGCATACGACATCTGCAGAGATCCAGCCTCCCGAAATCAGGAAGGGCAGTGTCTGACCAAGAAGGGATGGGCCCACTATTGCTCACAGAAGGTATCTCAATTTTAACGCTTGCTAAGTCCGTAGACCAGGCAAAAACTGCCCTAAAATCAAGTTCCTTCCTTCAGAGGGCACAGCCAGCATGGCAACCAAGTGTTATCAGCGTTCCCACAGGAGGTTTTGCCCCTTCTTCAACCTGAAATAGCAAGCCCAGGTTCCCCATCTCACTTAAAGGCGATGACTCGGACTGATGTTATCCCTGCCTTTCCTCCTGCAGGTCTGTGCTGCCCCCAGAGATTATCGGGGCTATGACAAGGTCCTTGGCCTCTGCGTTTGCCACACGGCCAGCCTGGAGGGGGTGTGTAACTCCCAGTGCAGGAGGCAGCAAAGAGACACCCTGCAGTTCACCTGCGCGGGGAAAAGGGCTCAGCTGCTCCTCACCCACAGCAACGGGAGCCAGGTAAAAACCACAGCACCTTCCACAACCTGCCTGCTTTTGCCAGGCTCTCCAGACCCTTAGCAATCATTAACCTTTCAGCCCTTTTTCTTAGCAAATTATAGAATACAACAAACAAAACATTCTCTCACGTGCACGGAGCGTTTTCGCACCTGGTCTGATGTTGAACCTAAAATAATTCTGGAACTCTTTTTCTCTCAGGCTGCTGTTTCCTTTGAAGACTTAAGGACAGTTCTACTGAGACCATATTTCTCTTTGAAAGATGCCTGTGCTTCAGGGCAAGGCAAATCCACCCATCCAACATACATCGTGGAGATGAGTGGTAAGGCAAAGGGTAACAGCAGCTGTAGCATTAGCAGGGTATTAAATGGGGTTTATTCACAATCAGCCTTTCCAGGGTATTTAAAACACAAATAATAAGAAATCTTGCTGCTTAGATCCCCAAAGCATGCAGTAATATTAGTTTATCACTCCATGCAAAGCTTATCCTACTCAATCCCAGAACATTTACTTGAAATGTGTGTATTTCCAGTATTACAGGAAAGGACAGCTATTCAGAGATTTCCTCCCATTCCCCGAATTAGGATAAACAGAGATGGAGAATATCTTTGCCTGTCAAAAGGCCCCCTTTTCAGTCCTTTATCTGTACAGATTTTTTTTCTTGTGCTTCAGATTTTCATGTGCTTTTACCAAGCAGAATCAGAAGCAGTTAAACATTTCCCCCCCCTCCACCCTTAAGGATTCCCAGAACCAAGCCAGAGGCCAAGAGCACTTTTTGCACAGCCAGCTGAAAATTTAGTAACAACAATAGGAAAGAATCATTTGCCCATGTGGCCCTTGAACATGTTCATTGACTTCAGCCAAGTTAAACCAGTTGCTACTTAAGGAACAGGTCTTGCAACATCAAACAAACCCTAAAGGCTTTGAGTAAGGCCCAAGCATTTTAAAGCCCTGCCCTAGAATGAGAGGAATGTGCTAAAAAGTATTCAGTTTGAGTTTTGCCAGTCCTACCTGGGGCCTTTGGTGGGCAGATGCTCCACAGAAGGAAAAGCAAAATTCAAATGCTGGAAACCAGAAGTGACCGATGGGTTTTTTTTGTGCCACTGCAGGGAGAGGATTTTTAGGGGTGTATAATCCTGACCCTCAGCTATTTCACAACTTCATCATGTCGAACGAGGCTTCATCACATCACAAAAACAATCCTCCTTCAGCACCAGCTGCAGGTGAGTGCTCCTGCCAAACTCCAAAGCAGGTATTTAATATAACTCCTCTAAGATTTAACTGTGTTTTGTCACGCCAACACGGACCCAGGCAGGAAATAACACGAGTTAAATCAAACAGAACTCACCAGCTGATTCCTGGAGAGGCTGCTCGTGGTGAAGCCAAACAAAACCCTTCTCCTGAGCTGTCCTGTGGACAGAAAAGCTGATTAATGACCCAAACTTAACAAGCTTTGTGCTGTTACAGGTAAGTCTGGGCACAAAGAGCTGGGGGTTTCCTGGGTGCAAAGCCTGAGCCCTCCCAACTCCACAGCACGAGCTGCATTCAGTGGCATCCTGAACCCCATCACGTGCATCAGTGTGAATGTCACCCTCCTGTTCGTGGTCTCCAGGGAGCATCACCCGGTTTATGATGTGTAAGTACGAGCAGAAGAACTCAGCCAATGCCCTTTCACGTCAGCTGCGTCAGAAGGTGGGGCTTTTCACTTTTTTCCGACACAGAATTGAGAGAAAACACGACTGGAAAGAACAGAATTCTCATTATTAAATGCATTTCAAAGCATTTCTCCCAGAGAAGACTGTGGCAGGGCAGGAAACAGCGTGTGAGGCACTCACAAATTAACCCTGCCTTATCAGAATAAGCAAAATTAAATCTATACATGCTGTTCCTGATGCTGTTTCTGAGCTGTGTTCACACTCTTTGCAACCTGGTTGCTCACTGACATAGTCCTTCCAGCTGGCTTTAAGTTCTCTTCCCTTTTTTGCAGCTATTAAGTTTTAGGACCTTATTGGAGGCTAAGCTTTAGGTTTTTATCAGCTAGTTCCTACTGCCCTGAGAGCTTTGCCTTTGGGGCAGTTATTTGTTAGGGTGGATTTGTGGGTTCCCTCCCTTATGGCCCATTTTGATTTAATTTCTGCCAATCATCCAATTTCAAACAACAAATAACACCAGAGATATGTAATTAACAAAAGTTTCCATGTTGATCAAACATCTGTAGAGGTTCCCAGTAATTATTTTTGCACTGCTAAATGAACATCCCTTTTCAGGTTAAACATCCTTCTTAGGGTTAATTGCTGGTACTTCATATTTTTTGTGGGGAGAAAGTGGTTGGAGCAGCCCAAAATAAAACTGAGGGTGAGCAAACAATGGAGGTGTGTGAACAATTAGAGGGGTCCAGTGCCTAAACTCACAGAGATGCCCAGCTTTTCCCTGATCTGAGGGACAACAACTCTGCCTCAATAAATCCCTGCTGCCACCACGTGCCTACATCCCCAAAAAAAAACCAAAATAGTGAGGAAAACTCTTGTACTTTCCCTCCTAGAAACAACCTGTACAACACAAACGCTGAGTTTGACTGGGGAGACTTCAGAAGCCTCGGGGAGGAGGTCAGAGAGGCCTCCCAGGAATTCCTGCTCTTCCTTTTCCAGTTCCAGGAGCCCGGCACCTTCGTGCTGCGCCTGAGCAGCAACAGGCACAAGAGGATGGTTTGTATCCAGGAATCTTGGCTGGGCCCTCTTGGCACAGCACTCCATGGGAATGTTTGGAAGCACAGGAAGTTTTAAAAATAATAGAGAGCATCTCTTTTGTCTTTTTTTTTTAATATACTGGACAGGTGAGTTTGTATCTGGAGGGGGTTAAAGGTGGGGGTGAAATGATGCAGCTCCTGCAAAGCCTGGGCTGTGCAACAGCCAAAACAACCCTTTTCACACAAATCCTCGTGCAAGTTTAAATGAGAGGCAGTGACACCTGACTGGCCTTTCCATTGCAGTACCTGAGGGTGATGCCACTGGGAGGACAGTGCTATGAAGAGGGGCCTTTCCTGCCCACGACACCCAGGTTTGCTGTCCAGGTGGGAATTGCGAGGAGAAGGGAGCTCCTGCTCAAACCTGACTGGGCAGCAATTGCTGGAGTGAGCACAGGACTCCTCCTGTTGCTTGTTGCCTCTGTAGCATTGACAGTAAGTGAGAGTCACTCATTTTTGTTTCTAGCACGTTCTGAATTCAACTGGATTTCTTTTTTTTTTTTTTTTTTCTGCTGAGGTAATGAGAGAAAATGTGATTTATTCAGCCAGCAGATGCAAACAGCAGATAACTGTACTTCCTTCCCCTTGGTTTCAGCCTTATCTGCTGGGATTACTAATTCTTCTGGTTTAGAATAAATTAATGATATATTTAGAAACCAGACTCCGGGGGTCTTTGCTGGGCAGGTGGTGATGGATGGATGCTGCTTGTTGAGCGAGCAACACGTGGCTCACACTGCTGGGACGTGCCCAGATAAGAAAAGGAACTTACTGGTTTGGTTCTGTTGTGTTTTTGCAGCTCCTCTGCCCGAGCCTTGGCTGGTCCCAGAAGGGCAGCGCCTGCCCTGCCTTCCGACGGCGGCAGCTCCGCTACAACCTGGACAGCTACTCCTCCGACATCCCAAGGGTCTTTTCCCTTAGGAAACATCACCCCTCAGTGCAGCACCAGCCCTCCTGCAGCGCTGCTGGAGCAGGTCAGGCGCTAGAAACCCCAAAAAACCCCAAAAAACCCCAAAAGCCCTGCCTGGTTCCTGCTGCAGTGCAGCCCCAGAGCCCTGCCCAGCTCCGGCGCTCACCGGCGCGGTTGTTTCCAAACCAGGCTGCAATTAACAACAAAAACTGAAATTAATAAATGAATATCCGTGTTTCAGCCTGTTTCCCGAGGAGAGGAGATGGCTGGGAGCCTGAAGAGCAGATAGACCTGGAGTCCTTTAACGCCAATGCTTTCTTTGAGCTGCTGCTGAGACAGTCCCTGTCTGTCACAACCACACTGGGCCACTTCAAAGAAGAGGTAAATGCTGGTTGGGGCTGCTTTTCATCTAGAAAGAACCTGAAACATGTAGCTTTAGCTGTCACCATTTTTCATAAAACCTCTGCCTAATAGCCAGAGGTTAATTTCAACTTTCCCCTTTTTAGAACACAGAATACAAATACATCCTCATGTTGTTCAGAACAGGTAATAGAGTGGGGAAAGCAATGATCTTAAGGCAGAACATTTTGGGTTTCTTATGGTACTGACCTGATACAATTTTTGGAAAGTGGCTTCAGTTTTTCACCTGTAAAATGAAAATAACAGGGATTTCTTGCTCCCACACTGGAGAGCTGCAGGTTAAAGTGAGGAGAAATGAATAAATGAACGTGAATAAATGAACATGGGAGCAGGTGGTTCGAATTTTATAACAAATATCTCACTTGAAAGCGATGGAAGAGCATTTTGCAGCCCTAAGGATGAATCTACCTGTGGTTCTCCTGTCATTCCACGGGAGGTTTCAAGGACAGCAGAGGGAGCTGGATTACAACAAGCACTTAAATAATGTGGAGAAATCCTTGTACCCTAATCTGAGACAGGGCTTTAATGTGTTTGGACTGAAAACTGACACCAGCTTGTGCTTTGATTCCATACAGAGGGGGTTTTAATTTTTTTTTAATTTTCTTTTCCTTTTGGTTCGGACCTCAGGTAAAAATCCTGTATCAGAAGCTCACCAGTGAAATGTCTGCACTGAAAAACCTTTGGATCAAGACTCTGAGTGTCCCAGGAAAGGGGGAGGCTGAGAGCCCGGGGACAGAGGGTTATGGAAAGGCAAAGCAGCAGGTAGAGCTCAGTCCAGCAACATTTACACACAGAATAACAAATCCTCGGGGCTCTCTTTTGAAAACTTTAGGTGTGGTCGTGTAAAATGTCACTTCTAAACCGGCAGAAATTTAGTATTTCACAGGCTGCAAAACAGTTAATTGGAGTATAAATATATAAATACAGCATTTAAAGCAGCTGCTACTGCTTTGTGATGACACTGAAACTCATCTCTGAAAGATCAGTAATTATTATTATTATTTTCTTAATGTGATACCTCCATTCACACCCAGTTCTTCTGGGGGGTCGTCTCTGCAGAGGTTTCAGCTATAAATTCATCTGCTTGAGTGTGTGTGTTGCAGCTTCTCTCTTCACATCAGAAGGGGTTTACACCAGAACCTGTTTTATTGTGTCATTTAATTACATGCCACTTGTCAATATTGCAATATTTTGGTCTTTATGCCAATATTTATGTCAATATTTTTAACAAGGAAGATGCACTGTGATTTGTTTCACTGATTTTTTGGGCGTTGCAGCGTTCCATTGTAACTAAAGCTGTCTTAAATGAAACCATTTCATGGCTCAGAAACAAAAATATACTCATGGTTTCACTTGCAAAAATGCGTGTGCAACACAGTAAGGAGCTGCAAAAGGTAATTTTCATTTAAGGACTTCTTATAGCTGCTGTTAAAAGGATCCCCTTGAGTTATCAGCCTGCTCAGAGCTGGGTAAGTGCTGATCACTTATGTACTGGATGACTGTAATTCAGCACATTAGAGCTGTCAGCCCAAATGGACACACCAAAATCATTTTAAATTTCTAATCTGTGCTGTTTAAACCAAGGGCAGAAAAGCTGGATTTAAAAAAAAAAAAAATAAAAAAATAATAAAGGAAAATACTTGTGGATTTTCTCTCCCACCCAGGCAGAAGAGGAGATGCAGCGAAGGAAAGAGCTGGCTGCTGGCTACGAGCAAAGTGTGAGCAGGCAGATGCAGCTCCTGCAGCAGGAGCTGGAGTGGCAGGAGCAGAACTGTGTGCTGTTCGACTCTGCCCTGAGGGAGGGGGTCAGGCTGGCTCAGACACTCACCAAGGGAGATCCACCACAGGGATGCACAAGGTACCCAAAAAACTCAGCAAAGCTCTGCTGCAGTTCCCTCTTCCTTTTCCACCAGCCAAAGCAAACGCTCATCAAGCTCTCTGCTTGCCAAAGGCAGATATAATTTGTGTACCCACCTCAATTCTCCCTTTCCTGCTCTGTTTAAACTCTCTTACCTCGCCTTCAGGTGGCAACAACTGTTGTGCCTCTGGAATTGCAGGCTGCTGGCCCGGCTGGAGGCTGCAATCAGCAGGATGGCAAGTGTCATACTCAAGGAGAGCCAGCACCTCAAAGCCTGGGGAGTGCTGGGGGAAGGGACAGGAGCTCCCCTTCTGAACCAGGATCAAAGCAGGACACTCAGCAAGCAGGAGCTAGTGGGTAACTGCAGCCTCTAGAAACCTTTGTGAACCTACAGCTAAGTCACAACAGAGTGTTTAGAGCACCTCCTCCTTGAATTCCCACCAACAACCTGTCAATTCAGGGGTTGTTACTAAAGCAAAGCCCTCAGTAGAGGGTTTCTATGTTGTTTCTTAGGGAAAATGTCAGAGTTCATTAAAGATCTTCAGGCACTGGCTAATTATCTCCCAGCAACAGAGAGGGCAACTTATTCTGTGGGCAAGTCTCAGAAAGTTCAATTTGTTCTCATGTTGTTGGCTGTTTTCTGACATTCTCACCTGTGTTCTGGTAGGACAAGCTGTAAAAGACACCCAGGCACCAAGACCCCTCTTTCTTTCACCCTTTTAAGAGGAACAGAAGTAAAAACAGGACAGCAAAACCCACCTTGGGCGTTTCAGTGGCTGTTACAGACTAAGGCCACGAAACCTAAAACCCTGAGTGGGCATTTGGGAAACATCAGTCCCCTCACTGTCACGAAGCTCACACAGACAGGGCAGAGAGGGAATGGAATTGCCACGTGCTGCAGGCATTTCCCCACAGGCACCTTCTGTAAAAGGAAGGAGAAAGCCTCAGTTTATTTATTCTCGCCCTTTTTCTGCCCTTGCAGAGGGTTTTTATGAACTAGCAACCCCCTCACACACCTCCCCACCTCGTGCAAGACCTACAGGCTGTTTCTTCTCCCCCCTCCCCACCTATTTTAGGCTCCAATGGCACTGCTGGAGCACCTGACGTGGTCTACACGGATCCCATCACCGGGCTGTTGACTCCCTTCCCTCACTGCTCCCTCCTGCCGAGCAGTCACTGCCCTGCACCAGTTCCCAGCCAGCATTTCCTACACCCCCAGACTGGAAAGGTGCTTCCCCTGGCTGGGAATGTTGGTTATGATCCCACCAAATCCAGGCTGGTGTGTGCTGCTGATTCTGGCTCGGGTAAGTGCCACAATCCAACCATCCACGGGTCAAACTGCCTGTTTCTGGAGTACAGTTATAGTGGGGGGGGGATTTGGTTAAAACAAAGCAAATACCCCAATTTGCTACACTCAAATGTCCTTTTCCTATAGCAGAACCTAAGGAAAACCTGAGAAAGCTTCTCATCAGCGTGGCACTGCAGTTTGGTGGTGTTCAGAGGGATGTAAGACCTACTGTAGAGAAGCACTTGATGTTACAAGGCTTGCAGACGAGGGAGGGTTGAGGTATTCCTAATTTCTGGCAGATTTCAGCCCTTCCACTCCTTAAACTATAAAAATTAAGCGCTAAGAAACTTGTAGCTTTTAGAGGGAGGCCCAAAGCAAAAGAATTACACTTGAGAAGCCTTCCCATAACCACGCCAAATCTCTCCTACCCGCAGGCGGGCGACACGACCCCAAAGTGCCCATATTCCCCTATGTTCCCTACCCGGTTTGTCCCGGCACTGCCCTGCCCGTGGAGACAAAGCTGCCAGCCCTGAGCCCCGAGAAAGCTTTCAGCATGGGAGGCCTCACGTCAGACCCGGGCACGGGGCTGGAGGTGCCCGTGCTGGGGGTCACGATCCACCCGCGCACGGGGCAGGGGCTGGCGGTGGGGGGGACGTACCTGAACCCCCTCACGGGCACCTTGGCACCTCTGGAGCTCTGGGGGCCCATGGAGGAGCCAGAGGGAGGCAAGATTGTCCCAATCCTCGGAGTTGGCTTGGATGATACCACTGGTAAGCCTTTTTCAGACACTAATCCTTCTCTCTCCTGTAGTTCTGCTTTACAATTGATCACTTTATAACTCACTAAAGCTACCTGGTGACTCTGTAAGAGATATCTGAGGTCATCATTCCTGACCTGTGACACAAACTGCTGAAGCTGATTTGACTTGAAGATGGTCCCACTGCTCTATTGCAACACTAAAAGTGGCGTGAAATGCATCATTTAGAAGCTTGGGGAGGGTGGAGCTCTAGATTTTTAGAAAGCATTTTCACATGCCTGTAACTCTTCATTACTCATTTTGGAATATATACTAAACCCAAAAGGAGGAGTGGGGACCTTAATCTTTTTGTAAAGTAGGGGACTTATTTAAGAACAGTTTGTGAGCTGAATTATTTTATAAATGACCTCAAAACCCTCTCTATGTCCCAAACCTATTTCTGCTTCCCTTGAAGTAAAGGCTCAAGGTGGCTTTTCCTGACAGGGGAGGGCTGGACCCCAATGATGATGCCCTGTCCTTGTTTCTCCCGTTCCTTGACTGCAGGAGAAGTTTTACCTCTTGGTGGGCTGGTGGGCCCTTCTGGACACTTGATGCTCCTTGGAGATTCCTTCACCGAGCCTCTGAGTGGGAAACTCTGCCGGGTCCGGGGGCTTCACCTGCAGCAAGGCAGGGTCGTGCCCCACAGCGGAGGGTACCCGGCTGTGCTGGAGGCTGACTGGCTGCTGGCACAAACCCGAGTGCTGAGCGCCCTAAAGCTCTGCAAGGCAGCCTTTCTGGAAGGTTCCTGCCTGGCAGCAGGCAGACTGGCAGCACTGGAGGCTGCAGCAGAGGAGATGAAGGAGTGTTTCACCACCAAGTGCTACCACACGTTGCACTGCTTGCAAAGCCTGGGGGAAAAGCAGCAGGTAGCTGCAAGTCTCAAGAGCAACGGTGGAAAAATGGGTAGGTGCAAACCAACCAAAGGTGTGAAAGCCATGAAACCCTTGTGACTCTTGGGGAGGATCCCATGCAGGGCTAAGACTGGGACTTGATGATCTTTGTGGGTCCTTTTCCCGCTCAGCGTATTTTGTGATCCCATCTTGGCCAAGACATCAGTACCTCAAACTCTTAGGAAGCTTTTTTTTCTGGTCAAATTAGCTTTGTTCTGGCAAACCTGCTGGTGCCCCTCAGCCAGGTTCTTTCCATCACAAACCTGCCCAGTGTTTCACGTTCCTGATCTCTGTTGCACCAACCAGGTGAGATCAGATACCCTGGCACGGAGACGTGGATCCCAGCAGTGTTCGGAATGCCAATCCCAGATCCCGGAGGATCCAGTTTGATGGTGCCAGTCCTGGGAATAGACTGTGACTGGAACACTGGGCAGCCTTCCCCACTTGCAGGAACCATGGAAGACACAAATGGAAAAGGTAGAGAAGGAAATGGAGTTGGATGATGGAAACAATAAATAAGAAAGGCATGTTAAATCATCCTACCAAAACAGATTGGTTCCTACCTCAACTCTGAATGGAAAGTGTGGGATTTGTGGTCTAAAATTCTAAATATTACACTTAGTTTTTCTTTATCCACAGGCCTTGTCCCCATCACTATTGGTGCCAGGACCATAAGTCCAATTACAGGTGAAATTGGGCCTGTTATAGGTGCCCAAAGAAACCCCTGGACACACAACGTGATTCCTACTGTCCAGTCCCTTGGAGCTTTACCACGGAGAGCCACAGATCCAGATCTGGTAATTAGAGCCCCAACAAACTCTCTTTACTTGCAGGTTTGTTATCTGGGGGAAATTCTCCGTTGGTGCTTTTCTACCACAAGTGGAATTTCCACCCTATTTCTCTGCCCCAAAAGCAGTATTTTCTTACAGTATAAGATGACAGAAATATGGCATTATACTTCTCTTTTCATTGTCTGCTTGTTTTCTTCCTTCTATTTCTGCCTTCTTCTGCTGGTCTGTGTACCTTCTATTTGACATCTTTAAAGTCTGTTTGATATCTTTCCCCTACCCCAAGATATTGGGACATCAATTTGGACATGAATTATAACATGCACAGACTTAGGACTGCAACACTGATCCCCCATGGCAACCAAGTTGGATATATGCTGTGAAAGGCATTGAGTGGAGATGTCAGCACTGGCTTTAATCACATTTCTAATCCTTCTGCAGCTTCCTGCAAAGCTGAACTGTTGTGTCTGTCACTGCTTTACAGCTGGACTTCCTAGAAAAGGAAATAAATTCAAGGCATTTATACTGGCACAGCAGAAGGAAAAAGGAAGAAGGGCTCCTGCAGAAGCTGAACTCTCTATTTCTTGATGTCCTTGATGCTGTCAAAGAGGGGAAGACACAACAGGTATGGGTTTGGGGTTTTTTTTTGGGAGCTTGCTCTAGGAAAGTTCTTTTAAAATTCCTTAGGGACTCACAGGTATTAAAAATTCAAGAATCACTGATGGGATGGTGCTGTTCTGAATCCAAGTTACTCCCCTCCCCATTCAAACCCTAAAGTCAGATGGAGCCTTTGCTACCTCAGCGTGGCCATTCCCAGTGTGAGGAATGGTGTCCCCACGGAATAACCAGCAGGGGAAATTCAGTGTCTGTGCAGAGCGAGGGCAGCACAACTCACAGTGGCATCAGAGACAGGATTGGCATCAGTTTCTACACAATCACAATAATTACAAGGCTACAGAAAAGCACTAACCCAGCCAGCCAAGCTCTTGCTGTCTCTGCATCCCACTTGATGTCCCAGGTTGGCAACACCATCGAAAGCTCCCTCTCCTCTTCTGTTTCTTCCAGATACAACTCGAGGAAAAACTGGAAGACATTGAGGAAATGTGCCATTTTCTGGAAGTCTCCTCTCTGCAGGAAGCTGAGAGACGAGCCTCCAAAGATTTCAGTAGCCAGGTGGCCACTGAACTGTCTGGGCTGTTCAAAGGTACAAAAGGGCAGCTGCAGCCAGAGAAGGGGGCAGGGGCATTGCTTTCTGTGCTGTGTGCTCCTTCTGACAGGTAACCCTGAGCCTCAGGAATTCCTCATGTCCTCCTGAAGCAGGACAATACAGAGGCAGGATCTGAAAATTGGGCTGCTGTAAAGGATAAAGGGTATAGGTGTGAATCACACAGAGGGAAAACTGCTCGAGGTTTGCCCTGTGAATTCCCAGCAGATGCTCAGATGGGGGCTTCTGCTTCTTACAGCTGACAGAGAGGAGAAAGAACGGGAAATCCAGGTCCTGCTGGAGATCAGGAAGGCACTGGAGAAGCTGCTGGAGCTCAAGGAAAAGGTGCAGCTGGAAGAAGAGCGGATATTCCTGCAGCTGAGAGAGGGAGAGAGGCACAGGAGCCACATCCCAGGCACTGAGGCAGCAACAAAGCTGAGGGTCAGAAAGGTGAGGTCACGGCTGGGCTGGTCCCCCTCACAGAACATGCTGGGTTCAAGAGACACTGCAGGATGAAAGCTCTGAACCCACTGTACTGAGATATTCCCAGCTCCAGGACATCACCAGTGCCTCTCCAGGCTCTGCAGAATTCTCTTTCTACCCAAACAAGACCTACTGAAGTAAAATGCCTTTTACTGCCTGATCGGGTGTCAAAGAGGCTTTATGAAAACATATTGCCAGGAAGCTTTTATTTTAGCTCTCCTTTGCATCATCTGCAGCTTCTGTGACTGTTCTTTGAGGACTACAGGGCCACAAAGTGGCTCTAGAGCTGCCACAGCAGCTTCCCAGATGGTGACTGGCCAGATGATGTGTGAGAAAGGCAGTGAAAGCCAGGGTTTGCAGTCATATTTTGCATTATTTCTTCCAGCTCATGCTTGCCCTAGCTTCTGAGTCTCAGGAATGGATCCTGGAACGACAAGCCAGTGTGGAGACTGCACACACCAAGCTGGAATATTTGAGGGACTTGTCAATCATCCAAGCACAGCAGGCAAAGGTACTGCAAACAAAAGCAGAGGTGTTGCTGTCTCACAAAAGCAGAAGCAGCTGCCAATGCTCTGAGAGCATCACCCACAGCCAGAGAACAGAGCCCTGCAAAATAACAGCAAGCTGGCACGGGAAGGACATCAAATACAAGTGGTGCAGTTAAAAATCACACCTTGCAGCTTTTCTGTCAGCTTGAAGGATGTGAAATAAGAAATCTGAGAGTTGGGGGCTGTGGGACAAGAGCCATGGGAAAAGGATTTTCAAGTTCCTGAGGCAAAGTGCAGTAACATCCCATGGAGTCACTGAACAGTGTGAACAGTGGGCTGGCAGTATCAATGTTTTCAAGAAAATTTAAATGATGTTCTTGACAGGCACGAAATGGCCTCTGTCTGCTCTGTGCTGTTTTTCAGGTGCTTTTCTCAGGCTCCCAGAGGTGTTTTGAGAACTACCAGACAGCCAGGTTTTATGGCATCAGCGGGGTCTCACATGGCACAAGCAAGGAAATCCAACAAAAGCTGATCCCTCTGCTCCAGTCCACGGTTCAGATGCTGGAGGAAAACAGCAAAAGCAGTGCATCACCTGAGACACCAGGTAAGAGCCTTGCCTTATTTTACCCTGGCCTGGAAAGACACGTGGGAACCTTTCAACTTGGATTCTAGAAAGAGATCCTCCTCCTGGCAGCTGAAAATCAGACTTTGGTTCTGTTTTGTAGGAGTTTAAAGATCTCCTTGGACTCAGTGAGCAAAGCCTTTATGATGTGTGTGAACTTCCCACAGGGGGGATGAGCCCCGAAATCATTTGTTAGGCTCAAATTTTCTCCTGCCAAAATTAATGTGCTCTGCAAAACAATTAATGTCCTGCAGTAAATACACTTTCTCATGTTTCTTCTACAGGCTACTCATCAAGGAGCACTTTAAAAGCCTCTGCTGCTGCCACAGAGGCATTAAGAGCTGAAGCAAGCCAAGAGAGCACTTCAGCTTCCACAACATCCCCTGCTCTGCCCACTTCACCCTCAGAAAGGATCAGCCACGTGCAACAAGAAGTCCAGACAAGGTAAGAAATCCTTGTTAGAGTTATCAATAAAATATACTGTTGGCAAGTTTGGGAGGTTTCTCTGCCCACGAGGCTCAGATTTGGGGGTTGGGTGAGGCTCAACCTGTCCTCCAGATTTGTATGGATGAGCCAAGGGACGACCACATAAAAACAGTGGTGTGTTTTCAGCCTGCCTCTGCCTCCAGGTTTCTCTTGGAGAAACACGCCTGTGAGCTGGCACATCTGGAACTGGCCCTGCTGATGGAAGAAACCAGCACTCTCTGCTCCTTTTGGGAATCCAAGGCTGAGGTACAGGAACTGGGTGAGGTTGGCACTGTGTCATCTCAGAGTTCTCCCAGGAGGAGAAGCTTCCCACTGTTGGAATTCCTTTCAAATCTTCCCACGTGGCTTCAGAAGAGGAAATTACACTGAAAGTAGCAGAGCATTGCAAAGCTAAACAGAACCTAAATTAGTTTTCCCCTCTCCAGTTAAAGGACAAGGGGCAGTGATCTCATTTTCAGTAATTCTGAATTTCAGTAATCCATCCCACAATAAATCAGGCTTCTGGTGGTGCTTCAGTGAACATGAACATCTGGTTTCTGGCTGTTTTTTACATCTTGGGCTGGATAGGACTCAATTCTTTTGATGCTCCTGATCACAGAGAAGCTTCAAGTTGAATCTGTAATATTTTCAGGGCATGAACAGCAGGAAAGGGACAGAAGCCACTGTGTCAAAGGATTCGCTCCTGAAAGACCTGTCAGAGCACCACCACCATGCTGGACAAGCATTGCATCAGAGACAACTGCAAGAAACCAAACATTTGGGCCTCAGCCCAGACCTGACAGTGCCCAAACAGCCCCTGCACATCCTGGAAGAAATTCCACAGCAGCTGTCCCTTTGTCTGCCTGGCTCACAAACCCCACACTCTGAGTCCCCTGAGCAGCAGGTGAGTTTGAGGCGTTCTCTTTGTGTCATTGTCACCCCCCTTGTTGGGCAAGGATGACCTTCATCTTCCCTGGGGGGTGCAGACACTGCATGGGTGTCAGCACGGCCCCTGAACTGCCCCAGAATCTTAAATATGTTCCAGGTCTGCCTGGAAATCCTCTACTTCTGGTGCCCACACTCATTAGTAATGAATATATAGAATATATTTGCATTGCTACAGAAACCTCCTACCCTTCTCTTTTCTTCTGCCTGGCAGAAACAACGTTCCAGGCAAGTCCAGCAGTCACCAGACTCTGTCACTCAAATGCTCCAGGTTTCAGCAGTGAAGATAGTGAAGCTGGAAGCTCTGAGACAAGTGTGCCTGTACAGGGTCCTGGACCTGTACTGTGACCTCCAGGTAAAGGCACTGCATGGTTTTCATGCCTCACCCCTCCCTGCAGAAGCTTTTCCTTCACAAAACTCACTTTGCTCTCCTGCTTCAGATCCTGAGCTGCCCAGAAGGTGTGACGAGGATCCTGGGCAGTTTTGGCCACAAAAGCAGCGGTGAAGGAGTAGCCCAGGAGGTTGCTCAGAGCAGGGAGGAGCAGCAAGTAGCAAGAGCAGTGGCTTTTCTCCAGGAGCACCACCGGGAAGGGGATCTGCTGAAAGGGTTAAACACAGAGTCAGAGGCTGAGCTGAGGAAGATGCAGGCACAGTTCAGGCTGGAACTGCAAACACAGACAGAGGAGAAGGTACAGCAGCTGAAACATTTGTGCTGTTGTTCACTGACAGCTCCACAGAACCTCTGCAACATTTCCACCCTTTTTTTTTTCCTCAAGACTTTGTCACATTGATTTTTTGCTTTTTTTTCCTCTCCCAGATAAAAGTCAAAGAAACACAAATTATCCAGGAGACCCAAGGAGGGAAGTTTGGGAAGCTTGTGGCTTATTCCATCCTGTCTCAGAGACACCTGAGGGAAACAGTCACTTTGCTACAAGATTCCTCCAGGCTCAAGAGGGTGGCCTTGAGGTGCCAAAAGGAGGGCACAGGCCTGGGACAGCTCATGGGAGAAGTAAAATCCTCTTGCTGGTTTGGTTTAGAACCTGCAGCTCCCTCCAGTGTGTTGTTACCAAACCTAAATTTAAAGCCTTTCAGTGTCTGTTTATATAAATGGGACAGTTAATTCCAGGTTATATTGTATTGTATTGGGGTTTTATGCCAAAAAGAACTGAAACTATGCTGGGATTTGCCATTAAAAATCAGGCACTTCAGATCCACTTGAACACAGATTCGCTTAAGGCTCCTTTTAAGCCTTAAATTTACTTTCAGTAGTGGTGAGTTTGCTATTTGGGTGTTTATAAACAACAAAATCAAAGGCTCTGTAGGACTGATGTGTTTTTACCAAGTTTCCACTACCTTTGATGGCATTTCCAAAACCTCTGTCCTCAATTTGTTGTGTGGAAAGTAAAACAAGCACAGGAGGTTCACACATTTCACACCACAATTCACGTGAGTCTTTTCCCCCTCAGGATTTATCAGCTGGTGGGGACACCAGGAATGTTCTGCTCCTCCTGAAGGACAACTCAGAGCATGTGCTTTTAGTGCTGGAATTCATACAAACTGTAAGGTTATTGCAGCTGAGAGAGAGACACTTCAAGGAAATAGTCAGCAGCCTAAAAGGCTCTGAGAAGGTAAAACTAAATATATATTAAATTAATATAGTAAATATACTACTAAATATATTACCTTGCACCATAAGTAGTTTGCATTGCTGTTATTACTGTGCAAAAGACTTTGTTCTTCAAACACCAGAGTTTCTTGAACAAAACCCGGATCTTGGAGTTGGATCTTTTATTCTTTTTGTTTGGTTTTTCCCCCCATCTCTAGTTTGTGGATGAAGCAAATCTCATAACCAGCGAAGTGAAAAAATTCAGAGAGCAGAAAATGAGAAGGCTGGAGGAAGAGTTGAAAGCCTCCCTGAAAAACAGAGCCAAGAAGAGCATTTCAAGTAGCTTTGATCCACTGCAGGTCAGAAAAGAGCAGATCCCAAATGTTTCCTAATTGAACATGCATCATATGCACAGGACAGGAGATTAATGGAATAATGCTAATGAGAGCATGGCTGCAGCTGTCCTGTACTATCAAATTCACAACTTTTTTGGTTTTTTTTTTTTTGCTATTTTCTGATTTTCAGACTGAAAGGTTGTGAGGACTGATACTTATTACAGAGTGTGAGAAATTCAGCAGCATTTCTCAGGTGCCTACTCTGACACCTCCTTGCTTTTCCCTGTAGAGCTGGACAGAAGAAGGCAGTGAAAGAAAAGCTTTCCCAGGGAAGGGTTTTCACCCAGATTTGCAGGAGCTGAGAAGGAGATTAGGAGGAGACAGAAAAGAAAACAGCAGATCTGCATCATCCATCCCCCAGCCTCTGAGGGCTCCAGGGATCCATCAGAAGGCAGATGACCAACTCCTCTGCTTCTTGACTAAGAGTAAGTCTGGGCTGTCACAGGAATCTCAAGTCATCTGTGGTAATTTTTGGATGCTGATGCATTGCCTGGGGGGGGCATTAATGCTTTGGAAAAGGAATGGACAGGGAAGAAGTGGGTGGAACTCCTAAAATAGGGAGGTCACCATCAACATTCTGATTTTCAACTGGATATGGGTGCCAGGACATAAATATTTGTGGTCATTACCTGGTGTATCCTTTCCTCACAGGCATCAAGGTGCTGAAGCAGGCAGAGCATGTGATGGCATCCAGGATCATTCTGCTGAATCCACAGTTCACAACAGCCCCTCTGTGTGGTAAAAACTTCACTCATTTCGTTGATTTTTGGTCCTTTTCCTGCCAGTTGCCTCCTTTCTTCACCTGCTTAACAAAATACACGAGCCACATGTGATACCTGCAAGAGCAACTTGCCTGCAGATGTGTTTTAGCAATTATAAAATCCTTATAATAAACCAAAAACTGGGCTTAGAGCACTTAATCAAGTAAATGTTGCCTTAATTAGCTGCCAAAAAATCCCACCAGTTTTCGTGAGATATGGAATTTGACAATTCCAAATGAATTCATAGAATTCAGGGCAAATGGAAAGGGGGTGTTTTTTTTCTCATCAGTAAATCTTGTGGCAAAGACAGCTTTAAGAAAAATTGAGAGGAGTGTTCTGGTAAGCAGCTCAAACAAAAGGAGGATGGGAAGGAGAAGTGTTTGAACTTGGGGCTTTTTGTTTGGGTGTTTTGTTGGGTTTTTTTAAACTTAAATAGAACATAAAGTTCTTCCTCATTAAACAGACTTCCACAAGACATTTAAGATACATGAAAAAGGAGAAAAACCAGCGAACTGGCTGACTTTTGGAGAGGAAGATACACATTTGTCCAGACTTCAACGTCACGAACCCAAACAGCAAAATTATTCCCCTGTTTGACCTTGTCTGTGTGAAACATTTGCTCAAACAGGGGTAAGAGAGGGACTGCTCAGGAAAACAACACTTATTTGTTTGTTTCCACAGGTGGGGACGAAACCAAGTGGGCAAAAACCTCCTTTCTCCTGGGCCTGCTGAAGGAGGTGAATGCGGAGCTGCGAAGCCACGCAGCAGCGGCCGGGCTGGTGAGGCTGGCCCAAGGTACACCTCACCTCTGCTTCTCCTGCAACAGCCAGAACTGGGGGTGATGAGAAGATACTCCTGTTTATTGTGACCAGGTTTTGCTGCACAGAAAGCTGGGTTCCCCTCCTGAGCTCTCCCAGGGGAGGGAGAAAGGACTGAACGCACAGAATCAGCCCTGACGTTGCTGCTGAGCAGCTCTGGCACACACAGACTTAATGTCACCTTTCCAGGCCTTGGTTATCAGAAATTTCCCCAGGAAAAGTCAAGTTTTAGACCTCTCCTAGGAGCATCAACCACTTCATGACCCTCCTGATAACTCACAAGACAACAGCAGGGCCTCATTTTGCACTGAACAGGGCATAAAATGGGAAATGCAGTGTATTACACACTTGTACT
>JAWWES010000067.1:5046376-5061826 GCA_035583135.1 Lophotriccus pileatus
CCTGTGTACATAGATATTCCCCTGTACTGATTTGAATCCTTGGACTTACCTAAAATTGAGGCAAAACACTGGAAGAGTTGCATCAGCAGAGCCAATTCCTGCTGGGCTTCTGTCTCAACTCTGGATATTCATTTTTTTAAAATCAGAATTCCAAGAACAAGCTCTTCGTTCTGAGGGATTGCCTGAGCTCTGTGGGAGGTTTCCTGCTCCTCCTCGTGCACTGCTTGGCTCATGTCTCTGCTGCTGAGCTCAGCCACGACACCAACCCCCTCTTCCTCAGGCTTTTTTATCAGGTATGTTCCAAGTGTAATTTCCATTACACTCGTGTTTGTTAAAAACAAAAATAAATATCATTTTAAAAGGTTAATGGTTCGTGCAACTTCAGGGATAAAAGGGGAGGTGAAACAAGGTTCTCAAAGCCTTTCCAAAAAGTCACGTTTGGGTTTGTTTTCTCCTCTCTCTCCAGGCACTGAAGGCCTGTCTCAGTGAGATGTTCTCCCTCAGACTTCAGCTCTCAGCAGCTCCCCAGGGAGACAAATCCCACGGGGTCAGTCAGGTGTTGCTGAAGGAGGAACCCTTCTCCAAGGAGGAAATAGATCTCATCTCCCAGCTTTTTGAAGTCAAAGTGAAAAGACCCACAGACGTGGAAGCCCTTGAGAAGGTAACAACAAAGCTCAGCACCAGTATTTTCTCTATTTTGCTACAAAAATGACAATTTGACTGGTTTATAGAGGCCTGTGTCCGTGTGCCTGCAGTTAATGCACCAGAATAGAGGGAATTCACTCTGAGCATGCTTTTTAAAGCACTGGTACAGGATCCTCCCCCTCCTTGGAGACACCCAAAACCCACCTGGTCACAGGCTTTAGATGACTCTGCTTAAGCAGAGAGGGGGGTTACAATAAATTATTTACCTTCATGCAAATCAATAAGTCAGCATAAAAAGCAACACCATGTTAAAATACATTTAAGGAGTCTATAAAAATTAAAAAGTCAGCAATTAACTGCTTTCTCCACTTCTGTGCTTGTTCCATAACACGTGAAGAACAACCCCTTGCTCCACGTGAAGTCTGAGGAACCACTGCATGACAAGTGGCTTGTGGAGAAAAGGGAGCATTTCCCTCCTGGAAAGAACAGCTTGGGAGGGAGGGCATGGTAAGAATAATTTGCCAGGAGCTATTATTTACTATTTATATTTGCTGTTTATTATTTCACTATCTTGGACAACGACATCTGTCTGTTTTGCTCCTGTCAAGAGCCTGTGATTAAAGTTTCAACACTGCCACTTCTTCCCTCTACCTTTAAACACTTCTCCCCATGTGGTTTTATTTTTTTAGCTTTGAAGAGGAAACCTGCCCTTCCTCGTCCCCTTCAGAACTTGAGGATAAAGTGGATGTGTTAACTGAGGAGCTGGTGCAGATCATCGAGGATGAACACCAGTTTTTAAGCAGCAAAGGCAATGAAGACCTGCTTTGTTACTACCTTGAAATCACTAGTTTGGAGAAGGACTGTTTGGTAAAACAAATCAAGGCATTAGAGGAGGAAATAGCCCAGGGCAGAAAGTTGTAGTGGCACTCAAAGACTTGGTGGTTTTGTTCTACCCTGGTTCTCTGCTTTTGTTACCAGGCTTTAAGCCAAAGCAAGGCCTCTATTGGTGTATTTTCCCTCTCCAAACTAAAGGCTCATTAAATCAGGAGTGAAAGCAGTGCAGTGATTCGAGTGACAAGACTTTGGCCGACACCGCTGACATTTCTGGCCACGTGCAAGCGGTGAAGAGAAATATTGCTGCAAAAAGCTCAGACTCAGAGTTTCCAGGAATAGAAGCAAAAAATACAGAATCACTCAAATGCATTATTTTTTTAGCTAGTGTATCAATCTACAACACATTGTGATCTTCAGCTGACAGTTACACTCTTCTGACTTTATGACACAGCAAAAGCCATAGATATAATTACCCCGAGTGACTGTGTCTACACAGTTACACACCAAGAGCAAGACATATTGTTTTCCACCACTGAAAGCAACTTGCCCAGCCCAGACAGCCTTTACTTGTCCTGGAGTCACCATATCTCAGCTCTCTCCCGTACAGGAAGGCAGGTCCTGCACTGTCCAAGCCCAGCTCTGCTCTTAGGCTTGGGGAGACAGTCTCTCCTCCTCCCAAATTCAAGAGTCAAACCCTGAAACACATGAAACATTCAGTATTTGCTGATCAGTGAAGCATCACCACAGCCTCTGGTGCAGGTAAACAGCAAGTGAGGGAAGAGCAGAGTCACTCAAGATCCTTCCTTCCCCCACCAGCAACAGGGCAATTCAAATAATTTCATGAGCCACTAAACACCCTCAGCATCTCTGCTCACAACTCAGCTGTCCTTGCTGCCTGTGCCAGAAGGAACCCAACTGTCCTTCAAAACAACTTAGGGAGGTTTTCCCCTTTCTTGACTTGCTCGTGTTTCCACCAAAAAGGCTTTTTTGGACTCCCTTCAGGGCACCAGTAGCAGATCAGATGGCTTTTATAGAAAACACAGTTTATTGATATTTGCATTTCCTTTTCAACTCACAAAACTCACATCCATTTTTCAATGTTATAGCATTAATATAAACATTTAAAAGCTTAGATAAATACCCTCCCACCCCCCAGAAAAAAGCTTCAGACCGTACAGAGTAAGACAGGCAGGGATTAGAGACAGTAAAGTGCTTTGTGTTTTGATCAAGTTTCACAGTGCCAGCCCTTCATCCCATTCCACAGTCAGTGCTCCAAAAACAGCCTAAGCCAGGCACAGCCACACATCTAGGGCTTGGTTTTGACCCAGTGGTACCTGTCCACAGGTGGCCCTGAGAAAGCAGCTGAGGGCCTGTAGAACTTGTAACCCCTGTGCTGGCCATAGTAGGAGCCATCAGCCACGTAGCTCATCCTGGGCAGGTACGGGGACCAGGACTGGGCAGGAGCCTTGTAGTAGTCACTGAACTGGACAAAGAAATGGGACTGTGTTAAAGTGTGTTTGGGGAAGGGGGGAACAAGCTGTTGCATTCCCTCCTGAGGAAGCCTAAGGAGCAGCTCCCACCTCCTACAAAAAGCTCTATCCCATTCCAAGCATCGTTTAGGTTGGGAAAAAAACCTCCAAGATATCAAAGTCCAACCAGCCCACCACGTCTACACATCTCAAACCCCTCCAGGCACGACAACACCACCCCCAGGCAGCCTGTGGGGAAGAGATTTCCCCAATATCCAACCTAAACCTTCCCTGGAGCAGCTCGAGGCTGTCCCCTCTTGTCCTGTTGGTTGTTACCCTCCATATAACCAAGAAGGTCCCCCCAGTCCTCCTTTTCTCCGGGCTGAGCCCTCCCTGAGCCCGAGCAGCACCACCACCCTCTGCTCCCTCACCTGGTACACACTGTTGGGGTTGCTGACAGTAGGGATGGCTCTGGGCTTGCAGTGGAAGCTCTCCTCATCCGAGGAGGTGCCAGAGTGATAGTCCAGGGCTGCCCTCTCCACGGCATAGCTGATGAGCTGCGGGAGCTTGGGGTTCTCCCCCCCGTCAAAGCGCACGATGGTGAAGGGCTGGTTCTTCTCCCCGTACCTGGAAGGGACTGGAGGTGTGTGATGCAGCTCTGCCCAGGCAGGGACAGCTCTGAGGGGCCAGCTGACACCTCAGATGTCAAGGTTGGAGCTGGTGACACTCACACAGAGCACCTGAGGCGGGTCAGCCACCCCTCCCCAGCTCACCTGCAGCTCACCTCGAAGGGGTCAACCCACAGCGTCATCTCCCTGGGCAAGCCAAGCTCGGGGAAGTCCACGTTACTCTCCACACAGGCTTGCTCCAGCAGTGGATCTCTGGCCTGCTGTTTGTTTATCCTGATGCACCTGGGTAAGAGCAAAGCCCGGGTGGGTCTCGGGCTGCACTGCAGCTTGGCAAGTCCTGCTCGGGCAGGAGCACACTCAAAAATCACTGCTTGGTTCCTCAGCACCCTCAGCCTGGTGGTGCAGGTCCTCACCTGGAGCCCCAACCAGCAGCTCAGCCCAATTAGCTGATTTATAAACTCAAACAAGGCTTTGTTTAAAGCACATGAGGCCCTGACTCACTCCATCAGTAGTTTATGAGAATTAAAGGCAGATAGAACAATTCCAAAAGTCACTCTAACACCATTTGAGTTCTGCTTCCAAGGAGTCAGAGGCTACTTAAGGCACTTAGTGCATATTGTCCTGAGCCTTCCACCTCAGTCCCTGCTCACACCTTCACAGGCACACCCTGAAAAATAGGTGCATCTTCACCAGTTAATAACACCTTTTCCCTTGAGCTCAAGGGATAACCAAGTGGCTCCCTTGCCATTTTGTATCATTTATTTCCACTGTAAGGCCTCCAGGGTGCTCAGTACCTTTTCAACCTCACACAGTCTCCCTTCCCTGTCCTCTCACCTGAAGGCTTGTCCTCGGGATGGGCTGTCTGGGTACCAATGATTCTTGTACTTCTCGAACAGGATGGTGGTCAGCCTGGCTGCAAATCTGTCTATTTTATGCTTGCACAGCTTGTCTTCCCTTTTGACCAGCTTTGTGATGAAGAAGACGGCGGCAGCAATTTCATCTTTCATCTTAAATCGCAGCACAGGAGGCACTTCAGCTGTTGGACAGTCCCCAGGGCAAATGAGACACTGCACTGGAGAGATTTAATAACATTAAGGTACTATCAGGTTCCAAGAAGAGATGCTGCAGAACCTGCATAAGCCAGGGCAGATAGAGCCTAGATAAGCCTGACTGCCAAATAAAGGATAAATTTAGTTTGGGGTATTGAAATCAATTTAATGCATTATTAGAATGCACTTGCACTGAGCAAGTTAACAGCCTACATAAATATGAGTTTAAAATATAGTACTACTTATTATATATCACATGTAGTCAACAACTAGCAGAACTTTTAACTAACTGCATAGCTCTTTTAAATACAAAGAAGACCAAAACCATCACCTTTTCAGAGCAGAGACAGCAAAAACCTGGGATACACTTTATGAACAGCTTCAAAGAGGCTCCAGAGAAACACATCAAACCCTACACCATTTGCACAGAACAGGAAAAACCCCTCTGGACCCAAACCCCACCTTTCTCTGCTACAGTTTGCTCAGGCTTTATATAGATCAGGAAATTATGTGGCTCTGAGGGTTGTAACAACACTCAGGTGTGCAGGAGATACAGGTGTGTGGCAGTAGATTAACACTGCTTTCAAAGGCAAAGTAATATAATAGTTTAAATATGGTATAAACAGGATAAATAAACACAATAGTATAACTAAAAACTAATATAATATATTAAACCAATGTAATAATATATAAATACTCATACATTACATGTACATATTATATGGACACATAAATATATGTAGATATTATATACATATACATATATTAAGTACATATAAATATATAAATAATGTGTGCTAACTATATATAAATATAGATAATACATAAAATAATACCTAAAAATAAAATAATAATAAATTAATGAATAAAATACATAAATATTAAGTGACAAAACTCCATAATTCTTCTCTTCCTTTTTCTCACATATCAAAACACTTCCCTGACAAAAGGGGGCCTTTCCACAACGGCTCGAATGAAAGGGAAATCAAAGTCTGGGATAGATAAAGAATCCTCAGAAAGAGCCCTCAGCAGTGCCAGGGTAATAAAGAACCCCCAGTGTTGAGACCACAAGAGTTCCCTCATCATGTGCTCTGCTCTTGGGTGCTTGGGATGACACAGGAGGATTCTGTTCCCTGCACAAGCCCTGAGTCATCCCTTCCCTTCCACATGTACAATAAAGGAATAATGTTGCCTGTTCCCTGCTCTTTTTGATTTCTGGGGTAGGGCAACAGGAAACCACTGCTGTGCACTGCCTGGGAGAATTTCCACACCACATATTTCAGCCTCTTTCTAGGCAGCCTGAGGAGGGTTTTGCTCACTGCTGCCTGTCTGCATCCAGCACCAGAATTAGCTCTGGGCAACAGATGAACATTCTTGAGCAGGAAAACTGGCTTTTCGTGCCTGAGGCCTGAGTTTTGTTCCAGAGATTAAACTTGCTTGAAAAAAACCTCAGGGAGCTGATGGGTTGTTTCTCTGATCCCCTTGCAAGCACTGCAGGCCATGTTTACAGCCACATCAGTGCTTCTTTGCTTTTTAAAACTCTGCTGCGTGGTGACACGTCAGAACAACACAAGCAAAAGTTCTCAAGGGCCCTGAAACTTTTGGTCACATAGATTTTGCTGCAGTGGAGAGAGAGAGAGAAGTGGGTATTATTAAAAAAAATAGAGGCAACTACCTCAGATCTGGGGGGTTGTAACTCCACTGATGAAACTGGTGTCCAGGAAAACACCAGGGAGCAAGATTTGCCGCCTACAAATGGTGGGTAATGCACATAATTATGATTTTTAAAGTTCCTCTGAATAAATTTAGTGCCTGCACAATCCCAGGCACACAGACTGTGACTCCCCTGGGATCCTGCTGTTTTTCCTGCCAAAGCTTAAGAAGCTGTTGCTTTGAGTCTGATTTCCCTGACTCCATGCCATTTGTCGTGGGGAGTCCATCCTATGCCCTGGAGTGAATGCTCTGATTGTGATTTCCATGTGGATCTGAGCCTGACACGGCTCAGCCTCAGGAATTACCCTTCCCTCAATAAATGCTGGTTTGGATCAGCGAGACACATGAGTGGCTGGGACTTGGAAGCGTCTCCTGCCTTCCTTCTCTCTCCAGCGTGTCCAGGCAGGCCCTGGCAGCGGGCAAACCCTGTGACAAAGGGGTGAAGAGACTGGATTCCACAGAGAGGAGCCCAAATCCCTCCACCACCCCTTCTGTTGGGCTGTTTGTTCCCATGCAAACTGCAGGCCAGCAGCAAACAAACCCCAAACAAACCTGAGAAACCAGGTTCCAGCCCCGCAGGCAACAAGGTGCCACTTCTTGGGTGCTGGGAGGCAAAAGGCAGGTTAAGTTCTACACAGGGGGGAAATTTAAGCAAAGCTCTTGGGCAAGTTCATCCAATTGGCTGCAATTAATTAAGGTGGTGCACAAGTGGAGTTCTGAGAACTTTTAACTGGGTGTTTTTAACACCATGCATGAGTTGAAGCTTTTTGCTGCTCATGGAACAGGAACCAGAAGAGCGGGGAGTGTTTCTGCCTTCTCGTTCCAGTCTCGTTCCAGTGACCAGAAAACCTGGGTTAATTAGGTGGATTCATTGAACTCAAATCCTTCACAGTGCTGTCAGTTGTCTCTGACTTGAAGAAAACAAGACCCTGGGTGCTCTATTTGATTAATAACAGCTAAGAAACAAAGTGTCTGAACCAAAATTGGCACAGTCCGTGCCAGTGTGAGACCTATTAGAAAACAGCCAACAAATTGGGCTCCCACTCATTCCCAAACAGGAGGAGCATCCCAGCAGATTTAGCAAAAAAAACCACTGGATAGCCAAGTGTTCTGAGTGATAAATGAGATAAATGAGGAGGCAGTCGTGCCTTTTGTTAAATTATGCTGTTGGGTTTTAATCCTTATTAGGAAAAGCAAAAAAAGCCAAACCACTAAAAACCACTTGTACCACAGTGCCTGGACATTCATGGGGCTGATCCAGAGCTCCCTGAAACCAGTGGAAATCTGTCCAAAGACTTCAGTGGGATTCAGATCAGGCCCCTAACCCAGCACAAGAATTCTTGGCCAGATTAAATTATTGGTCTCCTGGGTCCCCAGGCAAGCCCAGGCACGAACTGTGAGTTTCTCCAGTAACTGCAGGCCAAGAGCAAACACTCTTTGCCTGCACACACTCTGGCAGGAGTCAGCCCTGCAGAATTCTTTGCAGTTTTCTTGCTTTAAAGGACTGAGGACATGGAAGGAATGAAACAAAGTTCAGCTCTCTGGTAGCAATCTTCTCCCTGCAAGCCACTTGACTCCCGTGGGTGATGGATGATTTTCAGAGGGAGGGAGGGAGAGCAATGCTCAATGCATTGGGCTGAGCAGGTCAAGGGCAAGCAAACAGAAATGGCTTGGTAGACCCCCAAAAAACAGGGAGAGAGGTGAAGAAAGTCACAGCTGGGTGAAGAGGTTCAGCCTGTTTCTCCCACCGCAGCCCAGTGCCAGGAGCACAAGGCGTTCGTCCCTTTGAGCTCTTTGGCACTTTTTGGGGCCTCCTGGCGTGGATAAAACCAGGCTGAAGCCCCAGTACCCAGCTATGAGCCCAGAGGGACGTGGCTGGAGGGCCACAAGTGCCACCAGAGCCTGGACCAGCCTCACCTGGAGCCTCACAACCCCGTGTTTGCGTCCCGCGTCGACTCTGCCCATGGAAACCTCCTTTGCAACAGAACCTGCCGAGCCCGGAGCCACCTGCCCGCCCCAGGGGAACACCCAGTGCCCCTGCACCAGCCCTGCCTGGGTGGCCATGGTGACAGAGTGTACACAGAGGGCGTGGGGCTGACCCACGGCACGGGCTGGGGACACTCCAACCCGCGGGAAGAGCCGGGGCAGTCCCCGGGAACCATCCCCAGGGACACAGCGCTGGGTGCTCCGGGCAGGGAACCCACAGAGGAGCAGCTCTCCATTTCTCCCTCTGCATCACGTCTTTTTAAGCATTTCATTCCAAGTGCAGGATGATTGCAAGGGCAGCTGCCTGGGGGTAAGTCCTGAATTCCTTCTGTGCGTTTCAACACTAAGGTGTTTGTGGGTGAAAATGGCAAAACTGATTAATTTGCAGGCAGAGTTATCCTCATAAACCTCACAGACTCTGTCTCATTCCTGATTTGGCTTGATAAGTCACCACAAAGTTGTTTCATCATGTTATTAATTGCATGCACATCTGATAGACACAAGGCATAATTGATTCTAATCCCTTACATAATTGATTCTCACTCCTTACACAATTGATTCTCACTCCTTACACACACTCAGCTTGTTCTGCAGAGCAGATTTACTGATTTCTTTAGCCACCACAAATCAGTGCAAAAGGTTTGAGCAGCCTCACATCTGACCGACAGCATGATCTGTGTCCCTGTATTTTTTGGGGGGGAACTAGTGAAATTCTGTCATCCTGAAAACCTTTGAATGGCAACGACATGAATCCCAAATTACAGCACATTAACCCAACTGCCCAGCCACAAGCCAGGTGTGATGTTATTCACATTGATTATTTTTTCTTGACCCAAAATTGCAGCTGTGTTTGTCCTTCCAGCTCTGGACTCAGCTCCCAGCAAGGACTCCACGCCAAGGTTTTCCTCATCTCCCTTTTCCATTGTGATGCACGATAATAATTTATATTTTAGTATTTAATTGCTTTGCCTTTTCACTCTTGAAATCATCTTTGTGTTGCATTCACTGCAGTTTTAATTATTAAGCACAATTGATTTGTGGTATGAAGACTTTGTATTTAGTAGAATAAGGGTGATAAGACCAATGTTCTCCGTTATTGTTAATCCCTTATTATTCTAAAAGCAAGAGTATATTAATATAATTATTGGCAGTGCTCTCTTTGTGTTCTAGGTTTGAATTCCACGAGCAGTGCTTGGTTTGTAGGCAGTGTAATTAGCTGATTGTACCCACTGCTCCACAATCACTAAGTCCACTGCCATCAAAACAAGGCACAGGATTCCCTGCTCCAACCTCGCTCCAGAAAACTGCACAGGGAAACAAATCCTCCTTGCCCTTATTCCCAGTGCAAAATTATTAATGATATTTATTCATCTGCAGCTTTATTTCCAGAATTCTACCTGTCCAACAGGTGTATGTTGGTGATGTCAAGTGAAATCTTAGTTTTCTTGAAGCTGGGGTTAAAATCCCCGGGAGCTTTCCTGGACCTGTCTGTCGTGTTTAAATTGATTATCTTAATTGCTTATGCACCAAGACTGGGCTGAGAATTTCTCTTGGTTGCATCCTTCAGATATTGGGAACAAAAAAAATTTTCATTTACTTTTCATGTTTTATTCAACCACCCAGTAAGTGAGAGGGGTTTTAAGCAATGATTAAATATTAAACTCACTGGATGGATAAGTGATTTTTACTCTGACCACTTGGCTTAACGTTCAGGAATTTCAATAATAGTGCTGGAACCTGCTGTGGGAGGGTTTTTTTTCTTAAAACAAACAAAATCCCAGTTTTCATCCAAGTAGGGGGGTTGGAAGGCTTTCCATCAGCCTGGTTACCAGGCAGTGTAGTTAGCTGATTGCCCAGAGCAACAATCACTAGCCACACAGCCAGGTAAAAAGGTGTGCAGGGTCACCTCGGTGGAAATCAAGCAGGGGGGAATTCTGATGGCACAAGACTGACTGACCTCCTTCCAGAGGCATCAGCAGGACAGTGATTCAGGCAAGGGAAATGTGCTGGGTGATACACAGGTTTGCACACAGGACACTGGAAAACATGGGAACAAAACAAAGGGTGTTTTCTCCTCCACCCTTGCAGCCCTAAGGTCTCTCTTTTCACATTTACCTCCATTTATTCCTCTTGAACAAATAAAATTGAGGCCCATGGTGGTAACTCTTTGGGGCTCAACCTGAGTGAAAAGCTCCTGAAGACAGAAACTGCTGCTGGAACCTCTGCTCCCCTCACTGGAAAATCAGTGTTCCACCCAGACCATCAGTACCAGTCACACAGGCAAAGGAAACTAAGACACGAAGCTCTGGAACAACATTTTCAGCCTGACTCTGCAATTTTCTTTCTTTTTTTTTTTTTTTCTTTCTAATTTTAGCGAAGCTTTCCCCATTTTTACTGAAAAGCCCGGGGTTGGGAGGCAGGCCAGACGAGAGCAATCTGCGAGAGGTGCAGGAAGGTGCTGAGCTCTGCAAGTCTTTCCTGCGAGTCAGCAAACCCTCCTTTCCCCATTAATGATTCCAAAAAGCATCCCATCCATTGCCATCAATTAGTCTGCTTTCTGAATCCTGGCTGGAGCCAGCAACAGCTCCCTGAATCTTTACATTCTTCTTTTATTATTATTTTTTTTTAAATTCACTAACAGCAGATGAGAGCCAGAGCTTGCAGCCATAGAGATGACTGATTGATTTCACTGAATAAATGACTTTACACAACTACAAGCCAAAGGGATCTTCACAGCCTGTCCACTGTTAGTTGCTTGACTTTTTTTCATGGCTGTCTCTGGGTTTTTATCCCCTGAAAACACTAAAACTCAGTTTATAACAAAGTTATTGAACTGGCTGCTCTGCTCCCTAAAAAGCTCTCAGAAACCTAGTTGGAGCAATCAAAGGAAGAACTCCACATAGGGATTCTTATTATTATCAGTAGCGAGCTCAAGATTTACTGATACACAGTGGGTTTTGTTGGCCTGGCCTGATGTTTGTCAGGAGAATAAAATCCAGAAGTAAGAGGTTTGAATTAAATTAATGCACTCCTTTCCTTTCCTTCTGCTGTAATCCCCAAGATTCAAAGCAGCGATAAATGAGTTGAAGGTTAAACATCTATAAAGGAACTATATATCTGAATTAATACCATTTCATTCCTCAATTGCAGAGAGTAGAGCTGAAATTTTAAAGATGAGTGCAGTGATTTGAGAAATAACTTGGAAAACAAGATCTCAAAGGATACTTTCAGAAATGACATATTCATTTTAGACATAAAAGCCTCCTTTCTTCTTCCTCCTTATTTAAGCTCTTAAGTTGATTCATATTTAAGTACTTCCTCTTCTCAAAGTTTATTAAAATGCTGAACCCACTATATCTGCTCTGCCCAAATTCTATGCATTTAAAGCTGGGTCTGCTTTTTATTTCCCTCAGTCTAAATAGTCAGGTCCTATCTGGGGGGGGGGGGAAGATGTTCTGGATGTTACTACCATTATTATTGCAATAACTACTCAGTTTTATCCTGTACTAATATATATTATGTTAAGATAAAGACATTAAAAATGCTGAAAAGCCTGCTGCTGTTGTTCTGTACTTTACTTTCTATATATTTTCCATTTATTTCTAAATAGTGGTTAAGAGAAGGAAATGGAAGCTTTGACACTTACGAAGACCTTAATCTTGCTTTAATTCTGGCTGGAATTCTGAAAGTCAGGGGAAAGCCCAGTTGACAAAGTGTTTCCATATTTGTGAAAGGGCCAGGAAAGATCAGAAAGGCTTTTCCTGTTTCACAGACACGACCCAGGCTGCAAAGCCATCGCCTGAGCTCAGCTCCAGCACTGAGATCCCTGACTTCTGGTGAGCCAGAATGGACCGTGCTGGTGGTATTTTAAAGGATTTTCCCCTATTTGAAACACTGATTTCAGAAACAGCTTCTCGAGCTGAACTCCCAAGAGAACGGGTCTAGGTTTGAAACACATGGCGAATCTCTTATTTTAAAGCAAGCATCGATCCCGGTGCTCTGTCCTGCAGGAAAACCCTTGGAGCCTGAGCCATAAAACCCGTGGATGGAGCTCGCTGCAGGAAACAGGTGCGGAGCAGCTTCCCGGCCACCGGGAAAGGGGCTCGGGGGGGTCACCAGTGCTCGACACACAGCCCCGCACTCCCGAAGGCAGCCCCGCATCCTCAGCCCACGGAAGATGCGCCCCCGGGTGGGTCTGGCTCTGCCTAAGGGGGCGGCTCCCCACGGCCCGGGGGGGAGGGTGGGACAGGTATAAAAGTGGGGCGGGGGAAGGCGGGGAGGGATGAAGAGTTGGGAAGAAGGGAAGAGCAGAGGAGGCGCATCCCGAGCGCGGGCGGGGCCGCTTCCCGAGAGCCGGGGCTGAGCCGAGCCCGCTGGCCCGGAGCCCGAGGAGGGGAGGGAAGGGAAGGAGAGGAGGAGGAGGAAGAGGAGGAGGAGGTGCCGGCTCCCTCCCGCGGCTCCGGGGCGATGCTGGCTGCCGCGGCGCTGTGCGCGGCCGCGCTGGGCTGCGCGGCGGGGACGCGGCTGCTCAGCGGTAAGAGGGGGCTGAGGGGGGATTGCCCGGCGCTGGCATCACCCCCTTGGCATGGAGAGGGTGCTCCGGCTCCGCTGGCCCTCGCCCCTGGCGCTGGGAGGGTCGGGTTGCGCGGGAATGTCGCGACGCGGGGAGGATGCGGGTGCCGGGGGGTACTCGGGGGAAGGGTGGGCTTGGGGGTGTTGGTCTGCAAGTTCCTCGGGAGGGGCAGGCACTGAGCTCTGCTCTGGGTGAGCAGTGACAGCACCGAGGGAAGGGCTGGAGCTGTGCCAGGGCAGGGTCAGGTTGGATCTCAGAAAAGGTTCTTCCCCCAGAGGGTGGTTGGGCACTGACCAGGCTCCCCGCAGCCCCAAGGCTACCAGAGCTCCAGAAACACTTGGGTGATCCTCTCAGACACATGGTGTGACTCTTGGGAGTGGCCCTGTGCAGGGATAAGTGTTGGACTCAATGATTCTTGTGGGTCCCTTCCAGCTCAGCATATTCTGGGATTCTGTCTCTTCCAACTTTCAGGACTCCCTGATTTTTCCCTTCCCTTCCCTGCCCCGGGGAGCTCATTGCAGTCAGCAGACTCTGGGGCAGACCCAGTGTAGGCAGTGAGGAGATCAGGGGGAAACACAAGGAACCCTTTCAGCACTGCTTCCAGCTGCACAGACAATGTCCTCTGTAACTTAAACCCTATCTGGGATCCTAAAGAGCAGTAATCAGACACTAATGAACTGCAGGAGATTTTTCCTTAGCTGGAAGTAATTACAAGTTTGGCTGATAAGGCAGAGGGGAAAAAGCTGCATTTGTGTATCAGGAACACCCTGAGTGCAGCTTGGGACAGTATTTCTAGACAGTTGGTGAAGCTCTTTAATAACAATGTGCTGTCTGTGTTTCTCTCCTGCCTTTCACAACAGCAGTGGACATATCCCTCAGAAGAGGTAAGGGGGCTTTGCCTTTCTCACCAAGAGCATAAAGTTCCCAAGAGAAGTACAGGTTATGCCAGGAACGTGTTCTCTGATACTGCTGTTGTAATAAAAAACTGTTCCTCTTGTAACTTCCATGTAAACTGTTAACAAACTGATTCTGACTATTGAGCTGTTCAAAAATTCCAGTATGAAGGGTCTTTAAACTCTCACTCTTACAGTGGTCATGTAGGAATACGTAAAAATGAAGCAAAGGCAGCAGATAACCCACGGAGGGGTTTATAATGACCTGTCCTCCCATCCCCTTTGTTCTGAGCACTTTACAAACGTTGCTGAATGTTTTCCTTCTGTGCAAACACTTAGGTTGGCAGAAGAAATATTTACTGAGCAGAACAAAACTGTTTGTTTCCAGGGCCTAAATATTGGGGCTGTTCTGAGGAGGAGCACAGAAGTGTGTGAATTCAGATGATGTGTCTCTTCGCTTTGATCTCCCCTTGTAACCAAAATAAGCTCTGCTGCTGCTGCTGCAGGAGAAAGTCCTTGGCTTCTGACAGCCTGAAAACAGACATTTGTTTACTTCCTGGGCAATAAATTACACAGAGCAGGGAGAGCTGGGCTGTGGGAACACGTCTTGTTCTCCACAGTAGAGACGCTGAAAACTGAAAGAGTAAGTTTAGGTGGGATGATGGGAAGGAATCCTTCCCTGGGAGGGTGGGCAGGCCCTGGCACAGATTGGCCAGAGAAGGCTGCCCCATCCCTGGAAGTGCCCAAGGCCAGGTTGGAGCAACCTGGGCTAGTGGAAGGTGTCCCTGCCCGTGGCAGGGGGTGGAACTGGGTGAGCTTTAAGGTCTTTTCCAACCCAAACCATTCCATGATCCTATGGCTGCAACGTCCACTCCATGACACTCCATAAACCCTAGGAGAGAAACTCTTGCTATTTCTCCTTGTGGAAGGGAATCTCTGATTTAAGCTGCTTAATTCCTTAAAACTAACAATCAATTGGAAAAAGAAAAATTCTCTTGGAAGCCTTGCAAGGGAACTGTGTCCTGGAAAGGCTGCATATTTGAACTTGCTCCTTGGCAGAGCATTGCTGCTTCTTTGGGAGGAACTCCCAGGCTCTGGAACTCACAGGGAGGCAGCTGAGGAGAGCAGGACATGACAGGACAGTGCTAAACTGTTGGATGCAGGAAGAAAAGCTTGGAGATGCCAGTAACACAGGAGGCTCTTCACCCATGTCGTGTTTTCCGTAGAAACACTGCAAAACCTCCCCCAGAGGGAAGCATCAGCCCTGAACTTCGGCCCTGCAGGCAGAGCTGCTGTGACAGCTCCCCTCTCTCCCCGCAGGACAGACGGTTTGCCGCCGTGGGACGCAGAGACCCTGCTACAAGATCGTGTATTTCCACGACGCCTCCCGCAGAACCAGCTACGCGGAGGCTCAGCGGGCCTGCCGGGCCGACGGCGGCCACCTCGTCAGCATCGAGACGGCAGCGGAGCAGAGGCTGATGGAAACCTTCATCAGCAGCCTCCTGGCCTCCGATGGGGACTTCTGGATAGGGCTCAGGAGGAAAAAGGAGGGGGAGGACAACAGCACGGAGTGTGGGAGCTTCTACTCCTGGTCGGATGGCAGCTCGGCCAAGTTCAGGTGGGTACCTGGGAGGCCAAAGGGTCAGGGATTGTCACCTG
>JAWWES010000067.1:5069735-5152194 GCA_035583135.1 Lophotriccus pileatus
CTCCCGGCGCTGTCCCCTCCCCACCGCTGGGCTCGGCCCCGCGGGGCGGGCGCGCCGCCGGTTTCCATGGCGAGCCCCCGCCCGCGGTGACGCGCGCGGTGACGCCGCTCGGTGTCCGTGTGTCGGTCGGTCCGTCGGCGGCCGAGGGACGGGCGGAGCGGGCGGAGGGGGCGGCGCGGCCCCGGAGGGGCGCCGAGCACCGAGCCCCGAGCAGCCCCGAGGCCGCCGCCGCCGCCGCCCCCCGAGCCCAGCATGGTGATGGCCGAGCCCCGGCGGCCCCCGGCGCTGCTGCCCCGCGGGCTCGGCCCTGTCCGCGTCGGCTTCTACGACATCGAGGGCACGCTGGGCAAGGGCAACTTCGCCGTGGTGAAGCTGGCGCGGCACCGCATCACCCGCAGCGAGGTGAGGTCGCTCCCGCCGCATCCCGACCCCTCCCGCGACCCGCTGCCTCCTCGGGGAGCGAGCCCGCCCGGGATGGGGGTACCCCCTCCGGGGGATGGATCTGGCCCCAGGGATGGGGGTACCCCAACAGGGATGCGGGTACCCGGCCCCGGAGATGCAGCCAGCACCGGATTGGGGGTACCCAGCCCCGGCATGGGGGTGTTCCCCTGGGATGGGGGTACCCCCTCCGGGGATGGAGCCAGACCCGGCCCCCGGGATGGGGACACCCGCCCCCGGAGCCGGCTGTTCCCTTGCACTCCCCTCGCCCGCTTTTGTCCCTCCTTCCGGCACCTCCCGCGGCGAAAGGGATATTTTATTTTATTGCAGCAGCCGGGTCGGTTTTTCCTGCTCTCCTCTTCCCCGGGAAGGGCAGGATAACGCCTCCTGAGCCCAGCCCTTGTGGCTCAGGCCGCGGGCGAGTGATCGGGGATGTCACCCCCAAGGATGGCACCCTCCCGACCCCCGAGCATCCTCGGGGTGTGAGCAGGGCAGGGAGCTGGGAAGGTTCAAACCTCGTGTCGTGCCCACCGTCATGCCCTGGGTGTTCCACTGGTGTCCTGACCTGGCCGGTGCTTGCAGATGACGAGCAGTGCTTTTCCCCGGGGTTATCCGTTCCAGCAGAGGAACTTGTGTGTGTCCTGAATCCCTCCATGCAGCATCCTGCAAGTTAACCCAGTTCAACCATTTTTAGTCTCTTTGTTTAACCGCCCCCGTGTATTACCCGGCGATTATTGTTAATACCTGGTGCTTTACCTAAAACAAAAAAAATGATTGTCAGTCTGGGTGGATAAAATGTAGTCATGTTCACTTTAAAAGGGGGGGGGAAAGGAGAAAAAAAAGGAAGTGTCTGGTGAGAGTAATGGCTCTGAAAGATCAGCTTTCTGCTATATGTTGCTCTTAAGTAGTTTTAGTCACTACACCTAGAGGTAAGGTTTCTGTGAGCCTGTGTTTTCTGGTTGCTTTCATTGTTTGCTGAGGAAGAGGCTGCCGTGCTGCTCTGGACCTGACAAAAGTCGTTTCCAATGTTTCCTGAAGTACAAAGTCAAAACTGAAAGGACCTGGCAGTTGTTCCCCGCCGTGGTCTCTGTGTGGTAAAATCGTTCCTCGCAGGAAAAGGAAAATGCTCAGTTAAGGGAAGCAAAGCCGTGGTGCTCACCCTGCTCTGGCCACACAGGGAGGGATGAGCTTTGACATCCCAGGGGTTAAAAGAAATTTTGCTTATTTCTCCAGCTCATAATAGACTCAGTTCTTTTCAAACCCTCCCTTTGGTGTTCCTGAAGAGCCAGGCAAAGCCCTGGCAGTGTCAGTGTTCCCTTCCCAAGTTTGTTGCCAGATGCCAAACTTGTAAAGGCTCCACTCGAAGATATTAAATTGTCACTTGCTCTTTAGTTCTCGTTCCTTTGGCAGACTTTGCAATGGGGGGTGAAAACCTTTAATCTGTATTTGTATTGTATGAAAAGTATGTTTGTTTAGCATTGTTCGAAATAACAAAGGTTACAGAAAACTTAGAGCTGAGCAGCTCCCCAGCTCTGGTATGATTTTATTTCACCCATGTTCTAAGAAATTGCTGAATTCCACTGCATTCTAATACAGTCTTGATTTTATTTTTTCTAAAGAACCAACTTTTCTGTCCAGTCTGAAGCCTCTGTGTGATTTCTTTTTTTTTTTTTACAGCAGATTTGCCCATGTTGGAGATTTGTGTCAAGGTCTTTGATTTTTTTTTTTTTTAGTGCAGCTGCATTGTGTTTCTGCAGTGAGAGATGCAGGAGTGTTTATCTGGAATTTAACTGCTGAGGTAGCTGCTGGAAGTACTTACAAGGCCTTTGAGGAAGGGGAACCCTATTAAGATTACTTCTGGTGATGTCAGAGGAAATTAATTCCAGCCAAATACTATTTGGAATAAGCACTTCCAGTCTGGAGCACCTCATCTGATTGTTAGATCACTGAGCACACAGAGTGGAAGTCCTGCTTATTCACGCCTCCAGAGGCAAGGCAGGTCGTATTTCAAGCTTGTTCTAAACTGTTGCTTAAATTTCTGGAGTTGCTGATTTCTCTGTGCCTTCAATAAAATTCCAGTGGAGGAATACTCAGTTTTTTAGGAAGGCTGTGCTTGTGTTCCACTGCAGGGAGGTCTGTGCTGTGTTGCTGCTGAGACTCGCTCAGAAAAGCTGTTTTGAAAGGACTGTTTCCTTGCCTGAGTTTCTCCTGAACCTCCCTATTTGAAACCCTTTAAATTCCAAATCAATTTGTTGTTGGGCTCAGTATTTGGCAATAGTATTTTATACAGTTTTGACCTATAAAATATTTGCTCTATTTTTTTTTACACAAAAAACTTTACACTCTGCCTAGTCGATAACCATCAAATTCAAAAGGATGGGATCTTGTTGCCTTGAATGTCAGCACCTGCAGATTAAGTAGAATCCATCCTTTTTGTGGAAAACCTGCATATAGGAATACAGAATTCCAGAGTAGAGGTGAGAATGGCATGAAAGCAGACAGGGGGTAGTAGATGGTGAGTGCAGAGTCAGAAATCTCATCTTCAACCCCACGTTCATGCAACCCTGAAATTGCACAATTAGTCAAAGACAAGACTGTGGAAGTTCAGGAAAATGGAGCTGGTTGATAATGGATTTGTGGGAATAGAGGTGATGCCTGACTCTTGTTGCTGCCAGAGCATGCAGGGTGGCCCAGAGGGGGTTCAGGGCTGGACTCAACCTTTGCTTTGCTTGTCTGTGTGTTTTTGGTGCCATTTAAGTTGAGGGCATGTGCTCTCCTGCCATGCTCATATATCCTCTTGCCCAGCAATCCTGTGATCCCAGGGTAACTTCTGGTAATGAGGAAGGAGAAAGGAAAGAGAAGCAATTGGAAGCAGAAAGTTGAAGAAGATGGAGATTTGCTTCTGGTGAAATCATGAAAAAGCTCTTGGGATAGGTGGTGGTGCTACTTGGGAAAAGCACTTTGAGGATGAAGGCAGGTCTTTGTGAATAGCCTGGGAGAGAGAGAGAGTCGTGTTCCCCATCCAGCCCCAAAACTCTGTAAGCAGCACCCCCAAGGGTTAGTCACCTCAGAGGGACAGTGGCCACTGCTCCCCAGGTGGAAATGGAGCTCTGTATGTCCCTGTGCATCCCACTCTGCCTGCTGTGGAACAGGTACTTCATATTTTTTCCCTGGCAAAAATAAAAATTAAAGAAACCCCCAGCTCCTGATGGGAACTGTGGTGCCAAATTAGCTGCTCAGGTGGGACACAGGCAGGGACAGCAGCTCCCTGAGCTGGGTGGGAAAATGACCTTTTGGCAAGGAAAAAAAAAACACTCAGGGTGCTGATTTCTCTGTGGGCTCTGTGGATCTGCAGCAAGGGGAGAGCACAAAATGCTTTGGAGTTGCTCCGGACTGCAGGAAGTTGTGCTTGTTAATTTTAGTTGGTTGATTTTAATGCAGTTTATCTGTTTTAAGGGTGTGTTGGGTTAACAGCTCAAACCTGAATTTCTAACCCTCAGGAAGCCTGAACTGACAGGGACAAACCTGTGTTTGGATGTGAGTTTGGGCTGGGGGAAGGAAAGTTGTGTTGTGGTTTGGTTTTTGTTTTGAGGGTTTGGGTTTTTTGCCTTGGTTTTTTTTTTCCTTGTAAGGATTAAACGAATAACACACAAACAATGGAAACTGAAAGCTGGAGTAGCTGAAGAGCAGAACAACTTTCATCTTCTTTGACAATCATTTCATCTTCACTTCTTGGCAGCTTCAATTCCCAGATGTCAGATGAGGATTGAGCAAACTCCAGCTCAGTAAAAGAGGGGAGGAAATATCTGCTATTCCTGATGTTTTACAAATTAGCAGGACTCACGAAAGTTGCAAGGATATTTTGGAATGTAGCTCCTTAAGCAGCAAAAACTGGTGATGGGGGAAGGGAAGGAACAGGATCCCCCTTTTTGTTTTCCTTGTCAGATGAAGTTTGTACTAATATTGATGCTTGGCTGGGATTTTTTTGGTGTTTGTTTCTAGCCGTTGCTAGTAGTGGTTGGCAAGCCTTGTGTTTAGGAACAAAACACCCTCTTTCAGATAGGAAACAGTTCCATGGCTTGAAGGAGCTTCTCCACCTCTAAGAATTACATCCCTTTTCCTGTCGTGGTGACCCAGCTGAGATCACGGACACGAGCGAGCTGCTGAATGCCCTGTCCCTTCCCACACCACCAGGAAAAGATGCTGCTGGGCTTTTAAAAAGCCTTTCCCAAGTGGTTCCTCACTAAATCCTCCCTGGTCCTGGCAGGATGTGTGAAAGTTGGAAGATGCAGAATAGGCTGGAGATATTCAATCTGCATTTGGAGTGTGGAAGAAGAGGTGGCAGCTGCCGCTGTGCCGCTGCTCCTGGAGGAGAGGCACGTGTAAAATAAACACATTGTGCACTTATAGAATTTTATGCACACTGAGAATTGCACAGGGATTGCAAAAAGCAATTTTTAAATTTTTTTTTGCTTCAAGTAGGCTTTTAGTGTGTTTTAAAAAACCCACTGAGTGGTACCAAGGAACTCCACCTCATGAGACAAATCGTGGCTTGATGCAATGAGGGGGGATTTTTAAGCTAAAAACCTGTTTAAACTGGAAATAGAATTTGTTCTTCATTAGTTTATAGCTCAAATAAGGTGTTCCTAACTAGCAGAGAGCTTTGCTTGGGGTTGTTTCAGGTATCTGTGGTTGCACAGCACACGCTTTGGTGGATCCATTGGTGGTGCTGTCAACTGAGTGATGCAGCTCCAGAAGTTTGGGGGTTTTTTTGGGCATATTATGGATGCAGCAGCACAAAATTCATCTTGTAACATGATAACAGAGGTACCAAGTAGTTTGCTGAGGGACTGGCTCGTTCCACAGTGCTCCATTACTTTGTTTTCCAGCATATAATGTGATTTTACAAGGAGTTCAGTGCTATCTGAGTTAATACAGAGCATTTTACGATGCTGTCAGGGTTATGTGGTGATGAATCGGTGAAAACATTCCTGGGGCAGTTTTCATCCAAGTCCTGGACACTTGGCAGTGCTTTTATAATTTTTGGGAGGGTGTTTATATGGATGGACAACAGGAGGTTACTTTGTGCATTAACCTTCTGTGACCTGCTCTAAATCCACACTTTTTATTTGTGGCTTTGGGGAGGGGAAGGGAATGTTTCAAAACTCCTCAGAGAGAGGGTTTTCTGGAGCCACTTTGCCCCCAAGAATTGTGTCCTCCCCTCAAGACTCGTTTTCCTGAAGAAGGTTTTGGTTTCAGTCTTTCAACAGCCTTGGAGAGCTGTTTTATTTCGAGCAAGGAGGTGGGATAGGAAACTTCTGGAAAAGGAAGAAAGTAGGAAACACTGGAACATGATTCACTGTTCTTGGCCAGAAAGTGCAGTGAAGGTTAGAGCAGGATCTGTGGCCACGCTTCCCAAACTTACATGACCCATTCTTTCTTTATTATTCCTTTTTTTTCCAATGCTGCTTTCCTCTGCTCACAAAATGAGTTAAAGGAAGGGGAGAAATGAGGAAAATGGGTTGTTTTTAATAAATATTTCCTGATATCTCTTTGGATTGCTTGGACACTCCGTAGCTTTCTAGGGAAGTGATTCCTTCTCGGGCTCAGAACTGGTGCCTGCACAGAATCAGCAATAACCAGGAGCCCTTTTATGAGGTGTGGTCTTAAACTGGGGAGGATGAAAGATGGTGGTGATTTGGTTTTTTTTTTCCCCTAGAACTGCAGAACTGATTACTTGCATCCTCTGCTGCCTCGTGGCATCAGGACAGACTGAACAGGGCACAGAATGCTTGAATGAGAAAGTGGCTTCCCTTTATTTTTATACAAAACTATGAAGAACAGAGGCTGTGCAATAATTTGTGATTAAGGGTGAAAAACTGGTGGCATGTGAGCCTTTTTTGCTTATTTTTAATGGCTGCATATGACAATATTCTCATAAATGTTTATTGTTTCCTGATAAAATTGTTCGAGGCAGTTCTACGTTATTTTTTAAAAAATGCTTAAAAGTTTTAGTTGTTGTTTAAAAAGAAACTCCCACAGCTACCTTTTGGAAAATGTTTGGTTTAGATTAAGTCTTGTTCTGCTTCAGCTTTGCAAAAGAGCATCCTGCATCTTCCAGCCAGATTTTCCCTGATTGCCATTTATTCACTCACAGCAGAGAATCTTATTTTCCTGTTGGCTGGGGGGAGACAAGGGACTTCTAAAGAGGTGGTGGAGCAAAAGCAGAGCGAAATGAAGTCAATAAATAGTTAATTGTGAATTCAGGTGGGTCCCTAATCAGTGTTACTGGAGATAATGAGGTTCACCTCCTGTGGATTTTGTCTCCTGCTCAGCAGCTGTCTCCCATGTTCAATAGTTTGTGAAATGCTGTTATAATTGGGAGCATTTGTGTGACTTACATTGTTTGCTCCTGCTTCAGCATTAATAATGTGATATTCAGGGTGAATAAACACCGTTTATATATTCAGCACTCTTTGGTATTTTTATCCTTTGCATGGTTTTGAGAGTGGCTATGTTTGAATTTTCCTCTTAGTTTTAAATTTTCTCCTTGGTCTTAAATTTTCCTCTTGGTTTGTATTTTCTGAGTGTCTTCTGTTTGAGATTCCACGTCTCCTAAACATCCTGGTCACCTTCCCTTTGCAGGTATTAGTTAAAAACCGAGGTCAATAGGACCAAGATGTGTTTTGTGAACTAACTGAGGTGTGTTTCCAAGGTTTGACTGATAAATATATCTGTAGAGTTGTGGGTTTTTTTGTTCTCTGAAGGGATAAACTGCAGATGTCCTTTTGTAGCAGCGTATTAATTAACAATTAAACACGTCACAGTTGACACCACATGGGTCCACCACCATGTTTTGATGCTTTGTGTCGAGCCAGCCAGTTTTTTCCTTACTTTAAAATATCACTTTGCATCTGTGGGGTTCAAATGGACTCCAGCAATGGACACCACGAGGCTTTTCAAGAGGGTTTTTGTCCCTGTCAGCTGCTCCCACCTGCTGTTGATAGAAGAGCACCTGGAGCACAGGCTTCCATCATCTGTTCTGTGCCTCCCATTCCATGAAAAACCTGCTTTTTCTGACTTATTCAGTGCTGTCAGACTGTATTTTTGGGTGTGGGATTGGTGATTCTGAACTCCAAGAAACCCTCCGGTCATCTGGGGGTTCGCTGAGGACAAAACTAATGAGGAAAACATCGGGGAGTTTTCATCTCACCTTTGCTTGTTTGTCTGCAGGTGGCAATAAAAATCATTGACAAATCTCAGCTGGATGCTGTGAATCTGGAGAAGATCTACAGGGAAGTGCAGATAATGAAGATGCTGGATCACCCACACATCATAAAGCTCTATCAGGTGGGGTCAGTGGTGGCTTTTCCCCTTCCTCCCCATCTCTTTTGCTCCTGGATCAGCTCTTCAGTGAAAGATTTTGAAGGTTTTTAATTATGATTTTATTAATTTTATTAGTGCCCATGGTTTGTACAGTCAAATATAGGTTTGTTTTGTAGTGGTTTTTCTTCTGTTCCTGCAGCATGTGGTAAAATGAGGCATTTCTGCTCCAGTTCAGTGCTGCCTTTAAGGCTTTTCCTCCCTTTAGGATCTGCCTGTTGGTGCTCTGTTTAACAAACAGAAGATACACACCCTTGCTTCAAATAAACCTGGCTGGGTGTGCTAAAGCTTGGAGTTTAAGGTCATCTGACACCACCTCTGAAGGAAAACCGAGCACCAGGACTTGGACCCGTGGTGGTGGAGTTGTGAACGAAGATGGAGAATCCCAGTTTAGCTTTTAACTTCATTTTGTGTGAAAGAAACTGGCACTTGATCTGTAAAATACTGATCTACCAAGCAGAGATGGACCTTAAGGACTTAAATAAAGTTCCTTCTGAGTGAATGGCAGCACACAAAAATGGTAGAGGAGAGTGTGGGAATAGTTAAATTACGTCTGGAGATCAGCAAGATCATTTAAAGAGGGGGGTAATGATCATGCAGCGCTTAATCCTTCACCATTAGTGGGTTGGCTGGTTAAAAATGCAGCTGATGGGTGAGTTTGTTTTTAAAATAGCCTTCAAATTGTCTCACTTGGCTGTGCTGGGTCCACTCTAGGAGTCTGAGTTGTCCTATGTCAAGGAAGGGCTGTCAGGGTTGGGTGATGGCAAAGATCAAACTCAACCAGGGTCTTGTCCCCAAAGAACAGCTCAGGCTAAATTCTTTTACTGAGGCTGTTGAGGAAGAGACCCAAACTGTGTCAAAATTGCTGTGCTGTGCTCAGGGCGAGTCCAAACCGACTCTTTGGAGTGGAGGGTTCTTCACTTTGGGTCAGTTTGGTGGTAACTCCACGTGCAAGGCAGAGCTTCCAGATCTTCAGCAGAAGAATAAGGATCCACTTTGGTGGGTTTTTGGTTTGGTTTTGCTTCTTCCTCTTCCCACAAGCCACTCAGGTGTGATTTCTTCACCAACAGGTGATGGAGACCAAAAGCATGTTGTACCTCGTGACAGAATTTGCCAAAAATGGAGAAATTTTCGGTAAGCAAGAGGATATTTTCCCCTTCAACATTTTAATGCACTGAGTAATTAAGGATCTTTCTGGGTCTGTTGTCAGAGACTTAATGTGTCTGTATGTTTTTTTATGAAGTTATATTATTTTTTTCTGATTTATTGGAGGGATTTCTCAGAGTGGCCTCTCTAATTGAGAAGGGGATATTCTGCTGTGGGTATATTTGCCACTGTTATACTGAGATACTTTTAAAATGTGTCCTTCAAGGTGTGGAGGTCAGGAGTTGGGAACTGGTTAATGTTCTTTTAATGCCATGTCAGGCTTGGGATTAAACAGCCTGGTATTAAAACCTCATTGAGCCTTTTCAGCTCTGCTAAACCATCACTTCATGGTGCTGACTGATAGTTCGTGGGCAGGATTGTTTTTGACCTGCCTCAGTGACATTTTTCTCCACTCAGCAGCAGTTTTGTGCAGCCATGACTTTTCACCACTTAATGTCAGTGCAGTAAATAACGTGTGGAGCCTCAGCCCTTCAAATGCTGCTGTGTCTTTGGATGGGGTTTAAAGACGTCTTTTAACTCAGCAGAAACGTGTGAATGAAAAGGGTTTCATTTGTGCTCAAGACTTTACAGATCTACAGAGTAAATATTTGGGAAAACACTTCTCACTCAGAACAGCAGCTAGATGTGCAAACACTCCTACATGAAATATGTACAGCAACCATGCAAAGTGTGCTCTGGTTGTGCAGAGGAAAAAGCAGCAGTTCCACTGACACTCTCCTGAGTGCTTCTCTTGCAGACTCGCAGTTACTGATTCACAGTTTAACCAAAGTGACCTAAATTCTGCTCTGGGTTTTGTCCTGCTCACTGGGGGAGCCCAAGTTCGTGTTCTTTTGTCCTCAAACTAAATTCTGCTGAGGGTGAGGTTCCCTTCCCAGCTGGTCCTGGTGGTGCTGCAGTGTCCAGGAGCAGGACACAGTCCCAGACATTTTCTGGACCCTTTCAGCACAAACACCTCCCTCGACAAAGCTAGACAGGAACTGAGATTTATTTTTTTTTTAATGATAAAGATTCTTTCTAATATTTAGTGTAGGGGATGACTGTCCAGCTCTGCAGCTGGTTGCTCAGGACCCTGCATGGATGGATGGGTGGCTACAATCTGAAACCATCCTGTTCCAACATTCTGACCACCTGCAGAGAAAAAGAGCCCTCAGGTTTCAATTGGATTTCCCAAGTTTCAGTCAGTTTCCGCTGCCTTTTGTCTTCTTTGCTGGCTGCTTCAGCTTTGCCATCTCCCTCCTGGTCAGTATTTCTACACAAAACAAGGTCTCCCTCTGCACCTTGTCTTCTCCAGGCTGAGCCCCCACTGCTCTGTGAGCTCTGCAGACCCTGAATCACGTTTATTCACCATCCCTGTACTGACTTGGGGCTTTAACATTCCAAATTCAACATGGGTCCAAACCTAAATGAAGGAGCGTATCTTCAATAAAAGCACTGACCCCTGGGTTTAGCCAGGCAGTGTCTGAGTCATTTGTTTTGAAGTCAATACACCTTAATCTTTCAATTGTCCAGCAAACAATTGCACTTGGGGCTGCTGAAAAGGCTGGACAGGGAAGCTTGGGACAAAAGTCCTGCTGTGGATCCAGCTGAAATATCTTCTGATTTCTATTTCGTTACAGTAAAATGAAAATATCCAAACCCTACTGTGGAAATGTGTAGGCAGAGGGTGACACAAGGCTGAGGTTTGTCCATGGGTATCAAACCTGGAGGTTTCCTGGCAGAGGCTTTGCTGTTTCAGCCTTTTTGCAAGAGGGGCACGTCCAGTAAAACCCGGGCTTGTGGCTCTGAGCTCTGCACACACAATATTCCAGCGGTGCCCTCGTCCTGAGTGTGTCCAGCAAGTTCCAGCTGTCTTGGAGCTGTTCCTGTGCCCAGGGGCTGGCACAGTGCCTGCCTTCCCTGTTTGCACACTGGTTAATGCACAAACCAGCCCCTGCTTGGATGTGCTGGGCTCTCCTTGGCCAGGGGGAGAAGGTGCTGATTTCGGGACAAACCGCCTGTCCCACACAGAGCTGGTGAAATCCAGGGGGCCAAGGGGGGTTTGGAGCCTTTAAATGAGTCCTGACAGGCCACAGCCTTTAAAAGCAAAGTGACAGACAGCTTGGATTCATTAACTTGTTTGCTGCATTGCTAACAACTGATGGATTAACAGCTTAAAGAGCTGGCTTGTGCTCGGGGTAATTTAGTTTGCGCCTTTGATATCTGACTTCACCTTGATATCATATGATTTGTCAGTCACTTTGTGACTGAATGATATTTAGCTTGCAAATATTATGATCTCCCCTTACTGCCAGGCTTTTGTTTGTTCTTGTGCTTTGCCAAGTTAAACCAGCTGAAAGTGCTTGAAGACTTGGTTAGAAGCTCTGAGGGGAGTTTTCAGGCCTGCAGGTTCCAGGGATCAGATTTTATCACAAAGAATGCAGGAAAGTTTAAGTGAAAATCTTGCAAACAAGTTGTAAAGCCCCCAAACAACATTTGAATTAAAAATCCCCTAAAACACAGGCTGACAAAGCCATTGTGCCGGGCAGGATGATCCTGCTTGGGTGACTGATGTCACACAAACTGCTTTGGAAGGTACAATTAATTGCTGGGTATAAAATCCATATGCATTTGCTGCTCCTTGGCCATTCTTTGTAGGGCGTCAAAGGCAATTCCAAACCCATCCTAACAGTTGATTCTTTGATTTTTGTGCTTGTAAGAGAAAGAATTTGAGATTCACCCAGCTGCTGCTCCCCTTGTTTTTGTTGCTGAGGATAAACGAAGCTGTTGCTCTCAGGGCTAACGTTGGTTTTCACAACGTAATCAAACACGAAAACAAAATGTTCTTTTCTGCCTGTGACGCAACGAAGACAAGAGGGAGGTCAGGATGGGCACTTTATGGGCACTTGTTTTGTTTCCAGAAAACAACAACAAAAAAAAACAATTAAAAAAATACTTTCAGCCACTGTGCAGCCTCTGGTGGGGCTTCAGAGGGACGAGGGTGGTGTGGAATCTGAGCAGCCCAAAGCCCGAAGTGCCTCGTGGTGGTGAAGGCAGTCATTCCAAATGCTCCCCCACGGGTCGTGTCCTGGGAAAATATTGATCAGGCAGCCCTAAAAGAAGGAGCAGAGCAGAGTTTTGTGATGCATCAGCTTTTCCTTACTCTTGTTTTGTTTTTCCCCCCTCCCCGTTCTTGGGGAGGGTGTTTTCCATTCTTTCCCAGGGCAGGGTAGGGAAGGACAACGAGCTGCAGCAATGGGTTTGGCTGAAACAGCTTCTGAGTGGGATTTATTCCTGTCTGTGGGGGGAACCCCGTGGCTCCTGTGCTATTTCTGGCTGTCCAGCCCTCTTAAGCCTGGCTTATCTCCCCAGACTACCTGGCCAGCCACGGCCGCCTGAGCGAGTCGGAGGCGCGGCGCAAGTTCTGGCAGATCCTGTCGGCGGTGGAGTATTGCCACGGCAGGAAGATCGTGCACAGGGACCTGAAGGCTGAGAACCTCCTGCTGGACAACAACATGAACATCAAAATTGCAGGTACTCACAGCTCAGGGGGCCGTTCAGCAGCGCCTCGATTTCATCAGGAGGTCTCGAGGCACAGAAAGTGGGTGATAACGTGTCATACTTATTTTATCCAAGTGCCTGTGGCCCAAAGGTTTCCTGCATTATCCCTATTACACTTTATAGATTAAAAAAGGCAGTAATTTTTAGGAGTTACAGGCGCTTCTGGTGGGTGTCATGACACCCAGATGTTCAGGTTAAAACAGAGTTCATCAAATAACTTCTTTCAACGCTGGGGGAAAAACCCTCAAAATGGAAGCTTATTGATTTCTCCCCCCCCCCCTTTTTGCTTGCATGATTTCATTTTAATTATAAATTCAGACGCAGCAGATGTTGCTCGTGATGGAAATCGTGTCATTACAATTCCATGAATCCTTCCATACTGATTTTAGCCCGGCAGGACTTGGGAAAACTTGGTAATACCTTGATTTGGGGGGGCTGTTGAGCTTCAGACATGAGTAACGTGGGAGCAGGAAGGGAAGGTGAGTGCTGGGAGGAGCTGGTTTGGGAAGCAGTGAGTTTGCTTGTCCTGTGACTCCACAGCCAGTCAGGCTGAGAAAGGAGAAGTGATAAAACATTTCTGATCATTGCTGCATTGTTTTACCCTTCCTGGCCCTCCTGAAATGGTGCAAGGGTTTTGGTGCATCCTTGAGCTTTAATCCAGTGGGTTCATCAGCACTGCTGCTGTTTGGTGGGGGGGGATTTTTCCTTCCCTCAGCTCTGATTTCTTCCCTGCATTCGTCTCCAGCAGCTCCTGGCAATCAGAGCACCTGGAGATTTATGGCTGACAGACAATTTATTTACCAGGACAATTTATGCCTTCAGTAAATACTGTGTCTAAGGGCTGCGAGTCACCCACTTGCTATGAGTAATGGAACTGAATGGGAGGGAATTTTTGTGCTATTGTTCGTCTGAGCTTCCTTTCCTCGCCTTCTCCCCATTCCCACCACCACAATCTGCCTCCTGATTTCTCTCCCCATCACTGTGCTGCTCTGGAGGTTGTTCTGTTCAGCCTGGCACTGTTTTCCAGAGCTCCTCAGGGGTCTCATCCGTGCTGTATCCAGAGTTATTCCTTTCCTGGGTGTCCTCAGCACAGCAGGGATGTGAATTCCTGCCCCCCCCGACCCAGGCTCACAAAAACCCTCCTTCAAAGGCATCTCAGGAGACCCCTTAACCAGAGAAAGGTTAGAGCCATGAACTGCTCAGGCACAGGGAATCTCAGTGCTCAGCTTCTCCAGGGAATCAAATAAAAGCACTGATAAATGGTAGTGGTGAGATTCCATCAGCTACTGCTGCTGCTCTTCCCTGCCTCAGCTGCTCTCCTGCTCCACTTCTCTGTTACAGCAAGTTAATTACAGGTGGTCTGTATGCAGATGAGCCCATTAGCTGGCACTGCTTCTTCCATGTGTCTTTGTCAAGCCCTATCAGGTTTGCTTGGGTGATAAAGGAGGAAGGTTAAGACTGCTTGGAAACTTTGTAGTGGTTTGTGCTGAGTCAGTTGTTGTGTTTTTCCCTCCAAAGGAGATGGATGACAAACTCCCCAGGACGTTTATCTGTGAGTTTGGAGTTATCTGGTGCTGTGCAGAGCCCTGAGAACACTCCCTTTCAGCCTTTCATACCCTTCATGGCCCGTTTATCAAACCGTGGAAGAACAGAGGGCAGCCAGGATCCCAGCTCTGATAGCTGCAATTAGGCTCTGATTTGAATTAATCTAGGAATTGACAAATGGCCCAGTAACTGATGAATTACTTTGCTAAAGCTCTGCAGTGTCAGTGTTTACACGGGGTCCCAGTACTAAGCATGAGGCTGTTCCTTCCTGATCACTCCAAGCAGCTAAAAAATCCCCACAGGGATCCTCCTGGCCATTCCAGGCTCTTCCTGACTTCCAGTGGTCCTCTTGATCCATTCTGGTGCTTCTGAGACTTTTATTGAAGCTTTTACTCTTCAAAAAACACAACATTTTTCAGTCAAATACAGAAAAGTGCGTAAAGTTAGCCCTGTATTTCAGCTGCCAGGAGGGTGAGATTGAAAAATAAACTCTCCTGAAACTGAGCTTTGATTAAAACAGGAGGCTGAGCTGAAATTTAGTAGTTTACTGTTAATATTGCTCTCAAAGGAATGGGGAAGATGGAATTCACAGGATCTTCCTCTTCAGTGTTGGTAACTGGACGAGAAGTGGAGGATGCGTAAAAGTCTCGAGGGGAGAGTTTTGATGGACTTGTTTTCTGGAGTCCCAATTTTAGCCTAAGCAGCCAAAAAATGCTGCGTGTGTTTGGACCAGCCCAGGTAGCAGAGACTGTTATTTTGAAGCAGGTTGTGGTGCTGGTTTGTCTTGCTGGTGGACAGTAAAATATGCATTGACGTCAGAAGTGGCTGCTCAGCATTCAGGCCGTGAAGTGGGTCAGGTTTGTGTGTGACACAGCTCATACCTTGCCTTTATCAGCCCCTCTCTCTCCCATTATCTCCGTGGCTCACGTTACTGCTCCAACAAAGGCCGCCTGTGGCTCCCGTCCTGCCGGTGATTCCAGGAGGATGGATTAATTACGGCTGGATCCCCTCAGAAGGGACGAATTCGAGGCTCCCTGGCCCTGCTGGGTGCAGGGCACGAGTTTGCAGCGGAGCTCCCGTTTCTCGGGTTGCAAACAGGGCTAAAACCTCGGGCCGTGTTTCCATTTTTACCGGGGGGGAAAACAGATTCCTTCGGGGTGATGTGAGCGCTCCAAAAATTACACCTCCTGAGCTCCGGGTGATCCTGGAGGGGGTAATAATGGGATTGGGAAACCGAGAGCCAATATTTGCAGATTGCACAAACGCAGGGTTTATTCAGCTCCACACAATGCTGCAAATGATGGGATTTTTTTTTTTTTTGCTTGTTTGTAACGTGCAGATTCAGGCAAATGTTAAGAAGATCACTCCATTATATAATCTCAGTCTTCTGGTAATGAGTCCAATTCCAGCCCTTTTAGAATTCTGTGGCTGGCATATGTTTTTGGGGTTGTTTTTATTTTTAATTTTTGGTGGTTTTTGTTGTTTTTTATGAAACATCAGCAATGTTTCTCTGGAATGAAAAACCTGAACAGCGTTCTTAGGTTAAAAACGTCCTCTAGAAATGTCCTGTGTTACGTGAAAAAGTCCAGTGTGGGTCAGTAGGTGCCTGGCTCTTACTGGGTTTTGTGTTGTCAGTGCAAGCTGTTTGTTCAGCAGAAACTCGTGACTGAAGGACACTGGTGTTTAACTGGTGATGAAAAAGGGAAGAAAGTGAAGTTTTAGAACAAGGGACCATTTTCCAGGTGTGTGGGACAACACTCCTGCCCCAGGCACACAGTTCATCCTGGCCTGCTGCTTCTGGTGTCAATTTATAGCCCTTCCATTCATGAATTTGCCTAATAAAGCTCAATGGTGTGTGGTGTCACAAGACCATCGGGTGCCAGCCGAGTGCTGCTCCTCCACCCAGCTGAGCACTGTCTGGGCACTGTAATTCTGTTAATTCTGCCTCTCAGAGAGGGAGCAAAGGTAACAGCCTGGCAGGGAGCAAAACCATTCAGCTCCAAGATGTTCTTGAGGTGCTTTTGGTAACCATAAACTGCAGGCTATTACGTGTAATGAAATTAGTCATGGCGAGATAATTGTGACACGCACCCGAGGCTTCTCTCGCACTGGTCAGTCATGCTTAAAGACTCTGCTCCTTTGGCTGCTCAGATTTTGTTCATTTGAAGTGATATCCAGGTGCTCACATCCACCAAAAGGGGCTAACTTGAAATCCAGCCTGGAACAGGCAAAGAGTTTTGCTTTCCTGAGGGTTTGAAATCCTCCAAGCAGGTCACGCTTTCCTTTAGCTGTGCTTACAAATACGTGTACTCGTGAATCTGATAGGGAGATTTATGAGGGTGGCACCTGAGTAAGAGCTGCAGTTCGGAGATAAAGCCTGATATTTATCTGCAGTTCTAAGAGGATGTTGAAAAATCTGACAAATCCGAGATAAGTGAAGGGAGAAATCAGATTTAATGACACCTACACGGAATGGCAAAACGCTTCTGAGGGAAGAAATTGCTTCGTGTCTCCTGAAGTTATTGTCAAGGTTGCCAAGCCAATTATGTGCAAAGAAAAGTCTTCTCAAAGAGGATGAGAGAAAGAAAATAATTCACAACAAAAGTCTGGCTGTGATGAAGGGGAAGGCAGATGGCACAAAGTGATGGGGAGGGTTTGGGGCAGAGGGTTTCGTTGTTGTCACAGCTGAAGTTGTTGCAGAGCTGGGGTTGGGGGATGTGGAAGGGAAGACAGGGGCTGTTATATAAAGTTTGCTCCAAAACCCCCTTCAGCTCTGGTGCTGCCATGTGTTCCTTCTCGAGGGGAGCTGCAGGAAGGGTTCTGTGAGAGGGTTGCTGGAGCTCTGGTGTCCTCCTGTTAGGGAAGGGAACCCCGGTGCTGGTGAGCTCAATGCCAACACTCAGATTCAGTGCAACAACTCCAGGCTAGCTTTAAGCCTGGTAAGTTTTTTCTTTAATGCCTCCCTGTTGCTTTGATTCCAAGGGTTCTCTCCTGGCTTTGATATGTGTGAGAGAGAGAGCCAAATCTTCCCTCTGAGCACCCCAAACCGTGCAAATGGCAGTAAATGAGGCATCAGCAGAGTAACCACGGTGTTTATCAGGTTTGCTATCTGCTGAGCAGCATTAACGTCCCTCTGAGGTATTCAGGGCTGGGACTGCTAAACCAACAGCCTGATTCTTGTTTGTCCTCCACTGTTGGCTTTCACAGCACTGCTCCAGTCCCCCCAGCACTGGGAGAGCCACCAGACTGGCTGACCCCGAGTCCTGCTGCACTGGTGGCTGTCATCCTGCTTTTCACTGCTGGGTTATTAAAAGTGGTGACTGATAATTCGTCCTGAGGGACCCACAGGTTTTTATTATGCCCTAAAAAGAGCCATTCTGAACAAACTGTTTGGCTGTGGGGTGGTAGTTTGAGTTGCAGACAGTCCCAGTAGCCGTGTCCTTCCCAGCGAAAGTCCCCGTGTTTTCCCAAGCTTGTTGCTTTTGGCAGAGTTCCTTCCTCCCAGCTCCAGAGTTGATGCTTTCATTGTCAGAATCTTGTGGTGTGTTCAAGGCTTAGAGAGCACCTCAGGAAAGCCCAGGAAACCTCAGACCTGGGGGTAAAATCTCAATATATCCCTTGGCAAGTAAATAAGCTGCATGACTGTCAGCTTGTTGAATTTTAGTGGTAGTTGGTTATAAACCTGGATTTAGCAGGCTGGTGCATGTGGACAGGTTGTGGAGTTTGTCAGTGTTTCAATAATTCCACAGTTGTCCTGCAAGCAGCAGTGCAGGACGAGCAGCATCTTGATGTTTGCAGTGGGAGCCCCAACAAAAGGATCTTCAGGAACCAAAGTGCACCTCACTGTTCTTTGGGGTGCAAACTGGAGGCTGGAGAGAGTGACTTTCCCCCCCCCTTAATTTCTCCACAGATTTTGGCTTTGGGAATTTCTATAAGAGTGGTGAACCTCTGACAACGTGGTGTGGGAGCCCCCCCTACGCAGCCCCAGAAGTCTTTGAAGGCCAGCAGTACGAGGGACCCCAGCTGGATATCTGGGTATCAGTATCCTTCTTTTTCCTTTTTTTTTTTAACTGGATTTAAGTCAGCTTTTAGGGAGCTGGAACAAAAGAACCATCTTGTGATATATTTCATTTCTTGAGCCGTTTCTCTTCAGGTTTGTTTCTTGAGGGTCACAAAATGCTTCTTAACACTGAGTGGAATTGAATTAGCCTGTCCAGGTGGCTGTTAAATGGGCATTACAGGTGGGTGTCAGCCCACTGAGGGAAAAACTGCAGCTCCTCCAGAAGCTCCCTGAGTGAATGAGGGAACTTTGCTTTATTTTTTTCAATGCATTTAAGTATTTTCTGTGAGAACACTGCACACAGCATCACACAGGCACTGACATTTTGGCTGCACTTGGTGGAAAGTCACCTTTTGGCTGCTGATCTGATTGCACTGACAAATAAAAGCTGTGCTTTTAGGTACATATATTTGTCTGTGGGCTTACATCTGCATAATACACCTAGAGAGAGATGGATTTTAAAAGGGCTCCCGCCCCTCTGGACCTTTAGCAACTGGTAAACACAGAGCAGACGTCACCCAGGCACTGTTTGAACATCAGAAGGGAATCTCTGAACTTTGGTAAATATTCCTTATATATTTAAGATCCTAAATCATTAACAGAATCCGCCTGCCCACGGAGAAGTGGATGAAATCATCGTCATCATCATCTTCACTTCTGTCCTGAGTTCAGGATTCACAGCAGTTCTGAAGGTGCTGAGCTTGCAGGAAGGGTGGAACAACTCACAGTTCAGTTTTTTGGCAGGTTAATGGAGGGACTTTTTAAAATGTGTAGATATTTAATTTTAAAAACCTCTGTGCCACTTGTGAAATTCTTAAGGTGAATTACCTGCTTTTTCCTCCCCCCTTGAGAAATCCTGTGCTGTGCCAGCTGACTGGCACGAGGCTCTGCTCTGGTTATCTCATGTAGTGGGGTTTTTTTTTTGCCATGAACTGCAAGAGCCTTTTCCACTGGCAGTGCCAATGAACCTGCACACCTTGAGGAATAAGCCTGAGAACTGAACTGGACATTCCCTTTCTTGCAGAGCATGGGGGTGGTGCTCTACGTGCTGGTGTGTGGAGCCTTGCCCTTTGATGGACCAACCCTCCCCATCCTGAGGCAGAGAGTTCTGGAAGGAAGGTTCAGGATCCCCTATTTCATGTCAGAAGGTAACTGTGTGTCCTCTTCCAGTCCTGAATAAATAATAAACCCCGTGGTGCAGCTGCGCCTCTGGTTGGCCACACTGTGCATTTAAAGAAGTTTGGGCTTTTCTCCTCCTTAACCTGGCTTTTACTCTTGTTTTGAGGGGTTGTTTTAGCCCTCAGGAGCTGGGTCAGGTAGCAGTGAGGCAGTTCCTCTTGGCATGTCTGTGCCAGGTCCCACCGAGCGATCCTTCTCTGACACTGGCAATCCTTCTTTTCCCAACAGAGTGTGAACACCTGATTAGGAGAATGCTGGTCCTGGACCCATCCAAAAGGCTGACCATTGCTCAGATTAAGGAGCACAAGTGGATGCTTGTAGAAGTTCCTGCCCAGAGGCCAGTTCTTTACCCCCCAGGAGAGGAGAACGAGCCCTCCATCGGCGAGTACAACGAGCAGGTCCTGAGGCTGATGCACAGCCTTGGCATAGACCAGCAGAAAACTGTTGAGGTAAAACACACTCAAAGGGGTATTTCCTGAGTGGGGGTCAGATAAATCATTAACTTGGCAGCTGGAGAGAGGGGAGGGCAGATTAGGATTGAAAGTAAATTAATTTTGAGCTTTTAAGAGGGTGGCAAATGACAATTAAGAAGGAGCATGAAAGCAGCTGAATGCCTCTGCCCTATCCCAAGTCATGCTTGTTACCCAACATAAATGCCAAGGCTCCCTGTGGAGTTAAAACAATCATTTGCTTTAGGATGCTTGATCCTTTAAGCCATGGTGGAGGAGCTCAGTCCTTCCTCCAGGCTCAGCTCTGTGAAGGGTCAGAGTGGCACCTCAGTGGGGGCTACAAGCCCTGCTGCAGCCCAGAACGTATCACTGAGCTAAACTCTGCTTTGAAACCTTCCTGGCTGAGAACAGCTCAGTTTACCCACCCCACTGCCTCTTAAATATCCCCTCCCCAGCGATTCCTTCTTCCTCCTGGCCTTGCAGAACGTAAAAAAGCCACAACACGCATTTGGCTGCCCCCACAGGCTCCCTTGCCTCTGTTTTTCAGTCCCTGCAGAACAAGAGCTACAACCACTTCGCTGCCATCTATTACCTGCTGGTGGAGAGGCTCAAATCCCACCGGAGCAGCTTCCCCGTGGAGCAGAGGGTGGACGCCCGGCAGCGCCGGCCCAGCACCATCGCCGAGCAGACCGTGGCCAAGGTGAGGGGGGAGCCCTGAGGACACTCTTTATTCCCAAAAAACCTGCGTTTCCCCTCTGCTTTGCTGATTTCTGCCCGCTGTGGTTTTGTTCTGTGGGTCCCCTGATGGGGACCTGCCTGCCTTGAGCCACTTTAATTTCCAGCCGTGTTTGCTTAGCCATTTTTTAAGAATTTAGAACCTTTTTGTGGCAAGCCACGGGTTAAAGAGTTAGAGAAGCGCCAGTTCTGGAGCCCGTGCTGCACTTGGAGTATCTTTTAATGTGATTACCAGAGGAGCTGTTGAGTTTATGGAGAGCTGTGTTAGCATGGGGGCTAAAAGCACGCGGGCTCCACTTAGTGTTATAAACACAGCCACTCTGAAGGGACCTGTTGAAAATTAAATTGCCTTCTCCCCTGCTGTTCTCCAGCTATGCTTTCTGTCTCCCCTGAAATGAAGCGTGGCAAGGAACAGTAAAGAGGAGCCCAAAAGAAAACACATCAGGTTAAGATGCCAATTCATTGTAGTATCTTAAGTACCTGATAAAAATGTCATTATCTGGAGCCGCTTCATGGCTGAAGACTCAGAGATTTGTTCCTCCACGATGTCATTTCTTTTAAGATTTGCAGTGCTTTTTCCTCCAGCAAGGGCCCAGTTTCCTCTGTGTGCACAGAGCCAAGGTGGTGACTAATTGATTTAAGTCTTAAGGATGTTATGTGTGTCTTATCAAGAGCAGTTCTGGGGGCTCTTTACATCTGGTGCCCCTGCATGGCTGTCCCCTTAGTCCCCTCCTAATTACACTGCCTGATTCAGCACAGGCTCTGAGGCTACTCAGTCTGCTGCTTCTTCCAGAAGGAAAGGTCCAGTTCATCCCAATAATTCTGAGTCTTCTTTCTTTCTTTATTTTTTTTTTACCATGTTCTTTTGTTTCATTGAAATACACAGGCACTGCACAGCTCTTCTGGTAATGCATAACTGGAACCATGAAAGACTTGGCTTAAGATGACTCAGTGTGGTCTCAAGTAAATATTCTCTCAAGTTCCCGTCCTCCTGGGTGCTGTGCTGCTGCTGTAGGGAGCAATTGCCCAGATTCCACTTCCACTTCCAAGAGAAATCACGGCCACACTGCTCCTTTTCTTTTTTGCCTCAGGCAGCAAGACACTTATTTGGGTTTGGATTGTGTGGAGGTGAAAGCCAGACAGCCTCAGCTGTGAAAACAGGTCCAGGAACAGCAGCAGGGCTGACAGAGGTTAAACCAGCCATTTGCCTGGAGAGTAGCTCTGGTGACAGAAAGGCACAGTGTCCAAAAGCAAATTATTAATCATGGGGTCTATTAAAAGCAGGTGGAGCCAGAAGAAGGAGGAAGAAAACGCCTCCTGGAAGGGGGAGTTCCTTGTTGTCCTAAATTCCTGTACTTCAGAGACGTATCACCGCTCTCTCTTCAGCCACAACCGTTCCACTTTTTGAGCTCTTCCAAACTCTCTCCTCCAGGCCCAGGCTGTGGTGCCCTCGGTGAACCTGCATTCCCAAAATGCCAGGCTCCTGCAGTCCCCAGGGATCCCCTCGGCCTCGGGGGCAGAAGCCTTTTCCTTCCCTCCGTCCAGCTGCCGGGCAGAGACGGCCTTCATGGAGGAAGAAAGGGTCGAGACACCGAAGGTATGGCTTGAAATCACCCCCCTCTTTCCTTTGGGTTTCTCTTCAGAAGCCCTCAAGGCCAAAAGAGGTGGTTGCCTTTTAAATTGCTGCCCGAAAGCACAGCTGATGGTGGGCCTGTTGCCTTAAATTTCAGTGTTGAAGCATCAGACCTGTAGGTGTTCCACGTTCTTTCTCCACTTCTCGTCCATATAACTCTCCACAGCTGTGTCTTTCTTCATCCTTAATCTGCCCTCTCGTGTGCTTTGCTTACATTCCAGTCTTACCACACTGTATTTGTAAAAGAAAAACCAACCTACAAAAGTGTTTGGGGTTTGGTTGGGGGTTTTTTCCCCCTTTTCTTCTCAAATATGTTTTCAAGAGCCCTGAAGGCTCCTCGTGTACAGGTTCTAATACAAAAGGGGAACTGCTGAGTATCTAAATAACCCACTCAGCTGCTCATCCCAAAATTCAGAGAATTGAGGGCAGGAAGGTACAATGGAACCCGAACCAGGAGCTCCTGTTGCCAGCTAAAGCAATTAAAATACCATGAACATCAAATTCCCTGCCAGTCTCAGAGTAAGCCAGCAGTAAGTCACCTCTGTTCTTTTGCTGATTTTTTCCTTTGGAATGGTGAGTATCCAGCAGGACCCTCTGACTGGCAAAACCCATCAGAACTGCAGCAGTTCCCCAGTTCAGGCCAGTCCTGGAACTGGAGAAGTTTTATATGAAGTATGTTATTATTCCCATAAAGCTGCTGTTGTTCTCTCTCATATCACATCCCCTTGTAACTTGAATTTCAGCATAGTTGAAGCTTTTATTGCTCACAGTTAGTTACCAGCACTGGGAGTGCAGCCCTGGCTCTCAGCACTGTTTTAACCCACCCCTTGGGTGGTCTCCTACAGCTGGAAAGCCAAAAAGCAGTTCAAAGACGTTGGGAAATTACCATTTCAGGCTTTATTTTGCATCCCCCTTTGCTTTACAGGTGCCATTTGGCCAGAGTAGGTCAACAACTGGTGACTACAGTGAGGTGTCAAACCACAACTCCCTGGGGAATATTTTCCTGGAGCTCAGAGCCGTTCAGAGCTGTTTCTTGATGCTGCTTTAAGATCTTTCCCTGCAGTGCCACCCATTTGCTAACAGCCCCTGTTAATGCAGTGAAACCTCTCTTCCAAACACACCTGCTTGCAAAATGCCAAAGAACTTGGAAGGGAATTCAGGAATGGCTCATCTACAGTTTTTACATGAAAATCACCTGTGGCAGTGCCAGGTTTTGTGCCAAAGGGATGTGTTTTTTCATCCCTTGTTTTTGCAGGACACTAAATTACAGGACAAACTCACTGCCCAGAACTGCAGGACGTGGCAGCTTTAAACCCAAACAGGTTGGCATGTGGTAAAGAATTAGTTGGTGGACAGAAAGATTCCTGGCAGACTGATGTGGAGAATAAAACCAGGATTAAAACCCTGGGAATATTTTAGGTTGGAAAGGTGCTTCTCAAGGCCCTCCAAGCCCAACCTCCTGCTAAAGGCGAGCTCTGACTTCAAAGCTGGAGGAGGTTGGTTAGAGCTTCATCAAAGCATCCAAGGAGGGGGAGATTCCAAACTTCTCTAGGCAACCTGTTGTTTGCAGAGGAACAGCATTAATCAAAGGCACTTCTGCTGGGAAGGGTGCATTTATGGAATTACTCCTGAGCACAGCCCTGCAAGAAGGCTGCAGGATGAAGCACAAGGCTGGCTTTTCCCAGGGTGTTTATCTGAGCATGATAAATGAGCACAGTAGGGTCTAGCAAGGGGGGAAGCAAAAGTTATTCTACATTCCATAGATGTTTTATACCTGTGGCTGAGCTGGCAGAGTTTTGAGTAACTTGAAAAAAGCCAAAAAAAACGAAAACAAACAACTCCCCTAAACAAACAAACAAAACCAACCCTCCCAAAACGAGCGAAACACCCCAAACCCAACAACAAACAAACGAAAAAACACCCCAAAACAAAACCCCAAACCAAACCATCAGCCCTGGAGAACATAATACAGTGGAAATAAGAGTATTTAGACTTAGGGAGTTGAGTATTAAGGGCACACCAGTGGTGATCCTACACGGGAGGGGAAATCATCGAGGATTGTGCGTGACAAGCAAGTCTGGCTTAAATCAGGGCGTTACAGAGAGGCTCACCCACTTTAAACACCCCAGGCAGGGATTCCCAGCCCTCTGTGCCGAAAACCAAGGTGTCCCTGCCCTCCCTGTGCCCCCCCAGGTGAACGGCTGCCTGCTGGACCCCGTGCCCCCCGTGGTGATGAGGAAAGGCTGCCAGTCCCTGCCCAGCAGCATGATGGAAACCTGCATTGATGAGGGCATCGAGACAGAAGGGGAGGCTGAGGACGACCCTGCCCAGGCGTTCGCAGCCCTGCAAGCGGCCCGTGTTGGGAAGAGGCGGCACACCCTGGCAGAGGTCACCAACCAGCTGGTGATGGTGCCAGGCACAGGTACAGAGCTCATTCCCTGCTCTTCCATGGGGAAGAACACGGGGTTTTAAGGGTGGGCAGGTGCAAGATACACGTTTTGTGGGGTTGTTGTTTAGCGTTTGCTGGAGAGGCCAAAGGGAAGAGCAGCAGAAACAGCCCAAAACCTGCCGTGGAGAGGGTGTAAAAATGAAAGCAGCAAATGCACAGCTGGCTGAGCTCATGTGCAAACCCAACAGCCTGGCAGATTGGCTTGTTCTTTTGTTCTTTCTCACATCACTGAATGTCCCCAGATCAGTCATCCCCTGAAGAGGTGCTGGCAGAGAACGGTGGGGAGGCAGAACCCTCTGGATTCCCAGGTATTCCAAAACCCAGCAGGATGAATAAGCCTTGCAGGCTACAGGGAGGGGAAAAACCAACCCTGAACACTCTCCAGACAAGCCAGTGAACATCTGCAGAGTGTCTGATTGCTGCAAAATAATATAAAACACCCTTCTGATCCTGCAGGTGTTACATGACAGTCGCTTCACGAAGCTTGATTTTTTTTGTGACTGTTTCCCCTGAGATGGTCACTGTTGGCAGGAGTAGCTTGAGCCTGTGCTTTGTTAAATTGCTGCTGCACTTTCCTTTTATCCTGACTTGTGTTTTGTTTGGTTTTTTCCCACAGGGAAGGTGTATTCACTGGATGAGAACTCCTCCCTGGGCAGCATCGACTCCGAGTACGACATGGGGTCCATCCAGAGGGACGTGAAATTCCTGGGAGAGACCCCCTCCTTGAAGGAAATGGTGCTGAGCAACCAGCAGGCCCCTCGGCTGACCCCCCCTTTCATTGGGCTGAGACCTGCCAACCCAGCCATGCAGGCCCTGAGCTCCCAAAAAAGGGAGGCTCACAACCGCTCCCCCGTCAGCTTCCGAGAGGGGCGCAGGGCCTCCGACACCTCCCTGACACAAGGTGAGCACAGCTGCTCCTGCAGATCCCTTGGAATTACAGCTGGACACGGCAGGGAAGGCCCTCCATGCACAGAAGCACTGCTGTGTGACTCGGTTGCCACTCAGCTCTTGTTTCAGTGCTGAGCAGACGCGGATTAAACTCTTCTCTCCTTCCCCAGGAATTGTAGCATTTAGGCAGCACCTCCAGAACCTGGCACGAACCAAGGGAATCCTGGAGCTGAACAAAGTCCAGCTGCTCTATGAACAGATGGGATCAGAAGAGGAGCCTTCCCTGACATCAGCTGCCACCCAGCTGCAGGACCTCATCAACAGCCCTGCGCAGGTACTCGGGGCACAAACCAAGCTCCACCTTGCAGGGGTTAATGCCTTGGGACAGGGCAGGAGAGGATGAGCTGTTCTGGGCACCTGAGAGGAGCTAATTTACAGCTGAGCTTCCCTCTTCTCCACTCTGCCTCCTGCAGACTGGAGAATGAGCCTTTGCCATCCTGGTGGTGTCAGTGAGTGGCCCTTCCAGCTTCCCAAAACCCAACCTCTTGCTCCTGCTTTTAATCTGAAGGAAGTTCTAGATTTAACAAAGCCCAGTAACACCTCTCCTTGGTGGAGCTGGTCTGGTAGAACTGCAAGAAGTGCAAAAGCCACAGTGCTAACAGCCTGATTTGCCTAGTGAGATGCTAAATACATTCCCAGGGAGGTGTTTCAGGTGGAACACGGAGAGCAAACAGGAATATGGTGACTGTGAAACCTCTGGGGGAGATTTTCTGCGGAAATCCTTTAAAGAGAAAGGGTTAAAGCGTTTTCTGGACATGAAACCTGTTCCTGTTCTCTCTGCAGGAGGAACCATCCCAGCAGCAGCAGCAGCAGCAGGAGGCTTCCCCTGCTTTCCCTAATGGTGCACATCCCCCAGTGTTGTCCAGAAGGCAGAGCCTGGAAACACAGTACCTGAAACACAGGCTGCAGGTACCACTCCTGCCCTCCACACACTGACCCCAGCACACCAGCCTGGGGGCTCCTCTTGGGCAGGAAAATCAGTCTAAATCAGCAGAGAATGGCACAACTGGAAATTAGACTGTATTTTTCTTATACAAGGAGTGTATTTCTGCTGTTTTCCTACTCTGCTAGTGCACAGTAACTGCTAGGAATGCAGATTAGTGGTGTAACACCCCATGAAGGTTGTGCAGCAGCACCTGAGCACCCCCTTACTGTTCCACACCCCCTTTATTTTAAACCCACTTTTTTATTCCTTTAGTTTACAAAAACTTGATATCCTCCCCCCCACAGTTTTTCAGCTTGCAGCTTCTCTTCCCCTTGGGAAGAAATCTTTCCATGGGTTTTTGTGCCACAATCTGTCATGCAGAAATAACTGGTCTAAGGGTTAGAAGCCAACGAGCAGCACTTGTGCTGGGTTAAGGTGGTGGCTCTGTTGGCAGCTGGATGTTCCTCTGGCTTTTTGGGCTAATTCATTAAATCAAATGCCATTAAAACCAGCTCTGCTTGCCTTGCAGAAGCCCACTCTGCTCTCCAAAGCTCAGAACACTTGCCAGCTGTACTGCAAAGAACTGCCCCGGAGCCTGGAGCAGCAGCTACAGGAGCACAGGTAAGACCCTTTTCCAGCGATGCAGACAAGTGGTTCTTACCCTCAGGAGGAATAAAAGAACTGGAACAATCTCAGGGCATTTAGAAATCGTTTGTGAAAAGGGAAAGCTTCACTTCAAAACTTGTGATGAGGACACAGTGCTTTTAAAAGGTGGGGACAACAGGTTTTTGTGGCTCATCTCCAGCGCCCACCTTCCCCAGGGCAAACTACAACGCACCTCATTCCCAGCAAACCCAATGAAACAATGCATGGGGTTGATTTAATTGCACGGGAGGAGGGGGGAAAGAATTCAGGAGGTGACAAAGAAGGTGATCAGAAGGAGATCTTTTGCTCCAGGTTGCACCAGAAGCGGCTCTTCCTGCAGAAGCAGTCCCAGCTCCAGGCCTACTTCAACCAGATGCAGATCGCCGAGAGCTCCTACCCCAGGTCGTCCCAGCTGCCCCTGCCCTGCCAGGAGGAGCCCCAGCAGCAGCAGCAGCAGCAGCAGCAGCCCCAGGCAGCCCAGTTCAGCCTGCAGCAGCCCCTGAGCCCCGTGCTGGAGCCCTCCTCGGAACAGATGCAATACGACCCCTTCCTCGGCCAGTACCCCAAGCTGGACCCGCTGCCCCCCTCCCAGCTCAGCAGCTCCTCCAGGTTGTCCTCCCCAGGGCAGGTGCAGCAGCAGCCACCACCACAGCCCTTACAGTATTCCTACCAGACTTGTGACTTGCCTGGGGTGCCCTCCCCTGAGCCAGACTACCCCGAGCAGTGCCAGTACCCCATGGACCCGGCCCCACAGCCTGAGAGCCAGGGCAGCTCTGCCTCCCCCGAGCCCCAGCCCGGCTACGACCCCCTCAACCTGCCAGAACTGCCTGGACTCTTTGATTGTGAAATGATGGAGGCCGTAGACCCCCAGCACGGTGGTTACGTCCTGGTGAATTAGCGCCGCCGAGGTGAGGGACGGGACAAATGGGAGAAGCATGTGAAAGTTTTTTAGGGTTTTTTTTTTGTTGTTGTTGTTGTTCCTACCCCAGAATTCGTGGTAATTTTTTTAAAACCCTTGAATTTAGCAGGGGAACTGAAAAAAAAAAAATAAAGAAAAAAGAAAAAGCAGGAGGTGGCAAGAGGTGCTTGGCCACTGGCTCTGGGAGTGGCAGGGGCTGGAGAACAGGCAGTGCAGTTTCATCCCACAGAGAGGAGGCAAAAAAAAAGGTGAGTTTTTTTTTTTAGAGGAAGGAAATAGCCCCTTCTAAAAAAATGTGGGGAGTTGGTCAGCATCCATCCAGCACTGACTTGGAGGAAGGAGAGCGAGTGCACGCTGTACCACACTTCTTGGCAATAAAAGCAATAGTTTCCATTGAAATTCAGGGTGGATTTGGGGTCTGCACTGATGGCAATGTGAGGTGGAAATAAGGGAAAGTTGCACCTTGGCATCCAACTGCTGCTCTGGAACTGCTGCGTGGGAAGTCCGGGATCAGCAGGCGTCTGAGGCAGCCTCTGCTCCCTCCTGCAAGCAAACAGTGTTTCCCCAGCCTGCCAAGGAGCTCTTCTGCTGCAGGAACCTGGATCTCTGCTGTGGGACAGCCTGACTTTGTCAAAAAGACACTTGGAACTCACACAGGGCACCACAGAGGTTGGTGGAGACCTCTGGGTGGGGATCAGAGTCCTGGAGAGACAGAAGGTGAGCAAGGACCATGAGAGAAAGCAAGAGCTGCAGCCAGGGGCGTTCAGAAGTAATCAAATCCACCTTGGGTGGCTTCTGAAATCACCCCCCTTTTTGCAGGCAGGTCCTTTGAGGAGGGCTCTGACCTGGAGGAGTTCTGGTGGCTGGAAAGGATCCGTCTGTCCCTCGGTTGCGTTTGAGAAGCGAAGCAAACAAACTGTGTCCTGAAACTTTGCAGTATGTGTTGCTGGTGGTTTTATTGAGCTTTGTATATTTGGACAACTTATTTAGGGTTTTAGAACTTAAGGATAAAAAAACAATGAGCTTAAAAAAAGAAAAAAAGAAAAAAAAGACAAAAAAAGAACCCCTGTGAAGTGATAGTGCTGTGCCTTTTTCAGTTCTTTATCAGCCTCTATGCTTTTTTCTGAAGAAAGTAGACAATACCCCATTTATATCCTTGCTGTGGCCAAAGTCCCTTCAGAGCACACGTTCCACCGTGTGGGATGTGTTTTTTTAACCTCCTCAGTGTTTTAATTGCTCGTGTACATAGAACGTGGAAAGTATCACAGCAATATTTAGCATCAAACTTCGTTGATGTGTCAGCCATTTCAAAGAAAGGACCCAACAGGCAGTTGTGTCTCTGCAGAGCTCTCAGTCATGGGGGAGGGGGATTGCTTAGGGATCTGTGGGAATTGGGATCTCCAGTCTGGGGTTTGTCTCCCACCTTTGGGTGTTGTGGCAGGGCAGGAGGTGGAGGGTTCAGCCCTTTTCTGAGCAAACCTTAAGCACAATTGCAGCGTCATTAAAGCACAAAGAAGGGGAGAAACTGTGCTGATCACACAGTGTTTGCTGGGAAGCTTGGTGAGCTACAGGCCTTTTGATACTCCTGAGGATGCAGGGAGGTGGATAATCAGCATTTACAGCAATAAGACCACAGTTAAATGTGGAATAGAAGGACTTCAGTCAGTGTACATCGAGGGAAGGGTTTAACAACTGCCAGAAGGGCACCTGGCTGCCTGTGTGCTGCAGAGACAGCTCCTGTTGCCTGCTCTGGTCCTGGTCCAGGCTGGACTCGATCCTCAGCTTCTACCTCTGACCCCACCGGGATCCTCAAGGCAGCAGCAAAGCAGAGCTTCAAAACCAGGGGTCACACCCGTGCACTGCTTCTGGGATAGGAGGTAAAGAGGGCTGGAAGGCTCCACTTGAAACAGCTGAGAGGGAGAGAGAGAAGGTTTTTGTTTTGGTTTCAGTGGGTGGGACTCCCCTGTGCCACCTGGAGTGACCCACAGAGGGGAGGGGAAGGGACTGACAAAAAAACCAAGTTTAGGATCAGTCCCAGCACTCGAGGACCTGAGCAGTGACCCCCCAGCTCATTTACCAGGATGTGCCAACGAGGCTGAGCTCCTTTTGAGCTCTGCAGTGCTGGGCAAGGGGGAAAACTACAGGATTTTTTTTTAATGGAGTTTAGACTGACTCTTCCCCTCAGCCAAAAAGCATATTTAACATTTCATGTCATTTCCTTTAAGCCAATTAGACTAAAAGGCTTCTAAAGCCTTCTCATACAGAGAGGATCCATTGGGCACCACTTCTTACTCCTTTGAAGTGGCTTTTTTTTTTCCTGTTGTTCAGATCTGTCCTGTCTAACATTTAGAGAACATGTGTACACTACTGTTAGAGTAATTATTAGCTTTATTATCTTGTATTACAGACTCCTTTGAAGAGACTTTGGTGTGATGTATTTGGGGTACAAATTTCATACGGAGAAAAGTGCAATATGTGTGTGTGTGGTATGTTCTTTAATGTATTTTTTTAAGGAGTTTAGAGGGTTTTAGTCTCTGCTTTGGGATAAATGCACTAGTTTTGTGAGCTCCAGTTTGGCAAGTTCATCTGTAGTATTTACATGCAACTGATCTGCTGGACTCTGTAAAGCAGTTACAGTGTATTAATACAGAAATAAAGAATATGTGCATTTCATTTTTAAATTTCTAGTGAGCTAAAGCAGCCCCTGCCACTCTTGTCTTCATTGTAGCGAGGTTATTTTTTCTCTAATGGGTTATTTCTCTTTCTCACCACGCTACAGATGACCAAAAAAAAGGCAAGTTAATGTCTGGTGGATTTTCCAGACTAAAGTTTGCTTCCCAGCACGGTCCTGGGCAGCCATCCAAGCACGGAGGGTGACGTGCCTGCATGTCCTGCTCCACCAGAGACGTCAGCAGGGATCACAGGGCGAGTCCAGCTGCACAGGGACCGGACTGTCCCCCCCCAGCACCACGGACACGGCACAGGGAGGGCAGGACAGTGTCCCACACACTCAGCCTGGCACTGCCCGCAGCCAGAGCAGCTCCCACCTTCAGGGCTTACCTCAGCTAACCTCCCAAGCTGTCAGACACTGCCCCCCAGATGTGAAGCCAAGCCATCCTCAGCAGTGGGGACAGGAGGAAACCCTCCCCCTGCCCGGGCTGAGTCCGGACTCGCAGGCTGGGTCAGAGCCCGTAAATCCCTCTGAGTTCCAGGGCACAGCATTTCCCTGCTGGGCCCGGGGCCAGCAGAGCTTTCCTTTTCAGAGGGCTGTGGCTGACAGTGCTGCTGTGAGTCCCTGGCAGAGGGATTAGCAGCGGGGCTGTCACAGAACACAACAGGCACGAGGCAGGGCTGGTCCCAGCGCGGGGCACGCAGGGGGTGAGGGCAGAGGGCACAGAGCCCTTGTGCTGAGCGGGCTGGGACAGTCCCAGGGGAGCCCTAAAACTCTGTCTGCATTCAGTGAACAATGTCCCTGTGGGTGGGAGCTGCAGCCCTGGTCACCTTGCACCACATCCTAAACACAGCCAAGATAAACCTGGAGAAGCTGCAGCCCCGAGACCTTCTGGGACAGGGCAGAGGATCAGCTGAAGGAATAGTGGGAGAACTGGTGCATTAGAGAGTGGGAAAGGGTGAGAGGAGATAGCCCCAGACAGCAAATATCCCCCTATCAGCTCAGAAAGTCACAAACCTCCCCAACCCCACACGTGATCCTGTGCACGTAGGAAGGAACAGAACACACACACCAAGAAAGCTCCAAAGGCTGGAAGGCTCCACCAAGTTTATGTTCACATTATAAAACAAACAAGGACTCAGATAATTCATCCCCAAGAGGGACAGTGGGTGACCTCCTGAAAGAACCCTAATGAGGAATCACACCTACAGTTTCAGCAGCAGAGAAGTTCTACCTGCCCATTTTTTCCAGGGCTTTCCAGCGAGGATTCAATTCAACATCCCTGCCAGGAAGGCTCCATTTTCCACACAGCTGTCACTCAGCAGAGAGTTTAAAACATGGTGGTTTCAGGAGAGAGATCTCTGCTCAAAAAAGGTACTCAAATGTGGTGATTTTCTGCAAGGGAAAAAATGCCATAATGTGGTTTTATGTAACAGTCCCTGCTGAACTGACTTATCAGCAAATAAAGGCTACAGTGTTTTGATAAGAACCCATGTGGTGTTGGTTTGCAGAATGGGAAAGCTAATGGGAGGTTTGTTCCCAAAATACTCACAAATGGACATTTACTTAGCTGAGAATGCCATGCCAAGTTCTGCAAAGGTTAGGCACATTTTGGGAGTTCACAAGCTCTCTGCAGCTCGTCTCCTGCAGGCTCTGAGCGGGGAGAGAGGCTGAGAGGGAGCAGCTCTGACGTCAATAGGGGAAATTATACCACGGGCTGAAATCACCTGGGTCTGCCTTACCCTTTGCTCTGAGCCTGCTGAGCACACGGGGCTGCCTGGGGAGCCCAGGGCTCTGCTTCCATGGAAAACGCTCCAGCACATCCAGTCCAGGTTCTCCAGGACCCCCAGCCCCCAACAAAAATGATTTATTATACGTGCTATAGTGTATCTGTAATATCTACATGTGTGTCACAGACATTCACAGAATGTTCTGAGTTGGAAGGGACCCACAAAGATCACTCTTGAGTGAACATTACATATAAAATATATAAACAAAAATAAACACCTTTGAGTCCAACTCAGGTCAATATATATATATATATATATATATTATATAAACAAAAATAAATGCCTTTGAGTCCAACTCAGGTGAACATATATATATATATAAAATATAAACAAAAATAAACACCTTGAGCTCCTCAGGATTCTCTCTTTCTCTGGAAGCACAGTACCTAGCACCACTGCTCAGTTCACTGCTGTGACCCACAGATGGCAGAGAGCAAAACCTCTCAGAAGGGAGCAAAGGCAACCTTCCCTTATTCCAGGATAGGCTGGAATATGTGAGATGTGAACAGGTCGCATCTCAGACACTTGGAGAGGCTCCTGGTCTGGGGAATCAGGAGCCTACACTCCCACAAAGGCAACAGAGCTTTTTTCCCGTGGAAAAGGACCCTGTAAGACACGGGATCATCTCCTTCCACAAGGAGAACACCAGGTCTGGTCTGCACAGAGCAAACCACAGCAGTTCTGGCCAGCAAATGCTGCCAGGGGCTCAGCACAGCAGGCACTGCAGGCTGGATCAGCCCTTCTGGGGTGAGGAGGGAACAGCAAGCCCGGCTTTGGCCTCCCTGCCCGGCTCACCAACACCTTATTATTAATGCAGCAAATTAGCAGTTGGGGCTCGTTAGCCCCGCTCACGTCACTGCAGCTGCATTAGAGGCTGCTGGAGAGGTGGTGATGAATTATTCAGCCTCATCAGGGGAGGGAGCCGAGGGCACAGCCAGGGCAGGAGCCGCCCAGATGCTCCCCTTTCCCACCGCCAGTTTCCTTGGAGCCGTTGCCATGGCGACACATCTGTCTGGGCCATCCCGCTCGTGGAAAAGTTTAAGGTTAATTCATCACCAGGAAGGTTCTGAAGTGCTTTGACCCTTCCCCAGGGAAGGGTTCTGAGAGCCTGAGGAGCCCCAGCCGTCCCCACTCGGCCCAGGGAGGGGAATGTTCCGCACATCCCGCCCTGAACCTCCCAGAAGGGCCCCCAGAGCTCACCCCTCACTGCCACGAGGGCAGAGCAGCCTCTGGTTCTCCTTTTCCAGCCCCCAGGTAAGTCACCTCCTGCCAACACACCCCCCTCCAAAGTTCAAAGCCAGCAAGACCTTGACCTCCTTCTGCAACCACGAGGCTTTAAACCTTCACCCTTCCCAGTTTAACACAGGCCCTCAACCTCCAGCTCCAAGGACGCTCCTGTGGTCCCACAGCACTTCACCTGGTTGGGTTTATTAATGTTTGTTTGAAGCAATCACATATTTGAGGAGAGACCAGAGCTCTGATTGGACCGTCAGAACAATTTCTCCCAAATATTGACGAAGGACAAGAACTGGTGCTTTTGATACTCCTCAGAGCGAGATGGATTCAAAAAGCAAACCCTCTGAGTGCCCTTCAGGAGCAGCTCCAGCTAAGACAGGAATTTTGGGGAAGGCTTTCCAAAAATCGCAGTCAGGAAAGCTCACCCTGCTTCAAAGAGCCTCCAAAGCCACTCTGCTCCCTCCACAGGCGTTCCTTGAGCTCCAGGAAGGCCCAAAAACTCCCTTCTGACCTGCTCAGATGACATGATTTGACCAAGATAAACACACACAGACAACAAGGGTTCATAAGCAGCTTATCCATGTACCACCCTTGACTCAGAACTGGAGGCTGAGTAAGAAGTACAAAGTGGAAGAAATACCCAGGCATTTCTGTTTTATTTTGAACACGTTGCCTGGAGCCCTGGCATGACATAGCCACATTTTTGTCTTTCCCTGGGGTATCTGTCCCAGAATACCAGTCTTTAAAAGGGCTGATTTTTATTTTTTTTCTGTATCAACAGTTCTTAGAAGCCACAATGGCAATTTTTTTACTAATATTATTATTTCTCCAAAAGAATTAATTGTAAACTGCCTAAAAATAAGCCTGGAAAGACTCAGCCCTCAATCCTGGCAGGCAGTGACCCCCAGAGCGCCTTCCTGCCCCTTTGGAGCCCTCACCCAGCCAAAAAACCCCCCTTTTCTCCCAGCACACCATCCAACCCCTTCTCTCCTTGTCTTACCTGCACAGGACCACTGACCCCACACAGCAGCAGCACAAGGCAGAGCTCTGGGAACAGGCAAGGTAGCACATAAACAAAAACCCCTTTTTGTGATGCTCAGAGTGCTGCTGGCAACCAGGGCTTGGTTCAGAAAATGGGAAAGAAAGTCAGGTTGTTGCCCTCCTGTGCAGAGCCCTCCCCCAACCCAAAATCTGGGGCCTGGGGGGTTTCTCAGCACAGCACAGCGGGGTTTTTTGGAGTGGGAAGGGTTAAGGGGATGGCACTTAATTCAGGCTGTGTCTGCCCAGGGAGAAAAGTGGCCCAAACGTTTCCTCAGAGCTGCTCTGCTGCTCAAACGGGCGCTGGAGCAGCCGGGGGAGTTTGGGAGCAGCTGCCCTGCCCTGGTTTCAGCAGTGCCCTTCTCCCTGCTTGGGAAGTGGGTCTGTCACGAGGCAGGCGAGGCCAAAGGTTTGCTGGAGGGATTTGCTGTGTCAGAGGTGACCCTGGAGGCGGCTCTGCCGAGTCTGCAGGAGAGAAATCCGCAATAAAGTGTTGTTTTTTTTTTTCACAAGCAGAATGTAAAAATCCCCGGTTTACTGCAAAAAAGAAACTATCCAAGCCCTTCACAGCAGCCCTGAGTGGTGTTAAAATATAACTGGGAAAAAATCTGGCTTTTTCTTCTTGCTTGGTTGTTGAGCACAAGGCCTGAGTCATCAGTGGCAAGCTCAGCTCCAGGCACCAAGGGGATTTCCAAGGTCACACAAACACACCCAGCACTGCTCTGGGATGGGGGCATCCTGCCTTTCCATTTGGGAAGACACCAGGTGCACTCACAGAAAGAAACCCCCCATCAAAGCCAAGCACTTACAGCCATCATTTCACACACCAAGACCCACAGTGGTCTGGGCAGGGCTTTGTTCCCAAACACTGCTGTCATTAAACAGAGGAGCTGCTCCCTCCCCAGGAATATCAGTCAAGCCCTGCAGAATGATACAGCAACCTTTGACATCTATAATTAAATATTAATAAATATCATAATAGAGTTTTTTAATTATAGCATCTATACATACTTAAATCCACTCTTATTTATATCTGCTCGTAATTGCTCATTAATCACGCACCAAGCCAACCTGGAAGCACCTGAAAAACTCCACTTAAGCTCTGGAAATGGTCATGGGCCAAAGGGAAGAATTTATTCCATGTATCCAACCTAATTTTCCCTTCTTTCAGTTCGAAAGGTCCTCGTTGTGTTGCTCAAATTCAGTCTAATCCAGGCTTTAATGCTCTGAGGGGTTCAGGGAAACACTTTTGCCCCAAAGAGACAGAACCACAACAACCTGTCTTTGGGGCTGGATGAGTTTTAACCCCCTCCTTCCCCTGCAAGGGTACAAACACTACCTGAGAAGTTCCACGATTCCTCACACAGTTTCCAGGACTCTTGCCAAGGCTCCCCAGGATTTATTCTCCTCACTCTCCACCCCGTGTGGTTTGTGCTTTGGGCCCCACCAGCGAGGAGTTATGAAATGATGAAATTAAGGGGTTATTGATTATCAAACTGTGATTTGGAATAAACTCCCCAAACCAGTTAAAAGTGCAAAGGACAGAACAGAAACCAACAGAACTACAACTGATGAATTGAGCCTCTAATTACCAACCAGAGAGACCAATCCAGAGACCAAAAGGTGCCAGCAGGTGAATCCCTCCTTTACAGCTGATTCCTCCTGCCTGAGGCAGAGCCATCCCAGCAATCCTAAACAAATAGAAACCAGGGCAAACCGCCCTTCAAAGCAGCTGCACACAAGAGCTTTAAATCTTCTCCATCCAGAGCTCTCCCAGTGGTTATAAATCCCAGGAGAGGCACACACTTGGAACTCCCTCAGTGAGGAGTTACAAAGCACGAGGGACCACTGGGGATATTTTTTGGTTTTGGCTTCAGCTCTGAGGGCACAAAGATGGATTTCACTTGGCTAAGCTGCAGAAAGCAATTAAGGACCAGGCTGCCTTCCCCTGCTAGCAGAGGAGAAAAAGTTTCTTGCTGGAGCCAAATAACTTTAGCAAGTCAAATAATTTGCCAGCGAAGATCTTCGAGCTTCTCGTTAGCGAACCAGAAAGGCAGCAGGGACTGCACTGGGAGAGGCAGGGCAGCAAATGTAATTCCAATCTGGGGGGATAAAAAAAACATGCTTGGGGATTGTAGGAAATTGCAGTAATGAGGAAATTAAGTGTCACAATAATCGAAAATAAAGAGAGGGCTGCTAGAGCAGGGGCTTGCAGTGGCAGAGCTCCAGCTCCTGTTGTGCCACCAAAAAGCCATTTCCAACGTGGCCAAGGTTGTTCATCAGGAAAGCTGTTGCTGCAGAGCATCCTTGTCACCTTTCCCCTCCCAGGACTTGGGTGGGAGCAAGATGAGCGATCCTGTGGCTTTCCCTTCCCAAACTCCAGCCTTTCCTGGAGCAGATGGGCCGAAGCCCACTCCACCCTGGGAGCAGGGAACGCAGACACGACCTGGCAGCCGCTGGAAAGGCTCCCACAAGCCTTGTCTTCGCCGGACGCCCACGTGTCAGCGCGGCACAAACAGGAGCTGCCGGTGTGGGAGACGCTGGGGCAACATTCCAGAGAGGCAGGGGAAACAAACACCAAAACAAGAGAGCAGCAGCATTTTTAACAGCTTGCCTGGGAGAGTAAATATTGACTGGTTAGCTGGAAAAAGCCAGCTCATCCTCCTCCTGGGCCAGGGCACGGAGGAGGAGCCCTCCCGAGGCAGCAGCTCGCCCGGCTCCCAAAACACTGCAGGGAAGTCCCACAGCAAATATTTCGGGAAGGTGGTGCTGGATGAGTGATCTGCACGATGGGCAAAGGGGTCCCAGAGCCCTGCATCCTCCAGGGAGTAAGCCAAAAACCCACAAGGAGTTCCTGGGCTAAAAACCACCCAGGGAATTCCTGCGACGCTTGGGCGAGCGGGGTTGGGTCCTGCACACACCTCAGAGGGAGTCAGAGCAGATCAGCACGACCAGCAAGGATTGCTTCTCATCCTTCACAATGATCCCCATCTCCAGGCCTGTCATTGCTGGGAAAGACAAGCACGGCCCTGGATTCCACATGAGGACAACTGCTCATTTCGGACCGCCAGGAGATAATGTGTTTGTCAGCAAACTCTGCAAGACAGAGGCCAGGGAGCCCTAATGGGGAGGAAGCAATTAATCATTAGTTTTCCATACAGACAAGGATGATCTGTCAATAATTTCTCTCTGGGGAAAACAGGATCCAGAAATAATCCCAGTTAGGCAGGAGAGGTTTAACAATGGGAAGGGACTCGCTGTGAGAGCAGGTTGAGAGCACAGTTCTCACTGACCTTGACCCACCAAGGCCAGAGATGCTTTCCTGGGATGCACCAGGACACCTGAGGGACTGGTGGGATGCTCACAGACAGTGTTACAGCCTGAGACAGCCTCACAGGCAGGACCAGCACAGCAGAAGGACTTTAGGGAAGCTACTGAAATACGGAGGAACAGCTCCTGGGAAGCATCAGGGGAGCAGAGTTTTAGTCCTGAAACCCACGGTCTCACCTGCAGCAAAAGCCTCAGTTCCTCCCTGCATGCCCAGGGCTCTCATCCCTAAGGACCCCGTCTCTTCCCAGTTCTCCTGGAGCGCGATGCCCTCTCCCGGGAGCCCGAGGAAGCGGCTGGAGAAGCGTTTCCCACCAGAGCGAGGTTATCCTGGGCTAATTCCCACCAGGGACCCGGTGCCTTGGGGCTGGGAGGGAGGAACAGGGGCTTAAAAGCACCACTGACCACCAGCATCCCTGGACAGGAAGGAGGAGAAGCTGAAGGATCCCAAAAAAATGCTTGGAAGCTGAGAGGAAATGAACATGTTTTCTGCAGGGCAAGTCCTCCAAATCTCTCCCTGAGATGCCCCAGACAACGTAATTTCTTCACCCAAGCAAAGCTCTGCCTCCACATGGTTCCACCTCCTGTCCTCTCCCATCTCCCCCACGGTCTCTGTGTCTTCTGCCACCCTCACTGTGGCTGAAAAGCTGAAAACACCTCTCCCTAATGCCACATCTACACTGTCTTTCACCTCTGCCACTCCTTGGAACTCACCAGCAAGGCCTGAGGCAGAGATTTACAGCCCTGCATCACTCTCCTTCTTCATGGGGGCTCCTAGTTTCTGTTTGGTACCCAGGGGAACTGGCTCAGGCCACGTTTCTAGTCTGTCACCTGGAGAAAGGAAGAGAAACCAGCCCTCCCCAACACCTATTACAAGAGAGATGAACATTCTTTTAATCATTAAAAACTGCCTCATCTATCCCTCCTCCAAGCCTCCAGCACGTCCTGCCTATTCAGTCCCTGCCCCAGTTTCACACAGAGGATGACACAGGGTGTCTGAGCAGCTCTGGGGCTTTTTTGTACAGCAGAGCATCACCTGGCAAGGGTAGGGAAGGAGAGGAGCCCTGGGTTCTGACAAAAAGCTGAGCCCAATTCCCTGGAGCAGCTCCTGAGTGCACAAAACAGCAAAGCAGCCCTGCAAGGGCTGACAAAGCACCCCAGAGCTCCAGCACTGCTGCAAAGGCAATGCCAGGGGATCCATGCTGGGTGGGTTTGGGATGGAGAGGAGGCTGCTTGATGTTGGAGAGGGTGTCCCATTCCCACAAGTAGAGCTTGGGAGGCTGGAAAAGAGATTGAGCTCAGGTGGGAAGGAGTAATGACAGCAGGGGCAGGCAGATTCTGGAGGAGCAGAGATCCCTTTTCCTCGCCAGCTTCCCCAGTGAAGAGCCAGGGAGAAAATAATGGATATTTATAAGCAAACCTGTCTCTAAGGCAGCAGTTTCCAAAGTCTAATAATAGGGTTTGGGCTTGTTTATTGTGTGATTCAGCCAGCATTGCACAAAGCTGCTGGAAGGCTCCTGCCTGTCCCGAGAGCTCATCCCCCAGAACTGGGAAGGGAAGAAGCCAGGGATGTCAGGGATGTGGGAAGGCCCCTGTCCCCAAAACCAAGGTGACACCCCAGGTTGTCACCACCACGCCTCGACCAGTGGTGTCAAACCAGACCTGGCATCTGCTCGTGAACCCACCACAAACCCCACGGCCAGTGGGCCTGGATTTGTTTCCTGCTGACTCAGACACGTGTTGAAAGTGCAGCTTCCCCAGCCAAGTCAGAGGGGAGGATTGAAAACAGGAAAGGTCAAAACCGCCTCCTCTGGGTCCGAGGGAGAGAACAGGGCTGGGCAGCACCTGGACAGCGTGTTCCGAGGCGGGAGGATTGCAGGGCTCAGCTCCCCACCCTGCTCTTCACTGGCAGCCTTTCCATTTCCACCCAGGGCACAGCAAACACCCCCGAGAATTCCCCTCTGCTCAGCCAGGCAGGGCAAGGGCTACAGCAAAGTCCCACGGACTGCTGGGCACCAGAGGAGGCCAGAGCTTGACCCTTCCTGGAAAAATGCTTTGTTTCTGGTACAGCTCCAGGCCCTCAGGTGGAAACACCATTAGCAGCCACTTCACCTCCTCATTCCCAGTGGTCCCAGCTGGGATTGATGGATTGCCCCTGTTTACTCCCAGGAACCAAACGCTGGCTGTGTCCCTCTGGAAAGCACTGACAGCTCCTGGTCATTCTCAGTTCCCCACCACCACTCCCAAACAGGAATCCAAGTGGAAAGGAAGGTGGAGCAGCCAGAGTCATTTGAAATGGATATTTACTGCACTGTCTTTTCACATTAAACACGTGGTTATGGGCTATGACAACATGGAACAGTCACACAAACAGCACCAGGGAGAGGTGCAACCAGTCCTTCAGCTGCACTCGTTTCTTTATTGGATTTAAGGTCAGGGATTTGTTCCTTTACTTCATTTAAGGTCAGGGATCAGCAAGGGAAGAGGCAACAGGCAGGGCAGGAGTTTTGGGTTTGATTTGCTGGCACTGCAGAGCCCTGTGTGAACTCCTCTGAGGGCTGAGCTGGCTGGGGGAGCTCCTCATGCAGTGCAGGGCATTCAGAGCATCCTGATACTGAGCCCAGGCCTTGCTCCTCACCCAGCTCCTCCTGCTTGGTCCCAGCAGTGCCACGTTGGATCACAGCCTGTCCTTCCCACCCTGCTCACGAGACTTGTCCAGCCCTGAATTCTGCACCTGGGATCCACATCTGTGTCCTCAGAGGCTCCTGATTTTCTCTTTGCATCCCAACAGCTCCCCAAAAAAACCTGCTAAATCTGCTCCCTGATCCACCTGCTCTGGCACTGCACACACTCCCCAATTTAACAGCAAAGTGGGGCACAGAACTCCCTCTCATGCCATGCCACCCCCAAAAATTCCAGGGATGTGAGTGAAAACAGCCCCCTTCATCCAGCCTGTGACACTGCACGTTTGAAAATGGAGATGTAACAAGCACAACATTGCTCTGAAGCACATTGGACCCATGTACCACACACTGTCTATTCTGGGAAACCGAACTGCAAAATATATATATATATATTAAATTAATCCTTCTCCTCTCTGGAGGATTCCAGAATTTTTAAGATGCTGCAGTCTAGAATTCAAAGGATGTTACAGGTACCTTGGAAAAAATGATTATAAATAGCAAACACTTGGTTTCACAGATAACACAAACACTCTGATCCCATTAAATAGGTAATTGTCTCAGTTCCTAAGCTGGGAGGTTTTTTTTCTCCCAAAAGCACAGGTTTATCCTTGAAAGTGTCTCCTGGACAGAGCAACTTCAGGCTGTTTCTCTGTGGTGCACAAGACTTCATTCCTTGAGGCTCAGTGCATCTCAGTTCATGGTCAGGCAGGTTTTTCCTCTTCTCCACCACTTTTTTTAGGGAGCAGCAGGGATAACAAACCCGCAGGTGCCTGCTGGATTTTCCAATGGCTTCTCACCAACGTGCTGTGTGTGGGCAGAGCAGAGCTGGGTTCGGTTGCCCAGGTGTGTTTTAGCCTCCCATCTTTTTCCTGCTCTGCCTGGACCTCCTGGATTTCAGGATGGTGTAGTTTGCATACCACGTGTACTGCTCTGAGAGGAGGGGGATGTAGAATGCTCGCAGCAGCCTCGAGGACCTGCAGAAAAGAAAGGAGAAAATCATCCCTAAAAGCCCCGTTTCCCCCTTGCTGGCAGGACCAAAGCTGGGTTGTGCCACCATCACCTGTTTAAGAGCAGCAGCCTGACCATTTCTGCCACCATCCACTGTCCACTCCAGCAGGATTAAGGGGAGAGAGGGCAGGGAAGCTCTTGTGCTGAGGGTATTGAATTAAGGAGGGCTGGAGGCTGCCAGCTCCCACTCCAGGCCCTGCCAGCTCCAGCAATTCCAACACTTCCAACAATTGGCCCAGTGGAGCACTGGAGCATGGAGGGCTTAATGGCTGCATGAAATGAGTGCCTTTTTATTTGGCTGCTAATTGCTGGAGCTGTGCTGGCTGGGCACACTGTGAGGCTGTGTGTTCTCTCACTGAGTAAGCCAAGAGTAAACCCCAGGTTTAAACGTGCAGTGGATGAAGGTAACGGCCCTGAGCCTTGAAAAGCTTCAAAAATTGCATCTCCCTGGAGGCTCCCAGGCTTCTTAGACAGCCCTGCTGTGATCCAGCTCCTGGATCTCCTGCACCTTGGAATGAAAGACCATCCAGGGAAAGCCTGGTGGTACCTGCTTGCATTGGCAGAGCACTGATGGATTGTGGAGCTTTATTGTGTCTGTCAAGGGCTGAGAGTTTTCCAACAAGTTGATCCTAAAGACTGCTCAGCAGCAGGGTCCTGTTCCACCTTCTAAACCTGCTTTCTGCCAACTGCTCAGCCTGTGCTTATGGATACAAAAATGCTTCACTTGGAAGAACAAAAGGCTCAGTGACAATAATATTCAGGCCCTTGACAAATTGTAAAGCACCCAGCAAAGTCCCCACATAAAGGAATCACTGGGAATGGTTGTTCTTTGTGAATTCCTGAGGTGCTGGAATGGGGATCGTGTTCAAAGCAGAGCAGCAAATAACTAGGCAGGAGATGGTAAGTTTGGTGCACTCTGAGCAAGCAGCACTTCTTTCAGCTGTCATTTCCTTGCTCCTGAAAACTGGAGGTCAGCCCTCCCTGCAGTCAACAGGAGCAAAGACATCCCTTTCTTCCCACCAGTGGATGTCACACTCAATGCCAAGGCACTCATGACAAATACCAGTGCAGTGAACTGGGGTGTAAAGGCCACAGCTGATCATTCCTGTGCTCCTGCTCCCCAAAACAAGCCAAGAACAGAGAGCTGTAAATCTCCTTTAGCCACAGGAGACCCCAAAACTGGAGTTCAAGGAGAAATGATGGATTAATCCAACTGTGTGCAGGGAGTCCTTGGTTCCCATCAGGTGTTAGTTGGTGCCACAGCAAAGGAACTCTTGACTAAAGACACTTATCAACAGCTGACATGAGTTCAAACCACCAAGACTAAGGACACAGGTTAAAAAAAACACAACAAAAATAAAAGAGGAGCCTTATGTGCTCTGAGAGTCACATCTCCTAAAAAGCTCTTGGAAGCCAGGATATGGTAAGTGGTGAATGGTGGCACCAACAGATCTGCTCCACAGCTCAGGGAGTCATGACAGAGCTTTCAGCTCAGACAGGGAACCTTTACCTCCTGTCACCTCGCTTCGTCAGGCTCAGCAACCTCAGACAGCAGATGGCACATGGAAGGGGCTGGGATGACAGATGACAGGGAATATATAGAATGTTCTATTTGCATTTGCTTCTAAATTTGTCCCCCAGAGACTGGGAGTGTGTGGAGCCTTCACCAGCACACAGCTCCCAGGCAGCACGTTGGTGGCAGGGCCACCAGCACCCCCTGGGTCTAAGGGCACAGTTTTTGGGATTCTGAAGGAGTCCAGCACTCAGAGCAGCTCCCAGTTAATCCAGGGGTGAGCCCAGCAGAGCTGTTTGGTGCTGACCCACTGGCCTTGAGAGAAAGCAACTGGTTGTGCCACGGGAAGCTGCTCTGGGATGGAAGCAAACACTTAAGTGAAGATGTTCCAGTCCCCACCCAAATTCACAGCCTGACATGCAACAGCAGCAGATACCTGCAGGGACAGCACCCAGGGACAGCAGAATCCAGGAAGGAGCAGGAGAATGAAGAAGGGAGAAGGGAAAGGCAGGAGGAAGCTGAACCCCTGCCACAGGAGCAGGACCCAGTGCCTCCCAGCCAGGAAGCTCATGATCAAAGCTCTCTGCAAACCCATTAAATGTTTGCACTCCCTCCAGGTGTCACATTTTGTACCAGCATGAACCTCAGAGGTAATTCAAAACATTCCTTCCTTCTCCTTGTAAAACAGAAGCAGGGAAAACAACAGTCTCTTGTCGCACCGGGGTGATGAGATGCTCCAATAAGGTGACCCAATCACTCACTTTGCCCTAAGGATTTTATCTTTTTGGGAGGGAAAATCCAAGTGTTGGGAGCAAGCAGACGGCTCAGCCTAAAGAGCTGGAGAAATATGTGCTCCTCAGTGGGGAGCTGTGATATATTTCCCCTTTCCTGTGCCAGATTCAGAGCGCTCAGCCAATATAGAATTAAATGGACCTTGGCAAAGCAGCTTCCTGAGGAGCATAATTAGCTGGTGGCTTGGAGTGCTCTCTAATTCAATTAGCAGCACCATTTATCAGAGCCAGCTGAGATTTACATTTGCACTTGCTGACGTCAATGGGAGGCTCGCAGTGAGTCCCAGAAGCCTCCAGTTCAGCAGGAGTGAACTGAGCTGTTGGGGTCATTTATTTTCAAAGAACAAGACCTGGAGTTTGGGTTTGGGTGGGGAGGTGCCTGATGGGTTTTTTTTTTGCTCTGCAAACCTGAAATCTCCACTGGCAGCTCCCCTCAGAGCCCAGCTCAAAGTCACACTTCTGTTCCTCCTCAGGTTTTATTAAAAAAAACCACCAAAGCTGCATTTTTCATAGTGGTTTTACACTTATTTCATAGGTAGCAAGAGACATTTCCAAACCACGGCGTGGAAGCAGGTGCTGGCTGTGATGTGTCACTCTGGTGAGGGGGAAGGGACATGCTCAGAAATAAGTGTGAGCACTCTGGGGCAGGAAAGGACTTCTTGATGCAGCTTCACTGCCTCTACAACCTGTGTCTGACCCTGGGAAGGTCTCCCCAGAGACCCACTAGCTCTGGGATCCTTCTGGCTCCCTCATTTCTAGCACATAACTTGCAACCATGTCACTGCAGTCCTGCAGCACCAACTCTGACACAGACAGCAGTGCCCAAAACTCGTTGTCTCAAACCAAACTCAAGCAAAGCCACACAAAGTGCTTTTCCTGGCACTTCCACACCTTCTCCCCTGCAAATGAGATTTTCCAGTCTCAGCACAAGGACAGGAGTTAATGCCTGGCTTTGCAGGGGGAGCCAGACCTTGGCACCTCACTCAACCACCGGGCAGACCTGCAGCTGCCACTGCCCACCTCAGCTGCCAACCTGCTGCAAAACCTGTGCCATTCCCCCTGCTGGGAACTGCCTGAGCCCCAATATTTGATGCAGGTTACAACTCAAGGGAAGAAAACCAAAGCAAACAACACTTGTCTTATTTTAGAAACGCTTTGACGCACTCAGAGCCCGAACAGCCCAACTGTGAGCGTTTGCCATGGGAAACCTTTATATGGATCTTGCAGCAAAATCCCAGTGCTTGGGTGCAAAACAACGCAAAGGTATTTACCTGCCACTGCTGTTTTGAAGTTTAAGCTCCTTACTCTTTCGTGCCTTGCCAACAAGCTCCTGGAGGTAAGTGAGGAGCCAACAAACCTTTGGTCCCAGTGGGAAACTGCAGCACAGGGAGGGTTTAGGAGACCTGGGAGCACCAAATCCCACTGAGCCCCCTGGTCACTCAGCCACCCTGCCTCTTCTCCAAGGGCCTAATTACAGGAAGGAATTAAAATACCCATGACAAAAATGATGAGAAATGCAGTGTAAAGAGAGCTGCTCTCCAGTGTCTCTTGCTGTGGTGGGTGAGCTGGCAAAAGGGGCACTGGAGCTGCCCCACCTGCCAAGGTCTGTGCCGGGGCAGAGCTCAGCGTCTGGAACGGCAGGAGGTGGGAATGGCAGGGATGGAAATCAGCCCTGCTGCCATGGCAACCTGGCCTCCTCCACTGCTGAAGGCACCACACCTCCCCTCTGCTCCAGCTGTGCTGCCTCCATAAGGAACAGCAGTGGGAATTACAGGAGTGGGAGCAGGGGAGGCTGACACGAGCAGGGCTGAGGAGGGGCCCGCTCTCCTCGTCTCCTCCTGGAACTCTCTCTGCAAACTCTCTCCTATCCCAGCCTCCCACAGATCCAACAGCTTTTGCCAAGGGGGACAGAGCAGCCAGAACGATCCCCTGACCCTTGAGATCACCTGTGAGTGCTCAGCCAGGCAGCGGCTCCCCTTCCCCACCTCCCACGTTCCGCCTTTCCCGTCCCACCGTTACCAGGCTCAGAGCTCCGAACTTCCCGGATCTCCCTGAGATTCCCAGCTTCCCACAACAACAAGCTGCTGCTCCGTGGTGAGAGGATGCCTTTGCTACAACAAGCCAAGGCATCACTTCCAGCAGCAGCAGCAGCCACGTGCAGCCTCCCTCCCCGAGCCAGCCGTGAAGGACCACACGCAGGACTGAGTGGGCTCCTGGAGCTGGGCTGCAACCTCGCAGGGATCCTCAGCCAGCAGGGAACACACTGCTCAGGGATCTAGCTGGAGCTTGGAGGATCTGAATGAACACACAGCATGGTGTATCAAATCAAAATGACTGCACAGGGTTTCGGTGCCAAGCCTGGGAATGAGTTTCCAGAGCCTCTTGTCTGGCAGGAGGTGCTCCGACAGCATTTCCCCTGGAGAACAGAGCTCCACCAACACATCTACCTGTGTGTCCAGACAAATTCCTGAGGGCAGCCAGCCAGGGATGCCTGGCAGGATGCAGGGGGTTTAGCTGGAAATAGGGACATTCCCCTATTAAGAAGGAAGGGGGGAAAAAAGAAGGAAGGAAAATGTCAGTGGCCACGTGGAAACAGCACTAAAGCTGTGAGGAGAGTGACAAGGACTCAGCTCAGCACTGAGCCTCTCAGGGGATCTGAAATGGGTTCAAGAGTGGTTTGTGGTATGTCCCACATGAGCTTTAATCAAAAATTCCAGGGCTATGGGTGGGGGCTAGAAGTGCAATAACCCAAAAAGCCCATGAGACAGACCAAATCCCTCTCCACCAAGCATCAGCTAAGCACGGGAAAAATGAGGAATTCTGTGTTGAAAGAAGCCACAGGGAATCCAGGACATCCTGGAGAAGTCTGTGAGACAGCCAGCCATACCAGAATAATTCCCTTGGCTTTCATTAGGCAGGTAGAACCTCTGCAGCAGAGCCACCTCTAAAGCACCCCCAGCAAATTACATCCCCAGGGTAAACCCAAGGGGTCTTAAGGGCTCATCTGGACCTGACTGACTTCAAAGGGCTTTAGATCAGGTCCAACCAATCAAAGCTTGGCTGTTCAGTGGAGAACAGCAAGAGAAACCAGCTCCAAAAACACACCAATGTACCTTCAAAGCAGAAATGCACATTTAAGGGCACACACTCTGCACAAGGAGCCCTTTGCAAGACTCTTGTGCAGATGCTTCTCTTTCCTCACTAACAAGACTCTCTGGCCACCTTGTTCTCCCTTCCTTGCTGGCTGCCTCTTCTCTGCCAGCTTTCATGAAGCCTGTGAGAGCTCAGTCTCAGAGGAGACTGACTTATACCTGCCTTGAGTTTGGCTGAAACCAGGCAGCAGATTCAAAGGTCTGCTGGGAGGAGATGAGATCCACCTCACTTCTTTGGGAAGCAAGCCAAAACACACTGCTCCAGCAAGGAGTGCACTGGGAGGATTCTTTTTAAAAATAATCCTTCTCACCACCCTCCTCAGCTGGTTTCACCCTCTAAAGCAACTTGGGTCATAAATACTGCAGGCACAAGTTTGACAAAGCTTCCACTGTGGCCAGCAAGCTGGGAACTGGATTTCAAGGCAGCATTTGCCAACCTCTCTCCTCCCTGTACACAGCTCCTGTGGCAGGCAGATCCCCCAGCCCTGGCAGCCCTCATCCCCAGCTGGGCAGAGCATACCTGGAAGCATCAAGGAATGGCTTGTAGGCAATGGTCACCCACTCTTCTTTGTGGGAGGAGTACCGTGGCTCCCGTGGGGTCTCAGCTCCTGTGTCCAAGTCCACCAGATAGTGGCATTTGGAAATGTCAACCTGCAGAAAGAAAGACACCCTTGTGCTTTATTCCCTGCGGGTTTCTGCCTCGATGTGTTTGTTTACACAGGCTGTTCCTTAGCAATGGGAAGAGGGTTAAACTTCCAGCAGCAGGGGAAACGCTTCCTGCAGGACACATGTAACCTGTTGTGAATGTTTCCAAGCAGAACCTTTATGGGGGAGCACAGGCTGCATCCTCAGGTCCCTCTCTGGGGCAGGACCACCGCCAGCTTCTCTTGCTGGGCAACTGTCAGGTCACAGGGATGGCAGAACCAGCCCTGCTGGTGCTTTTCTTAGTGGTTGTCTACTTAGCTACTAAAGACTTTGGACAATGCTGACTCCACAAGCTCCCCAGGCAAAACACTCTGCTGTCTTCATGGTTAGGAACGTTTCCTGATGTCTGCACTGAATCTTCTTCCTAGTTCATGCCTATCTGACAACCTTCCTGCAGAAGAAATCCCTCCCTCACCTCATTTTTCATGCCTTTTACAACCAGTTGCACACAACACCAGCACATCTGGCTACACAGAGAGCAACATTTAAATACACACAGACCAGGAGGGGTCACACAACCCCCACAATCTCTTAACTCTGCAAAGCTCACGACATTTTGAGTGCTTTAAGTCTTGTCATCCCGCGGCAAGTCTTGCCTTCTCCCACAGAATTTTACTGCAAACTTCCTTGGACATGCCTGAAATCACTCTCCTGAAGCACCTCTGGGGTTTAATGTAACGATTTAGGCCGAAAACAATTTAATTAGGTGGATACCAGATGGTTCTGTGGCATCACAGCTCAGTGGCAAATGAAATTACACCACGGGAAACTCGGCTGAGGAGAATGTTGAATCCACTCCCTGGACTGTGTGAGAACATTCCAGGCCCTGGGAGAGGTTCTGGCTCATTAGCAGAAAGACTCCCAAAGCACTAACCAAGTTTCTCTGTAAGTGATGTAGAATCATTCAGAGAAAGACAAGTTACTGCCTCAAGCACTCAGACCAATCTCACGTTCTAAATTCTCCCCCGGAAGGGCAGGCACTTAAAATGCCAGGTGAAAGATTCCCCTTGAACAATTCCAAGTGAACACAGAGAATTCTTACAAGCCAAGGATAATATTCATCCTGGTCAGAGGGCCAACACAGCACCACTTGGGCATTTACACAGGACTTTGGTGATGTACAGACCTCGAAACGTTCCCCTGGGCACAGAAATCATTCAGTGAACAAAGCTGCAGGGGATTTCTAAATTACATCCCACCCTCCTCGGTTCTCCTTTCCTTTTCCTCCTCCCACTCTCTCTTTCTTTGATGCAACTGCAGTGCTGAGTGGTGGGGAGCTAAATTTGGTCCCCCCTGACTAACAGGAGTGGGCACAGCAGAGAGCTGGAGCTCAGGGCACAGCTGCTGCTGTCTCTCACTGGGGTCTGGAGGGGTGGTACAAGTGAAAAGAAACTGCTTAAAAAGCCAAACTTCCTCTGAAGTCAGTTGTTGTCAAGAGTCCCAGCTTTCAGGCCTGATCTGCTGTTCCTGCCTGGACACATCTTTGTAGGAAATAATGCTCCTTATCTCTCTGTTAGCACTTTCAGGCACAAATGCACCTCCCCAGCAGGACAAGTGCAAGGCAAGTGCTGCTCAACGTGATTAAGGAAGGAAGAACTGCAAAAACAAGATCAAATCACTCTTCTCCCCAGTGTCTCATAGCAACAGGAACACTGAGATTTACTCTTCCATTTTCCAGCAGAGCAGCAACAGATACCTGCACCTGAAACAGCCAGATCAGCCCCATTTCTGAAGCCACTGATGGGTTTGAAGCTCCATGGCTCAGATAATGCTCCTTTAAATGGCCAACAGACCTGTGCTATTTAGATTTATTCACTGTCATAGTCCTTCTGGTTGTTTTTTTAAATCTGGCTGTGCTTGCACTCATAAGCTCACTCACCTCAAAGAAATACCTTGATCTCTTGGTGTTAGGAGCAGGTCAGAATTCAAAGCTTTAACCCCAAATTTAAATTCAGTGGCTGATTTCTAATGCCCTGGGCCCTTCTGCTTGCATGAGAAATAACCAAGTTGTAGGGTGGCATTAAGAAACAAGCATGAAACAAAAGTGTGTTTTGCTCCATTAGTCACAGGCTGAGCACCAGCCAGCTGTCTGTGCTAAAAATATGCCACAGTTAAAGATTTCATAAATTAAATGCACTGCAGCAGACAGCTCCTCTCAGGTGGGAACACGCCTCCTTCCCATTCCAGTAACTGCATAATGAGCCTCATAAGAAGGGAGATTTAACCCAGCAGACTGCCAAGATTTAACCTGTTAATTTTAAAGAATACTTTTAAATATTTGTAGAGAATTAATACCATTTTAAAATATTCACATGTGTGCACTGCTTTTGCTTAGGTAACACAACACAGACATTAAAAGTATCAATCAGTAATATCAGTGCACATTATCTCAACAGATTCCCAGTGAAGTCACTGATGCAATTGTTTCAGTGGAGTTCCAAATTAAGTTCCTGCTTCTCAGCTGCAAATGTGATGAATCCTTCTATATTTAAAAAGAAATGAAAGTACAGAGCAAAATTTCAAAATATTTTCTGTGGGGGGACTTCAAACTGCTCATTCAGTTCACCTTCCTGTGATCACACACTATGCTCAATCCAAAATTGCAACAACTGGGAACTATTACTTCTTCTGCTTCTTTTATTATGCCTTTAAATGGGCAGATGAAATGCAAACTGAAAACACTTCACACCAATGGGGAAATTTCCAAGTGCTGCAGGGGGACCATTTTTGTTCTCTAACTTTGCCCCAGGAAACAAACTGGGGAGCCCCAGCCATGGGCATTATATTAACACAAATTATCCAGTAATTATGCAGGAATTAACACAGCAAGGTGAGGGAAAGGAAACAGGGAAGAGACTCCTTACGTATCGAGATGGCTCCTCCTTGTTCTGGTCGTTCATGTCCGTGGGGATGATCCGTGTGGCCAGGGGGCCCTTGGCAAAGGGTTTTGGTAACTGGCCCCTGAATTCCGACAGGATGAACTGCAGCTGCCAACTGCAGGGGAGAGGGAAAGTGACATTTGGGGTGGGCAAAACCAAAGGCAGAACCAAGGACATCTCTTGGTGTCAGCTGAGATGCCAGGCCCTGAAGGGCGTGAGAAGAGCCGCTCACCAAACTGGGAGAAAGCACTTACTTCTCAGGCAGGAGGAAGCTGCTGGGGAACCTGTGCCACTCCTTCCCCACACACACGTTGACTGGCCTCCCCTCTGGCACTGTGTGGATACTGGGGTCAGTGGCAATCCTGTGGAACTCGGGGTACAGGTCCAGGGGCCCGTGGTAGCCTGTGGAGGGCAGAAAAATCCGAAATAAGGCTGAAGTAAGAGGGGTATTTACATGGCAGCTTTGGAAAGTCCTCAAAAAGACTGTTCACATATAACTGGTAACCTCTTGAACAAATGAACTGGTCTGTGCTAACAAGTGGCTGGATTCCTTTTAGCACAGATTAATTAAAGCTGATTTTTACCTGCTGCCCTAATCGAAGCAGCACAACCTTTGCCAAGCCAAGTACCCAGGAAAGCCCAGGGCAGGTGTAAAATACCAACCTCCTGTAAAACACCAACCTCTGAATAAGGCAACAGAGCGTGACAGGGACAAAAGGCCGAAGAGGAAGACAGTGCCCAGGGCCAGCCAGTTGGAGGACACCGTGTAGTGCTCCAGGCGGTACCGCTGGAATATGAAGTGGTAACATTTCTGAGGGAAGAGTGGGAAAAGAAAAAAAAAATCACATTTTTCAGTCACATTTTTCAAGTGGTAATCCAGGGTATTTAAAGACGTTTTCAGCTCTTTTCCCCAGGTCAAAGCTGCAAAGTGCTCTCTGCCAGTGCTCCCAGGTGAAGCAGGAGCACCTTTCAGGCTCTGCAGAGCTTCCCTGCACAGACAGACCTCATTTTCCAGGCTGCACTGACTTGCTCTCCAACACAAAGCTCCATGACCCAGATTTCCTGGGTGACCTGTAGCTGTTTACCCTGCCTGTGCAAACTCCAGCTTTGAAGTGGACAAAAGAACACATGGGCCACTCTGAAACTGATAAAGGAAAAGCCTTTTAGGTGTTGGGTTTTTCTTAATTTAAAAGCCTTTCTGGGAACACTCAGGAGGAAATACATCCAGTCCTTGGCTTGGGCCTTTCTGCAGCAGTGGTTATTCACTTCCTACCCTCAGCTGGTTTCTGTTTCTGTTGTCCTGTTTGCATTTTCCTCCTGACAGTCAGATCCACGAGGTTTGGAAGAGGAGAGTGAGAAGCTTGGACTGCTGATGGGCAATCAGTTCTCAGTTCCCAGCTGGACACTCCATACTGGGCAAAATGTCATCCAGCAGTGCTAAAAAAGGCAGGGCAGGAATGCACACTAGATGTTACTGAAGCCATATCTGGCAAAGGTCCTAAAGCACCGCCCTGTGATGCTGTGACAGCCAGAGCCATAAAACTGCTGACATCAGAGCTTGATCCTGGACGGATGCAAGGGCTGAAACTCAACTGGGGGACTCCAGGTGGGCACTGAAACATCAGCACTGATGGGAGATCAACAGCCAGGAGGGAAGAATGAGAGGTTTGAGGGGTGCAGGCAGTGCTGGTGGGGAGCCCAGGACAGGAGCTGCCACTGGTGCTCAGCAGGACACAGGAGGAACAGCAGGATGAGGCCAAACAGCAGGAACAGGCTCCAGCACGGACTAATGGCTGCATTTCTGGGCCTTTTTAGCAGGGGAAGATCAATAATTTTGCCTCTGGGAAGGTTTATATCAGTCTCTATTAGTGCTTTGCTCTGTGAAGTGCCTCAAGTGATATTTACTAAACATCCAGTTTTTGGCTCCTCCAAATACCCAATGCAGTTTCCCAACATCTAAACAAGGTCACTTTTCCTTTCTCAAGCCAGAGAAGGACTCAAGAGAATCCTACACACCCACATTCCTGCCCCTGACCACCAGACAAAGTCCTGAACTGTGTCACAGGCACAGATATTCTGTTCCCAAACTTTGGAGAGCAGTGTTAAAAGAAATGAGCTGGAAATTATGTTCCCTAAAGGTGTGAGCTTAATCTAAAAACATGTTCCAATCAAACTTACCTGGAGAGCAGAGAGAGCCACAGCACCAGAGAGACAGATGAGGGGGTAGATGGGAAAGAGAAACCTCTCCTCTTTGTGGGGCTGGCTGAAGAAAATCATGATCCAGATGTACATGGGAGCCAGTGTCAGCCAGTAGGGACGGCCCAGGTTCTGAACTGGAAGAAACAGAAACTCAGCAAAGCAGCAAAATGCAAGAATGAGGGGTCCAACCTGTTCCCTCCCTTGCACAGTCACATCTCCCCCTCAAAGCCCTTTCTCCAGACCCAAACCTTGCTGCCTTCAGACACGAACACAGCCTGTTCTGAGCACCCATGTTGCTGAAATCCAAACACTCCAAACAGCACAGGATTTGGATCAGAGAATTCTTACAGGTTCCCACAACACTAACAATCAACAGATTCAGGAGGACAGAAAATAAGGGACTGCACTACTGAATGCCAGCAAGAGACAAACCTCATGAAGGACTGACATATCTAAAGATTTCCTGCTGTGTATTGTGCACACAAAGATCAGAAAGGATCTCCCCTGGATCCCCCTCTCCCTTTACAAAGGGCTGTTTGTGGACTGAAGTTTCCACATCCTTCATTGCCTCATTGCAAAAATAACAGCATGAGAGGTCTCTCAGGCGCCTTCTGCTTAACAGAGGAAATAACCGATTCAAAAATAACAACAATTACCCTGAATTTCAGTCACACTGAGGAGGGTTCTGCACTGCCTGACAATTCACAGTCCCTTCTCTGCCCCCTTGGTACTCCCAACAGCAGAGTTAAGCAATTAAGGCATTTCACAGACAATAAGAACAAAGCACTTGGCAGGATCGCTCCCGCTGTTAAGTACAAGAACACCAAGTGAACAGCAGGAAATCTTGCATTTACAGGATCTCCTACTGAGCTTTCACTGGTTCCTGACAGTATGTCACTCACAGCCAAGGAACAGAGACCAGCAAATACTCGCTGACACACATTTTCATGGGGGATTATGATATTTCTGCCTCTTGTACTCAGTAACAAAATCAGAGAGAGAGCAAAGCACTGCCTGGACTGATGAATCTGGAGGCTGCTGCTGACACTTGATGAATCTTCCTCAGGAGAACAGCAGAGGAGAATTCACACTTCCTCTCCAGAGTCCCTTACCAAATGTCATGTGTTTAAACTGATGTCATCTTATTATTTAAGAAAAAGCCCAACGTGAAGCAGGGAATATTCTGGTTCCTCCTTTTCCTGCTCTCAGTATCTCCACACCCTTGGGGACACTTCCCAAAGCGTGGGCAGCCAGGCTGTCCTGCCAGGGCTCAGTCCTGTGAGCTCAGGAGTGTCTTTCACACCGCACAGAAGAGTCCAGTTCAACCCCAAAAACATCCCCCAACAACTCTAAAGGTTCCCATTTCTAGCTGCAGACCAGATGGAAACAACAGGTACACAGTTAAAACTATTGGAATGTCAGTCTGAGGGTTAGGCACCACACCTTGTTAAACTTGCTCTGGGCATGGGTAAATTCAGCCTTGATAACACATTGTTCTTCTGGTGGTTGAGGCAAGGAACAGTCCTGGACTGAGTAATGAGCTCCAGGAACTCTCCTATTGCTCCAAAGGCTTTTGCTGAGCCCAATTTCACTTGCAAGGAAGCAAAGCTGCCCTTTGGCAGGGTAAAGCTGTCCCTGCAGCAAGCAGGCTGAGCTCTGGGCTGTCTGTGCCCAGCTCTCACAGCTGCCCTGCACTCACCATGGAACTTCTGCAGCAGACACTCCATGAGACAAGTCAGGGGCAGCACCAGCAGCGCCAGGATAAAAGCCACGTTGAAATTCAGGAAGCCGTTGATGAAGTAGAAGGACCAGGGTTCTGTACCTAAAGGGTGAGAAAAAGGAAACAAGAGGTTTGGAACACGAGCATGGAATGACATCTGGATGGAACAGCAGCCTTGCCTGACTCACAGTTAGTCAGCTGCCATACAGGGGAACCAGACAATCATACCTGCCCAAGAAACTTCATTTTTTCCTTTTCAGAAATTATTTCCCTCCTTAATTTTTCGCTGGGTCATGGTCAATATCAATATTTTATCAATATAGTATCAATACTGCTCCTGAGTCACAGCCTGCTCCAAGAGCCAGGCCTGCCCAGCAGAGTTCTGACACACAGTTCACTCTCACACTCAGAAAGACCTCACAAGCAAGGTGGAGGTGGAAACCTGTAAACCCAGGAGACTGGACTCCAAATTCATTCTTTCTAACTGCAGAGAAGCAAGAGAGGAGTAGCACAAAACCACACAATGCCAGATAACTCTGGAGTGACGATGTGCGCTCAGTGTTGGCAGAAAATGTTGTCAAGAGGATTAGGAAGAAAGAGTTTGCATTCCCACTTCACCCCAACAAAGACTCTGCCATTGAAGCTCACCCAAATGCTGGTTTTGGTACCTCCTCAGAGTCAGAACTATTTAAGATACTCTTCAACCAGAAGTGAGGCAGCTCTGCCTCCTACCATGACACACTTGGGTACTGGCTGCAAGCTTCCAAGGATGTAAATTCAAAGACATTCCAATCCAACTGTCATTTATTTGGATGCTTAAAACCCTTAACAATGAGGAATGCCAGTTCCTCTCCACACATTTCCCACTCCCTGGGTGTGATTAGCTCAATCAGTCAGTAAATGACACGCGGGGGCTTTAATCACTGCACTGTTGTGACATGTGTCACACGCCACAGCAATTTCCTGCAATCAGAGCCACTTAGAGAAGGGTCCGTGTTGAAATTAATCAGACAACTGCAAAGCAGCGAGGAAAACCCGAACCCTCTGCAGCTCCCACGGCTCAGCACGGGGAGAAGCTGCACCAGGAGTGTCACAAACCTGTCACTGGGGCCAAGAAAACCTGCAGTTATCAGCATGGAAAGCAAACAGCAGTTATTCAGGTAAATTTCAGATCTTTAAAGGACAGGAGCAGGGACCATCCAGTCACCCTTCCACCTGCCCTACGGAAAGCAAATTGGCTCTTTCTAGTCTGGTCTCTGGTTTGGCAGCCCGGGGATCAGGAGTGAAGGGCACTTCATGAATAATCCATAACCCAAACACGCCCCTGAGGGATGCTGCTAATAAAGAGATCAGCTGGTGTGAAGCACAGCTTTAAGGAGAAAAGGAGAAAAAAAAGGTTTTTTTGCCCTGTGAGTGAATTGCCCTCAAAAACTAAGCGCTGGAGCCTCCCCTCCTTCTCCAGTGAGGGATTTTCTTCTCTGGGAGAGGAGAAAAAAATAAGAAAAGGAAAAAAAAAAAAGAAAGAGAGGAGAACAGTGCACAGCAGGCAAAAAGCAATAGGCTGGCTCGTGGTGACTCAGCCATTCAGAGCCATTCAGGCTCAATGCCTCCCAGGGCAAAAGGCTTTTATTCCTGTTACCCACACGACTCAAGGTGAACTGAGAGAGAACTGCAGCGTGAAAAAAAGAAAAACCCAGTGCACACAAGGAGTCCTGACCCAGAACATCATCCTTCAAGCAGGGAGGGACACTGAGGAACTCTCCATGCACGGAACTGATGGGAATGTGCTTCCACAGCATCGCCTCCAGAGCAGGAGATGGAAGTTCCTGCAAGTGTCCCACAGGCTGGAGCTGCAGGAGAGGGACTGATGAAGGCAGTGGACAAACCACCACGCTGCACCTGACCCCAGCAATGGGGAGGCCAAAGCAGAGCACTTGTAAAAGAGGCTGAAGCTCAGCTGCCCCACCCCGTGCTGGTCCCAGCCTGGGTGCAGGCAGGAGCTGCAGCTCAGCTCTTCAGCAGTAACTGAGCTGCAATAATCTGCTCATGAGTCACAGCCCTCATTCTAAGCAAGCCTGATTCAGTGCTAGTATAACAAACACTCTGCTTGCTGCATTTCTTTCATTTTCACTCCATTGAAGAACAAGGACCCAGCAGAGCACAGTGTCACATCAACAGCCTGAGCTGAACAGAGCCCCCCAAAGTGCCATCACACTGCAAGTCACAGCCAAGGCTTGGGCACAGAAAGTGGGGCAAGACTCTGGTCACAAACTGTGATTTCTTAGAACAAATGTAGGCAAAAACCTCACAAAGTCTCAGAATCAGGCTCAGGGATATATGTTTAGAAGCTGCTTTCCCTTGGCTGTAGAAAACCTAATTACCCCAGGGAAATACTAATTGCACAGACAGTATTTATGTAGAAGGAGTGTATTGCTAAAGAGAAAAGAATAATAAGAAATTGAACCCTGTCTCCAAAACACTCTGGTGCTTACACTGAAGATGGTGAGGGCTGGTCACTCTGCTCCCATCATGTGAAAGTTGGGAAATACCAGTTCCAAAGAAAGCAGGGATTGGCCAGCCCCTCATCTCCCCTGGTAATGTTATTTTCCCCTGGTGTTTTGAGGCTCTCTAAACACACAGCGTTGTCCTGGCCACACTGCATTAAAGAGCAATTTCAAGCAGGCTCTTTTACCAGCCTGAGGATGCTATATGAATGTCACTATGAATAAAACACTTCAGAACAGATTGGTCCCTGGAGGCTTCTGGAAACAACTCATGCACCAGTGTGGAAAAGGTCAGGCACAGGCCCATGCCAAAACCTATCAGAGACAGGGCCTGGAGTTTTCTCACAGAAACCTCACAGCAACAGCCTTCAAAGCCTTCCTGCAGAGAGGAGGAACCGTGGCAAAGCAGCTGCTGCCCTGCTGTGCCACGGCACAAGTGACAAATCACCACTCAGCACCACCCAAAACAGCCCTGCAAAGGAACCAACAAACGTGGCTGCAGGGCAGGGACAGAGAGAGCCTTGCTGCTGCTGACCACTGCTGAATCCCCCCTGGAACAGCTCAACTGCCACCCACTTTTCCAAGGTTTCTGCACCCTGGCTGTGAGGAACAACAGCCAGGTACACCATCAAAGCTGACAAACACACACAGCTATCCCTTGTGCCCGCTGCACTTCAGCAGGCAGGCACTGCCAGCTCTCTGCTGTGACACTGAGACACCTCACGGTGGTTTGCAGAACTGGGAAGTGAACAAAAGCAGCACCGACTCAGGCGCGGAGAAACCCGGCACTGGCCTGTGGATTCCCAGCTCGACAGAGACATCCCGTGTCCACAAGCTGGAGCTGCAGCCTTTGGAGCTCGCAGGCAGCTTCTGCTCCAGGGTATATCAGAAAAAGGGTTGGCAAACAACAGCTGGGGGGTCATAGCACGAAAAACTCCCAACTCCCTTCTTGGCTTGTTATCTTTAAACTCACCGTAGAGATCAGGCCCGTGAGGGGTGAAGACATTGTATAAAACAATGTTGAGAGGTGCAACCACCAGCTTCCCGTAGTAATAGCTGTCCACCACTACCAAGGGCACCTGGAAGAAAGCAGCAGTTGGTTAAAGTGCCAGGAGCTTTTGGCTGGGCTGCACTAAAGCTGCTGTGATTTTCTGAGAGGAATTCAGCCCTCCTGTCACAAGCCCAATCCATTCCCTCTTTGCGTTGCTGCAGGCACTTACCAGGAACAGGATCAATGACACCACACACCAGTTCAGGAAACTTTTCCACCTCTGCTTCAGTATCAACAAGTCAAAGGCAATAGGAAGCCTGAAAGAGAGACCAGCTGTCAGCTGGAGACCTTGGCTTTCCCCACTGCAGGTTCTCCTGCCCCTCCAAATCAAAAAACATCTGATAAAGTGCAAAACTGCCCAGCTTCCCTTTTCTTACCCCAGAGCTGCACTGAAGGGCCAGCCCAGGAGGGCTCCAGCAGCCACCCCCAGCACTGCCACAGAGGTCTTGTCCATGTACCAGCCAGTCATGGCAACCACCGTGGTGTACATGCAGAAACTGCTGGGCAGGAAAGCTGCAGCACAAGGGAGACATGAGAAACACCTCCAGCAGAACACAACCATTACAAACATATAATAAAGATACATAACACAATGTTAGACATGAGTTAGAGCTGTGGCTTCTCTTCTCTCTGGCCCTGTCTTTGGTTTCCAGGGACAAGGTCACTGTCAGCATCACTGCTATGAGCAAACCTACCTGCAGAAGCACAGAACATCCCCGTGCTGAGCACCAGGAAGGCCAACATCAGCCTGCTCACATGCAGCCCAAACTTCTTGCACACAGCCCTGAGGAAGCAAGAAGGAAAGAGGCACCAAAAAATTCCTTAAATCCAGATTACCCCCAACAGAAAAAATGCAAGGTAACAGTCTGAAAATCACAAACGAAGAGGCAGCGGGTAAAAATAAAAACCCAGCTTAGACAAGATAATTGTATGTTAAGGATTTACTGCTTTTAGTGAATGTAAACAGCACTGGCAGATGGATTACAGACAGCAACAATTAATGTCTTCCAGCAAAATTCACTGTGGTAAGCAAACAGCACCAGAGTCTCCTCCAGCAGAGCTCAGTCTACAACACTCCCACCCTGCTTGCTGCTGTCGGTGAGAAAACGAGTGTAGTCAGCAAAATGCTGGAGTGGAGATGTGGGTGGCAGCTCTGGGAGTACAATTTTGTCCTAATTGTGGAATTCTCACCGCTATTTCATTAAGTTATCATGCGAACACCTAGTTTCAAGGTTCACTTTTAAGCAGCGTGAGCTTCAAAGGGCATTTCCCGTGCACGGCACCCGAAGTACTCCCTGCAGACAGACTCTAACACTCACTTGTAGAAGTAGAGTTCACAAATGCAGCTCAGGAAGGCCAGGAAGCATCGGAGGAAATAGAAGATAAGGACCTAGGAGACACGGTTGGAGTGTGAGGAAGGCACAGGACACAAACTGGGCTCACAAACCCTCCCAAATCCTTACACGGGTCAGTGTTTGTCAACAAAGGAGAGTTTTGTCAACACGAACTCCCTCACCTCTGACAACAAACAAAGCAGCTGCTTTCACACAGACTAAAGGCACGTTCATTCCCCACAAAAGCAGGTTCCACACGGGTGATTTACCTTGTTGGTTTGCAGGACTCGGGCATGGAACCAGGCTGGTAAGGCGTGGAGCCACAGGTAAGCATAGGAGCGGATGGCATAGGCTGGGGAGTACTCCCACGTCTGAAACCCCTTCCCATAAATGAGGTAGTGTGTCTGCAACGGAGATTAAACAAATGAATCAACACGCATCACCCGGAGCAGACAGTTTCCCATTTCCCACCTGCAAATCCCTGAGCACAAAAATTCCTCTTTGAGAGACGGGCACAGAGTTTTAAATAAATCTGCCTCTGCACAGGCCAAGTACACGCTGCCAAATCCCAAGGGCACAAAGCCACTCACCGGTTCCCAGTAGTTGAAGGTCTCATCACAATCAGAGATGTTGCTCAGGAGGGCTGCACAGAACCTGGCCGAGATGAGACACTTGAAAGCTGTTGATCCTTCGGGGGCCCAAACTTGTCCTGCTTTGCTCCCGGACGATCTAATCCGAAGGGGAGGGGGAAAAAAAAAAAATAAATTAAAAATAACACGAATACGCACCAGGAGGGCTCAGCAACGAGACCGAGCGACACTAAAAGGGCAGAGGAGCGTAGCTGAGGGGCGGGTACCAGTGAAGCAGCATCACCCACCGCTCCACACAGCCCCCCCACCACCCGAACCAGAAGGGGCTACCGATGCTCCACCATCGCCACACGGGCGGGTGGGGCTGGTAAAACCCCGGGGGGAGGGGACGGGCTCCCCTGACCCCCTCCGCGGCACCCACTCTGCCCGCGGCTCCTCCGCCTCCGGCCGCCGCCCCGCCGCCTCCCCGCCGCCCGCCCGCGGCCGCTGCCGGGCCCCCTTGGCGGCCATGCCGGGTACGGGCAGGGCCGGGCGGCGCTGCCGCGGCCGGGGCGGGGCGGCAGCCGCGCTGAAGCCGCCGCCGCCATGACGGCTGTGGGCAAAGGGGGCGGCGGCGGCGCTGCCCTCACACACGGGACCTGCCCTCACACACGGGACCTGCCCTCACACACGGGACCTGCCCTCACACACGGTGCCTGCCCTCACACACGGGACCTGCCCTCACACACGGGACCTGCCCTCACACACGGTGCCTGCCCTCACACACGGTGCCTGCCCCCGGGGGGACACAGAACCTGCCCCGCACTCTTTAATTCCTTAAAATAAACAGCTGCTCGTGCCCACCGCCCTGTTGATGCCTTTTTTTCCCCCCCCCAGTGTAATCCTGCAGATTCCGGTAACCCCCGGAGCCGCTGCTGGGGGTTCTCTGTCAGCCGTAGTCGTATCTGCTGCTGCAGCAGCAAATGATGCGCTACTGGTGGTACAGCTGGTTTAGGGCTAGTTAGGGCCCTTTGGAATATAGTGATGGGATTAATTTGTGATTAGTCACGCAGAGAAGCTGTGGCTGCCCCATCCCTGGAAGTGTCCAAGGCCAGGCTGGACGGGGCTTGGAGCAACCTGGGCTGGTGGAAGGTGTCCCTGTGGCAAGGGGTGGAAGGAGATGTGCTTTAAGGTCCCTTCCAACCCAAACCACTCTGTGATTCCACGGTTACCATCTACATTAGCTCCTCAGGAAATGGTCCATGGCTGGGATTCCACCCCCAGCACCTCTGCTGGGATGGGCTGTGTGAGGCAACCCAGACCCACCATCCTCCCACAGGGTCTGAGCAGCTGTTTTCAGTGCTCAAAACACACACAGCGCCTGGGAAATGGTAAGATCCTCCCTGTTTCAGCGTGCTTGACATAATCACCACCAGCATAAGGTGCTGGGCAAGCAGAAACAAGAATAGGAAAAGTGAATTGGCATCAGGAAGGAGACCGAGTCCACTCTCATAGGACCCTAGAAAAGAAAGGCTCCACTTTATACAAAGAGGTTTTGTTACACACACAGAGCTGGGGAGGCGCTCGGTCCTCCTTAACAGGAATGGCCACCTTTATATTGCGTGCAGGTACTCAAAGTCCACCCCGCCTTTGTAAGAGGCACTGCAATAACACACCGTGTCAGGTGACGTTTTCCAGAGCAGCAACCCGCCCAGGTGCTGCTCGAGCACCTGAACACGAGGTCGGATGTTCTACCTCAGGGTCACACCCAGCTGCCGCTGGATTTCCTCCCGCAGGCGCAGCTGCATCTCCGCGGCCCCGCGGCAGCTCAGGGCCCTGTCACAGGACTGGAAGGTCAGCCTGTAGCAGAGGCTCCTCCGCCCCGTTCCTGCCTGCTGGAAGCTGTCCCTTAACTGGATGGAAACCACCGTTTCACCTGACACCCCCCTGGCAAGGGTGTGGAAAGCAACTTCGTCGAACTGCTCCCCCTCGGGAACCCAAAAGCTGACGTCGTGCACGTAGGAAGGGGGATAGAGGGAAAAACTCCTGAAAAGCCTCAGCTCTCCTCTAGGAAACTGCCTCAGGAACCGTGTGTCTGGTGTCCAGAGCATTCTCCAGTCGGATATTCCACAGAGCAGCATGGCCAGGAGGTCAAGGTTCAGTGAGGCAAAGACAAGCACCAGCTCACTGCTGACCAGTCCATGAGATGTCCTGATAACTCCCACGCAGGAGCCCTTGTCACAGGAGCCTGGAGGATCCGTCTCCATGAAGATCAAGTACTGAATTTTACCAAGCTGAGACTCAAAAGCAGCAAAGTCATTTAGCTCAGTTGTTTCAGAGCTCGGTGCTTCCTGCAGGTTGATATCTGGTTTAATGCCAGTCTGGTGGAGAGAGTGTATGGTGGATGTAATGTTATTCACCAGCACCTGGACACAGCTGCTCTCTGTACCCCTGTTCACTGCAAACACAAGAAGCACCTCGTGAAAAACAGGAATGGAGTGAGGAGTGATACGACACTTCCTGAAAACTGGCCCAGAAAGAACATGGAGAGTCCCTGGGAGAAAGGCTTCTTCTTGCATTCGAGCATGAGGCAGAAGGGAAGGTCTAAGATAAAACTGCTCTGGACTGTGACATCCTTCTGGTACATTCTTCTCTGTGCCCTGGCAAAAATCAACATGGGAAAATAAAACTCCATTTGCCGGTCCCTGAGACATTTCCTCTGTGCTTGGAGCCTCCTCTGGACTCAGAGTGACCCAAAAGATATTGGAGGGACAAACCCCATCGAGGTGGCCGTGGTGGAGCAGGGAAAGGCAGGAGTCAGTGTCCTGTAATGGAAAGGCTTGGCTGAGCCCTGCCGTGAGCTCCTCCTTCACTGTCCGGACTGGGTGGTTTGAATTTGGTTCTAGAAAACCCCTGGGAAAAAGAAAAGTGCAAATTACAGACACCATGAAACAGATTTCCCTGGAATGTCTTCCTGTGGTCATAATTCGAGTGCAGCAATTTACCCAAAACATCCTTAAGCCAGTTTTTAGTAACTACCTGAACAAGCCAAGCCTTTCACCAAACATGTTGCATGTTTTCAGGACAGTGGCATTTGCCTCCAGGCTGCAATCAAGAATTAATTGAATTTGCTCATAAAAAAGGAATGGGACTTCGTATCCATTTATCTGACACCTGGTCACTCCCACTGAGAGCAGGAGAGTGTGTTATGGCCAAACAGAAACTAATGATAAAACTCACCTATTAATTTTATCCACAAGGACTTGTGGCACTTGGAAAGAATATTTTTGGCTCTCCACTTGTATCTTGCAGCTCTTTGGTGTGAAACACAGGGGCGGCGTGCTCCGTGTGAAGATGTGGTTCAGAGCACCCTCTACACAGAAGGATTTGTCTTGGCTCCTGACAACACACAAAACCAGAGCAAAGTCATTGATAATCTCCGATATTTTATGTGCCACGAGTAAGTCTTACACAGGTAACTCCACGTGACACTAACACACATCTCAGTGAATCCCAGGCCCTGTTACAACCCTGTTGGGATTGCCTGCTAAGCCAGAACACACTGGGCTTTATAAGAGCCCAAATATCAGATTTTCAGTCTAGCCGTGTGATGGTTACCTGTAACCTGTACATTTATATCCATGGATTGTCTCTGCATTAAAAGGATGAACATCACTCAAGATAAATCCAGCTCCTGCCGCCACAGCCACTATTTGCCAGCTGTTGTGCCATTCCCTCCTTGGCTGGTCCGCGGGTGTCCCACCCTGGCCGCTGCAAAGAGCCACATGGACCTCCCCCGCCTCTGCCAGCACTTCTGCAGAGCTGGAAGGAAAACCAAGAAGAAGAACCCTGTTAGCACACCCACAAATTTCACAGTGCCAGGAAAACCCCCAGAGCACAGCTCCAAACCTGTATCCCAGCAGGCAGTCAGCACAGAACTGTTTCTGGGTTACTCACCTACGGAAAAAGTGGGCAAGAAGCTGCCTGTTCTTTACTACCCCAGCCTTCCTCCCACAGTGGGGGAAGTTGAAGTAAATGCAATCAAATTCTCTTTTCTCTGGTGAGAAGTAGTCCTTCAGCTTGGTGCAGTCCACAGAAAACACAACCTCAGCTCCTGCAACAGCAAAGGGAAAAAAAAAACCCACCAAGGGTGTGATGTTTATCATTAGGGAAGATTTTAGAGAAAGGTAGAAATGTGAGTCCTCTAATTTGTTTTCAAATATGTGAGAGCTGCCTGATGAGAGGACGGGGGTCCCACCACCCATCCCATCCCATCCCACCGCACCCCAGCCGCGCACCCACCGCTCTCCCGCAGCCTCCGGATGCTCCGCGCCGCTCCCCCGCGCCGGGACGCGTCCTCCTCGCTCTCGTAGCAAGTGGCCACCACGTGCGTGCCCTCGGCCCCGCACAGAGAGGCGGCGAAGGAGAAATTGCCCTCCCCGAGCAGCAGGACGCGGCGCAGCCCCATGCCTGGGCAGCGGCTCGCAGCCCCCCGGCGCTCGCAGCCCCCGGTTCCCGGAGCCAAAGTCGCTCGCTCATGACGTGGAGCCGGTCAGCGGCCACTGCTGGTGGCGTCGGGGCATCCCCGGTGCCTTGCGAGCAAGGATTCCCCGCCCCGGGGGATCCAGGGAGCTGCCGGTGCTCCCCGGGATGGAGGGATGGATAAGCCGCCGCATCCCCCCCACCCCGCATCCCCCGGCACCGCGAGTGATTCGCGCTTGGAGGCGGGTGTGCTTTGGGAGAGCTTTGTGAGCCGGTGCGCAACAGGAAATGGGTGTTAAATAAATAAATAAGTAAATAAATAAATAAATAAAGCTGGTACAAAGGTGAGGAACTGAGAATGCTGGGATGGTTTGGGTTGGAAGGGATCTTAAAGCTCCCTCGTTCCATCCACTACTTCAGATGGCTCCAACCTGTCCTTAGGCACTTCCATGGCTGGGGCAGCCACAGCTCCTCTGAGCAAACTGTGCCAGGGCCTCACCACCCTCACAGGGAAAAAATTTTCCCCAGTATCCCATCCAACCCTTCCCAGTGTGTGACGGGATGCTGGGGAGGCATTGGATCCCTGTGACCTTGGGTAAATCACTTCTCTGCTTCAAAGGGTGGCTGAGTGACCCAGAGAGATGTTCAGTGCTGAGACATGGAGCACAACACCTCAAGAGAATAATTACCACACCACCTCCCCCCTCCAGGAAAGAAAAAAAAACTCCAAACTTATATTTAGCCATGCTAAGTTTGAGTTTTCCTTTCCAGCACCCTCACTGCTTTGAAGCACCTTGCTCTCCAGATTACAAGGGAGACATCAGAGGGTGAAGCGTTTGTGCTCAGAGCTGAAACAGTCTGTTGGATGTGTGGTGCAGCTAAAGAGGAGCTCCTGAAAGCCATTTGTGCTGAGAGATGACAGAGATGTTTTCTGTCATTTTCTCCCTGCTGAGCTGTGCTGCTGTGCCACCACAGAACAGGAATTTCAGGTCATTCAGGGAGTGGTATCTGCATTTCAAGTATTCTTGTCTAGCTGACCTCATCATCCCCAAAGAGCTTTCACTCAAAAATGCCCATTTCTTGCTCCTGAGTTTAAGCCCAACAAAACCCTGTACTATAAAAAACATTTCTCTCAAGGAAAATGCACTTGCTATTTCCCACTTACCTCCTCAATTATTTTTTTTAATAATTTTTATTCTTTTATGACTTGAACAAGAACCTCACTGGTTTCTGGGCCCCTACCCTGGGTTAGAACCTCCTTTGTGCCACCCAGCTGCTCAGTCCTGCTTCACCACGGGCCACCACATGGCAGCATTTTTATTTTTGCTTGTGTCCAACACTGGGGGAAGGAACAAGAAGGATGCAGGAAAGGCAGCAGACTCAGAAACCAGGAGGCCTGTCTGCCCACGGTGCTACAGTGATTTCCTTCAAGCAAAAAGACCCATCCCACATGAAAGCCAAATGTAGCATCGTGTGGAAAACATTCCTCCTGCTTTTCAGTCTGTGCTGTTTGTGACCTAAGTGAGTGTCTGTCGTCTGTTCTTGTGTGCAGAGGTGACTGTGAGTCCCTGCTCACCCTGTGCCTGGTCAGACAAGCCCAAGGAACACCTTAACTGGGAGAGCTTACTGGAACCAGCTAATGGGAAACACCAGACCTTGGCAACGAGGGGGAATTTGAGGTATTTGACAATTATCCCATGTCACTGAGTGCTCATTTTATTCTTCTCCCTAAAGACACAGAACGAAGGGGAACCTCTCAGTTCATCTGGGGTGTAAACAGATCCCTTCTCATAGAACTTTGGTCTGAGCAGGTATAAGGAACATAAAAAATAGGTCAGGTCGTGACTGAGTCTGATGATCTGTGTGACAGATCTGTGGCGTTCTGTCCTGTTTGAAGATGAATTTTAGAATTCAATTCCAGTAACACAGACTTCCTTTTATGCTCATATCCCTTTGAAGAGAGGTGCTAAGCAGATGATGGTGCCTGAAAATGACTTAGTAGTGGTTTGTATCACTCAACAGTGATGGCATAAATCAGGTTATTGCTGTAGACATCAGATCCTGTTCATTGTCTGAAGGGCACTAACAACACAGTTTCAAAGGGATGTGATTTACATCATGAGAGCAGGATGTTTTTCTCCTCTCAGGAGATATCTGTGTTTAACTGCAGCTCTGCAGTTTTCATCTGCAGCTGCTCTGAATTGGCTGCAGCACTTGGATGCTTCTGCACAACATGAGTCATTCTAGAGATTTAAGATACAGTTGTCTTCCAGTCAGTTGTTATCGAATACCCACACTTCAAATGGGTTTCAATTGCCATGAAGTTGTTTTACCAGTTTAATCTCCACTGGAGAAACTTTTCTGTGGCTTGTGAAACACTCTGACATCCTCTGGCAACGCTGAAGGAAAAGACTCGTGCATTAGATGTTTGGAAAACATTGGAGAACATAAAGTGAAGGGGGATAAGTGCTTGTGGACACCAAGACAAGCTGTCCTGGACACACCTCAAGCTGTAAGGAAGGAGGGCACCAGGTACGTTCACCTCACGCAGCTCTCCGGACCCAACACTCCACTCGTCCTCCGTGCCCCCGAACAAATAAATACAGACTGCTTATTCATGTTTTATTCGTTAGTAAACTTACTCGGCATAAATAATAAGAGCAGCCACTGGGCCTTGGTGCCAGGTGCTGTGGGCTGGCCTGGGGGGGCTGGGGGCAGCAGCCCTATTTCCTCTGGGCGCCTGCGATGGCCGGTTTCTCCTCGCGGGTGATGGGGATGGTGCGCTCGGGGACGTCGCTCTGTTTCCTGGGCGCGCTCACGGTCAGCACCCCGTCCAGGGACAGGGACGAGGTGATGGTCAGAGGGTCCACGTCGTCTGGGATCCTGTATTTCCTGTTGAACTCCCTGGCAATGAAGCCGTGCTCGTCCTTCAAAAGGAGAAGGAGGAAGGCGCAGTTAGGAGCGTTCGCTCGGTGCCGCCTCAGCCACGGGCGGGCCCGGTGCAGACAAAGCTGAGACTGGGCAGCTCTCAAAGGAAAACCTCTCGGGAAGTTAAAAGAGCTTTTAAGATGAGATGCCCTCTTTAAAGAGACAAGTCTGGCTGGGCTGCAGGTGCCTGCAGGTACCAACACTGCTCGCAGGAGGAGGCTTTATGTTCCACCTCTGGGCTTCACTGCACAGCCCTGTGCAAGGGGCAGCACCAGACCTGCTGCAGTGCCAGCCACACAGGATTACATATTATTATTATTATTATTATCATCATCATCATCATCGTTATTATTATTGTTATTGTTATTATTATATTGATATGGCAATTCCAGCTACTTTATCGTGAGTATTCCCTTCCTTCTGGCAAGGAACTGGGGACAGGAGGTAGGAGGGAGATGGGGACACACTGTTGCATCCACCTTCGAACATGGCTTTGGATTTCTGGCTGCCCAGTTGGCACCCAGGTCTCCTGGGCCAGCAAGAAGTGGGATTATGAGGGCAGAACACAACCTTTAAGGGTTAGAAACTCAGAGCTGGGCCAAAGAAAGGTTACACAACAGGGCAGTGCACTGTTTCCTTGTGTGGTTTGATTATCACAGCTTGTTGGTGGTGTATTGAACACCTCCCTGCATTTCTGGCCTCTTCCCAAAAAGAGGGAGGCCCAAAAATGCCCATTTGAAAGACGATTTTCCAGTTCAGTTCACAGTTCATGTAACATCAGCGAAAAATGTTCCCCCTCTTGCTGCCCTGTCTGGGATCAGCTGGGGGGGTTTGCACAGAGCATCTTCCATTAGGGTTGGCTGATAAAAAGATAACAAGTATTTGAGGTGAGCACAGGGGAGGAATGTTTGGCAGCCTCCTGGTTTCACCAGAGGTGAGGAAGCTCACACTGAGAGTTGCACAGTTAAGTCAGAAGTACCTGGCGCTCCTCGTGCTTCCCGTGAATTTCTATCATGTCCCCGAGCACCTTCACCTTCAGCTCCTCAGGGGAGAAATGCTTCACATCAAGGTTTACATAAAACTTGTCCTTGTCCAGTCGCATCTGCAAAACAAGGAGGTGACTTCAGAAAAGAGCAGGTGAGGGTTTCTGCTTCAAAAGGCGCTCAGAACACAGCAGGTCAGCACTCAGCTGGTGTCTACACATGCACTGACCTTTGCTGTGGGGTTCTGATCTGAGTGGCTTTGTCCCTGGCTGGCCTTGCATTAATAATCCCATCAGTGCTGTACCTGAGATTCTCAATTTGTTAAAATTTGATAAAACTGACCCTTGGGTTGTTGTAGTGCTGATTATGGCTGCTTCAGTGCACAGCCAGACCCAGGTCGCTAAATCAGGGCAAACATTATGCAAAGATTAAAATAATACTTCCCTCTCCCTCCTTCTGCTCAGAATAGCTCTACAAGCTACTTGTAAGTAAGAGATTGATTCGTAGAACAGGCAAGTGCCTCTTGGCTCAGCCCCTGAAGCAAGCAGACTCCTGCTCCTTGATCCTTTGGGTGCTGTATCTGATTGAAAACGCTGCTCTTCTCGGCAGTGATTCTTTAAAACAGGCCCCTTTTTACTCAGCAGCCTGACATGAGCCTCCCACTGCCCCCGCCCCTGTGCTGTTTGCTTCTCAGGTGGGAGTGGGACTGGAAGTTTGGCAGAGCAGACTGGGAAATTAGGGAAATCAGGCTTCCTCCTGTCTTCTGTCAGCTCCTAGAGCCACCTCAGTTTGCCTCTCTTCCCATCACTATGGCAATACCTGCTCTGAGCCACAAATGATGAGCAGAGCATGCAGAGCTTCTTGCCTAATGAAGGGCCACAAGCACAGCACCCTTTTCCCCAGCCTTCTCCTAAATAACCACCTCCAAGCAGCTTCCAAGCTCTCGGCTCTCCTGGGTGTCCAGCTCCAGAGCCAGCGGGACGTGCACACAGCGGTAACAAAGAGCACGAAGAAGCAAAGATTACCTCAGAGAGTCCTGTCTCTAGCCAACTGGGCATCCGAAGGATGGGGGATCTCATCAGGAAGGGGCTGAAGCTGGGGGAAACAGGGAGCAGCTCTGACTCCTGCAGGTGCTCCCCGAAAATCTGGTCAAAGATACGACTCGGTGCCAACCAAGAAAAGAAGGGTCTGCGGATCAGGGGGTTGTGAATGGTGATATCCATTGGAGAGCGCTGGAGGAGCCTGGCAAACAACTGTGCTGCAGTGCTGTGCTGGGAGCCTGGGGCAGCTTTATACCCGTGCAGCTGGCCTGGCCTTCCACCCCCCCGAGGCCTCTTGAACAGTGGTGTCAGGGATTTTATTGTCCCACTCCTGGGCCGGTCCCCTCGGCGGTGCCCAGTAGCTGTCTGAGGGATTTGAACGCGCTGCTGAGGAGGAGGGGGAAGGGGAGAACAAGAAAAGGAGCCCAATGGGGCAGCAAGAAGCCAAAGTGCCCGGCCCGCCCCGCTGCCCACGTGCTGTTTATCTGCAGAGTCCCAGGCGGGCTTGGCGGATGTTCCCAGCTGCTTTGGATGCCAACGGGATCAATGCAGCTCCTATCTTTGGCTCCCAGGGACAACGACAAGGGGCTGTTGTTCCCACTGCCAGCGCCCCGAGGTCAGCTCCCCCCATCACCCAGCAGCTCGGGGAGGGCTCTGCCCCTGCCCACAGCCGGGGGAGTCACAGGGGCAGGGGGCAGGGAAGAGCCCGGCAGGTCTTTGCTGGGATCCCCCTGGCACTGCAGCCCGGGAAAGCCCCGCTGCCTTTGTGCCCTGTGGTGTGTGGGAACGAAGGATGGATTTCTCCACCATTCAGCCCAACACCTCTGGTCTTTGGCCCACCACAGAAACCACTGGAGAGCCCAGCACTGAAACCTCAGAGCCCCAGAGGGCCGGAGCAGAGATAACCTGGGTGCGCTCATGGTGCCTTCTCAGGGGTTGGAGGCACCTCTGTCTGCCTGTGCCCCTGCACTAAGCTCATTTTCTACACTGGTGCTCCTAACACATCTTAGCTCACACATTTATTTTAATTCCTGCCTCGCCTGTGAGCCTCAATCACAGGACTGGGTTCAGCCTGGCAACTGTACTTAAAGGGCAAGAACTGGTCTCTGCCTCTGCGAGCTCGTAACATAACACAATTTCTGGCTCAGGGGCACTGCCAGCACTGCCAGCCCTTTGCAAAAGGCTCTGAGCCTCTTCCTCTCAGCTTGCCTGCAAGAATAGGGAGCAGGATTTGCTCTGTGCAGCAGCTCAGGCCATAAATACCCTCTCCAGTTCCCCATTACATCAACAGCACTGCACCTGCTCCCTCACACTGCAGGGACACGGGCTTGGGGAAATCTCTGGTTTCAGGGTATGTGGAGCTCAGCTGGGCTCTGCTCCCCTCCTGCACCACCACCAGCCCCCAGCCCCCAGCCCTGCTCAGTAGGACTGGGTCTGTGCCAGCTGCAGCCCCTTGGTTAACTCAAGACCCCTGGCACAAGGATTTCTCCAGGCTGTGCCAAAGCCTTGGCCAAGGGAACAGCCTGGACAGCCAGCTTGGAGCAGCACAGTCCAGGGTGGGGAGCTGTCACTGGTGGGATCTGGATCCTGTCTAGTCCAGCTTAACTCCCTGCAGCACTTCACCACTCAAAGGAGCTCAGCCTCTGGAAAAACCAGGCTCCTTGTGCAGGGCACGGGAGGGGCTGATTTGGGCCCTGAGCTCACCGTGGGGCAGTGGGTGTGACAGGGACTTCACTGCACAGCCTGAACAGGCAGCATTAGTGACTGCCCCATCCCCATGAGGGGCTTCAGGGCCATCAGTACCATCAAGACCATCCGTACCAGTGCCAGGGACTCCCTGGACCTGCTCACTGGCCTTGGAGCACCACCAGCAGCACAGCCTGGGGTCTGTCCTGCTCTTCCCTGCTTCAGCCTCCCTCAGCTCATCCCTGTGCCTCCCAGCTGTACTTGGCTGCCCACTCCCCTCCTGCAGCCCCTGCTCCAGAAGGGGATCTCTGGATGTGGGATGTTCCCAAGGTGTCCCTGCCTGCAGGCAGTGCCTGCACTCCCTGCTGGAATGCAGCGAGAAGCTTCTCCCGTCACCCTGGCGAGGCATCCTGGGCCCTGTGCGTGTGGCTATTTTGGTCCATCTTTTTATCACACACTCCTCCCTTTGGAATTCACCCAATTAAAACCTTGCAATCTGCAGCCTTCACTCTCAGAGGCAGCGAGGGCTCGGCAGGTCCCCGTCCCCAGCCCCGCCATGGCCGCGAGGACTGTCCCCCACGCCCACCCCATGAGCTCGGAGTACGAGTTCGCCAACCCCAGCAAGATCTACGACCAGAACTTCGGAGAAGGTAAGAAAGGAGGTGGGATCCCCCTGGCACCTTCCTCTGCCCTGGTGCAGCAAGGCTGTGGTGGAGCTCCCCTGGGCAGATTGACCTCCGGAGCAGGCGAAGGGAGCTGGAGCCAAGGAATTCGGAGGGTGAGAACCCAGATCAAACCAGGGTCTCTCTCTCCGTGTCCACTTCCTCCATCCATGCCTACTGCCGTGTGTCCTGTCCCTCCCTCGTGCCACCCATGCTCTGGCATTCATGCACATGCTGTGCAAACATGGAGCGAAACGCTCAGGGCAGGGGGGGGGAAGTTTTTTCAGCCGGGGGATGTGGAGAAAAGCTGAGCTGGGGGGTTCAGCACAAAGCTGGGCAGTGGCTGACGGAGGGGAAGGAATGTGGGCAGCAGCAGAACCATTCAGCTCCAGCACAACAGCGTGAAAAGGCAAAAAGCTCCAAGGAAAGCCCCCCGGACAATGGCACACAAAAGGCCTTTAGTTCTTCGGGGCGGTTTCTTCACCATCAGCATTTTCCATGCCCGTCCCTGGCTGTGGGCTCTGCACTGCAGAGCGCCCAGTGCACCTCCCAGTCCCTCCCAGTCCACCCAACAGACATGTGAAGCTGGATGCCAGCCCTGGGCTCGCTGGCAGCCCTGGGCTGTGTGGTGGGAGGCAGTGGCTGGCAGGCTCTGTTTGTGTGTGTGTGTGTTTCAGAGACACAAAGGTAGGAACTGCAAGAGGCTCCACCCATACTGTGCTGATGTGGTGGCAAACCCAAGGTGTGTGCCAGGTCCTGGCCTCCTCCTGCCACCCTCCCCTATCTGCTGCCAACCCTCCTCCTCCCGCTCTCCTCACCGAGTCTCCTTTCCAGGTGTGTCCCCATCTGAGATTTTAGCCCCTGCCCTGTACCACGGCTACTACATCAGGCCTCGGATCAACAAGCAGCTGGAGAGGGGCACCTCGGAGGTCTGCCTGAACGAGCACAAGTTCCAGGTGTTCCTGGACGTCTGCCAGTTCCTGCCCGACGAGCTCCGCGTCCGCACCGTGGACAACCTGCTGGAGGTGGTGGGGCAGCACCCCCAGAAGGCTGATCGCCACGGCTTCATCTCCAGGGAGTTCACCAGGACCTACATCCTCCCTCTGGACGTCGACCCCTTGCTGGTCAGGGCCACCCTGTCCCACGACGGCATCCTGAGCATCGTGGCCCCCCGCACCGGCAAGGAGCTGAAGGCCAAAGTCAACGAGGTGAAGATAACCCAGGAGGGGCAGCCAGAGGGGAAAGAAGAGCAGCCTGAGGAAGGAAAAGAGAAGGAGAAGTCCTAAGGGCTTGCACAGGGAAGGTGGGGGGGACAGGGACGGGGAACCCACAGTGACAGACTGGTGTTTCTCACCATCAGTGCTTAGCAGGGCTCTGAGGCAGCCAGATTGCTGCTTCCCAAGGCTGATGGCTGGAAAAAAGGGACTTGGAGCTGAAAACAGAGTGGGACTGAAGTGTTAGTGTGAGTCAGTGAGTGTAATGCGAGTTTTCTCCTAAGTCAAGTGCTTGTGGAGCACCAGGCAGGGTGCTCTTCTCTCACCCCAAAAAACCAGGGCCACTCTGCCCCCAAAGTGTGAGGCTGTGCCACAGCGGACTGCTAAACAGCTGCTGTGCTCCAGCCCAGGAGGGAAGAGGGAAGAGATGATCCCAGTGCCTTGTCTCTGGGCCTGGTGGCTGAGCTTTGTGGACACGGGAGGTGGTTGTTGGTCTGTAAAATTGCCTGCAGTTCTCAGGAGGAGAGAGGAATAAACCTGCCTCTGGTCTTGTCTTGTTTGCCTTGGGTTCCTGTTGCTTCTGGGCTGCAGCAGGGAGGATGGACAGCGAGGAGCAGAGCTGTGGGGAGCAGAGCAGCAGAGCTCACCCCGTGGAAATGGCACCAGAGCCCCTCTGCAGGCACTGTGGGGTTACTGACTGGCCACATGAGAAATGTCCCCGTGGTCTTGTGGTGCTGGGCCAGGATCGTGTGAGCTGCTGGCGGGGCAGCTGCTGCCCCGGGCGGCCCCAAGGGCTCAGCAGGTGCCAGTTGCAGTCCTTGTCTCGTCAGAGCCAAGTCAAGCCGGCAAAATGCTGTGTCAGTGCCTAAATATGGGGGTTTTCTGCTTCTCAGGGCCCCTGGCAGCGGGGAGGATCACAGCCAGGTTAAGAGCAGCCCTGTGTGACAGCTCAGGGGCCAGTGGGAGGGTGGCTGAGCCTCCACCCCCACTGCAGACCAGGTACCACGCTCAGTCAGGACCCCTGGGGGATGCAGACAAGCTGCTGCCAGTGAGACACTGTCAAAATAGAAATGTAACAGGCATTGTCTAAGTCCTTAAGAGTAATTCTGGGCTGGTGACTTTCAATCACCTGAAGCAGCTGCATCCCAGTCACCCAACACCCACCCAAACCCCCAGTCCAAAGAGGGCTGAGTTCATGTGTGGGCTCAGGCAGGACCATCATTGCCTTAGTCCCCCCTCATAAAATGTGTCTTCAAACTCACAGACACTCCAGGGCAGCAGCTACAAAAGGCTTTTCTCTGCCTCTGCTCTGGCATCTCCTGTGCTGGTAAGAAAGGCTGATGGTCCCCTCTCTCACTGCAGATTTGCTGCCTCTGGGATGAACTTCCCTCACGGGACTGGGGCTGGGGAGGATGGCCAACATGTGACCCTGCAGAGACAGGGGCTGGCACTGCCTGGTGTCAGCCAGGGCTGCTCCTGTGCCCCCTGGCAGGCTCTGCAGCACACAGCCTGCTGGCTTTGCCGAGCAGGATTGCTGGAAGCCATGCTTTCTTTCATCCCTGCAGACACAGCCTGAGGAGGGAATGCAGAGTGGCAGCCAAGCGCTCCGCGGCCCTGCCAATGTTTTCGGTGCCTTTCTGTTTCTCTGGTGGAGCTCAAAGCAGCAGCTCCAGTATTTGTGAAAGAGGCTGATGAGAACAGGCTCCCAGCCCTTTTTCTTTTTTTTTTTTTTCCCTTCCCCACAAAGCAACAAAGCCCAAGTTATCCCAGAAATCAAAACAGCCACTGGTTCACTAAAACAACAGTGTCTGTGGCAAACCCGGAGACACCCAGTCTGCAGCTTCCAGGCAGGGACACAGTCCTGAGACCACCTGGTCTGTGCAGGACCCTGACAACACGGGCCTGTCGGGATCAGGACTGAATCCCAGCTGCCTGCACAATTCCTAAATCCTCCCTGGGGTGGTGCAGACTGGGCTGGGCCATTTCTGCAGCCACGGGATGAGGAGCAGTGTCAGAGCAAGGCTTGGGCTCTGCAGGTCACAGGGCAGCTCACCCAGGGCTCAGCCCAGAGAGTGCCCTGTGGCCCTTCCAAAGCATGATCTTTCTCCTCCTGCTGCTCCTGGACAGGCACAAGGTTTGCCCTGCCCGTGGGCAGGTGATAAATGATGCTGTGAGCCTGGCTGAGAGCGTGGGCACACTGGAGGGGGGGACTGGGGCCAGCTCCTGGCACAGCCCCCCCGAAGGGTGAATTAAAACCTTGTCAGGACACCCCAGGAGGGTCTCAGACCTGCACAGAACTGGGTCTGTGCCAAATCAAAGCTGTGGGGCACAGGTTCTGCTCAGGAATGACATCTTTTGCAATTGAGCATCACTCCTCTTACAGCTGCCTGAGATTAGGTAGCAGGATTAGGCCAGGAATGACCAGCCAGAGTCTGAAGGGCTCTCAGAGGAGTAGAGGGATAAAATACATGTTAATGTTCCTGTTTGCCGTGCTGAGGGTGAGCCTGGGAGCTGTTCTGCAGGTCCTTAATGGTGTGAGGTGCCTCATGGGATCCTGCCCTTCTCAAAAGCACAACACTGCACGCTTTCACCTGGGTAGCTGTAAAAAAAAAAGTGAATTTCCACTAGTGTCCCTGGGGTTGCAGGTCAGGAGATGAGAGCAGACCTGCCAGCTCCTTCTTGCTGGGTATCACCTGCCCTGCCAAGCAGATTCCCTCTTTCCCAGGTGATGCCAGCCCGTGCCACACATTTTTCCCACACCCCACTCGGGACGCAGGGCTGAGCAGTGGGAACAGCACTGGGAGCTCCCACTTCTGGGGCTTCTCCTTTTGTTCGGGAGCATTTGAAGTCCCTCCTCCGTCCCGTTTCGCATCACTGCTGGCATCAGCGGGATGGCGCCGGGGGCAGAGAACCAGAAAACAGAGTTCGAGCCCCGGGGGCCACCCCCGGTGGATGCCACGCGGGGCCAGCACAGCCCTGCGCAACCCATGGAGAGAGAAACCCGACACTGCCAGACACTCCCTTGGAATAGCCAGGAGCAGGAACCAGGAAATACAAGCCCTGCCCGTCCAGAGAACGCCGCGGTTCCACGGGGGAAGGAGCGACATGGGCAACCTGTGCGGCTGCGGGCGCCCCTGGTGAGTGCGGGGAGCGCGGGGAGGCTGCGGGACCTTGGGAAGCTCCGCGTCCTTGTGCTGGGCTTTGCCAGGGCTTCCCCCCCCGGCTCCCGGCGCTGCTCCCGCTCCTCTCACACCCCCGCGGGAGGGGGGCACGGCTGGGTGGGTGTAGCGGGGAGGAGAAGGGGCTTTGCCGGCACATCTCTCAGCCCCGACGGGCTGTGCCACCTCCCCGAGGTGCTCCCTAGGAAGGAGCTGCCGGGAGGGGTCCTGCGGTTCTGCCACCCCCTCCTGCTCTCAGCTGCCTGCCCGCGTCTGTCCCGGCTTTATTTAAAGCTGGGGAAATCCTGGCCGCGTTTTGGAGATGCTGTTGCTCTTTTCTCCCTGGGAGGGAGCGAGGGTGACGCTTTAAGCCCTCCCGGGTCACGCCGGACCTCCCTCTCGCAGAGAAAGGGCACGGTGGAGCATCACTCGGTGCCAAGGGGAAATATTTTCGGCTCTGAGCGTGGAACAAGGGGAAGAGCCGTGAATATCGGAATGAAGCTCCGAGGACGTTCCCTCCAACACCGCATTTGTTAAAAGTATGAGCAAATTCATCCGCGGTCGTTAATAATTCCAAGCGGCACAGCATCACCTAGTGGAGGAAGGTTCAGGACGCCGAGGTCCTGCCAAGCTGAGCCCTGAGCTGGAGGGCAGAGGAGTTTGGGATTTAGGAATTAGGAGCTGGAGGTGGGAGGTGGAAGGTTGGGTCTTGATGTATCTCCCACCAGAACTCCCATTTTCTATGTCCTCCACCCTGCGTTGGAGGGTAAATGAGGCACCCAGGGCGTCAGTGAACAAGGGGCTGATCAGGGGGTGCCTGGGGCACGCTCTGAGGTCTTTAAAGAAAAGCTATTGCAGCAAATTTATTCACAGAAGAGAGTTATTGATGAATATGCCCTCGGGCCTGGGCGCCTCTGCAAGCAGCACCAGGGGCAGGGCAGGTGTTCTCACCAGCCAGGGCACTGCAGTGTGTGCAGGGACAGGAAAACATGCCCAAATTCAGGATCATGGAGGGCCAAAATCAGGCTGGCACTGGCATGGGAAAAGGGGAGGAAGCAGGGGAGGAGCAGGGCCATGTGTGCTGTGGGGTAGAATACCATGTGCTTCTCTCAGCCTGGGAGTTACAACGTGTTTGACCTGGTTCTGGGAGGAGGGGAGAGGCTTCCCTGCTCTCCTTTCCCTTGCCACACACGTCCCAATTACTGGGAGATGCCGTCTCCTGCCTGGCTGTGCTTATCCTGCAGACAGCCCAGAATAGCTCCAGCCCACACACTGCCTGTAAAGCTCCCTCCACAGGGGGAGGGAGGCAACCAAAACGAGCAGCTGATCCAGCAGCCTCCCTGGCAGCCGAGGGGAGAGGGACCCTGCTGACTCTGCCTCAAAAATGGGGCTGCTTTGATTGCAGCCCACAACGTGCCCAAAGGCTGCCGAGGGGGAAAGGGCTCTGGCACACAAGCCTTGCCAAGGAGGGCCCTGGAGACCCTGCAGGCAGTGGAGGAGGAAGCTGCAAGAGCCAAGGGAGAACCACTACAGGACAAATTGCACAGAATAGTCTGAGTTGGAAGAGACCCACAAGTCCAGCTCTTAAGTGAATGGCCCAGACAGGGGTCAAACCCACAACCTGGGTGTTATTAGCACCGTGCTCTAACCAGCTGAGCTAATCTCAGGGTCAAAGCAGTTCTGCCTTGATTTGGCCCTCCAGATTTTGCCTGTCAGGGGCTGGAGGGCTCTCAGTGCCCCCGTGGGCAGCTCAGAGCAGAGACACACGGAGCAGCGCCGGCTCCCTCCGTGCGGCCACCCTGCCTTCCCCAAAGCTGCCTCTGCCTTCCCAGCAAGCCTGGTTAATCATTACTGGCCATTTCGAATGTCTCCAGCTTCTCTGCCTGCCTTCAGGCTGGGTTTTTGTTTTCCCACTGGAGTGCCAAAGGCATTGGTGCACTCTCAGCCCTGCCCCCCTGCCCGCTGGAGCAGCGCGGGCGCTGTCAGGGCACAGCTCTGCCCCGGGCCCTGCACTGTGGCACGGCCAACCGGCGAAGGCAAACCACGTGGAATGTCTAATATTCCTTGGGGACCAAATGGTGGCCCTGCAGCCCCATCCAGCAGAGGCCTGTGAGCCCCTCAGCTGCGCTGTTGGTCCGTGGCCAGCACCGCAGGGATGCAGGAGGAGCCGTACAAGGGCTGGCACCTGCTCCCCAACCCCCAAAACGTCCTGCACTGGTGACATTTCCTTCATGCTTCTGTCCCATGACGTGACAGCACTCTGCCCTGCCAGCCCCAGCCTGCAGGAGCTCAGCTCTGGGCTCTGTTGTTACAGCTGGAATGGATTTGGCTCCTGTTCATCCTGTGGCTGTGTTTGGCTTGTCTGCTCCTGGTCACACAGGTCCAGCTGAGATCAGGGGTTGGCTTGGCTAATAATGAGTGCACAGCTTGTTTGGTTTGGTTGTGCTCTAAGTGGAAAGCTGAGAACAGGAAACCTGTGTGAAACACTGAATTAGCACGAGGTCTGTGCACAGCTGCTCCTGGGGCAAGGGGCCAAAGCCCAGGGGATGGGGGTGTCAGAGCACCCGACCCCCAGAGGAGGGTTTGGGCTCTTTGAGAGACCCTGTTCTTCCCTGAGACACCTCCTGGGCCTGTCTGACCCCACACAGAGGTGGAACCCGGGGTGGGTGTTCAGGTGGGTGTGTTGTGAGGGCTGGGGGTTGTCAGGGCTCACCTGTCTCTCTCTCTGGTTTCAGGAAATGTCCTTCCCCTTTCAAAAGAAAGAAGGAAAAGCAAGGTAAGGATGGGTGAAGATGCTCTAGAGGTGGGGTGACTGAGCCCCTGCTTGGCTGACATCAGTCAGTGCTGGCTGTGAGGGGATCCCTGAGCTCCCCTCCACTACTTTTTGTGCTTAACCTTCCCCAAGAGGAGCTTGGTAGAAGCAAAAGGCAACATAATTCTTTGAGTCTTAAAGCCAGGGGTGTGGTGTGCCATGGGGGAGGGAAGGCACTTCAGCAGTGCCTTTAGAATATCAAAGTCTCTCATCAAAACACAGGCAAGTGCTCTCAACTGGCAGCATCAACCCCCTGTAAGAGCTGCAAACATCTGCCTGACAACAGCCCCCCAGAATAAAGTGCATTCCTTGAGTAGCTCAGTTGTGTCCTGTGGCCTTTGGGCTGTGCTGGGCAAAATATGTTTGCCAGGCAGAAAAGGAAATAACAAAGTTAAAACTGGATCTGGCTCCTCCAAGGACTTGACAAGGAAGCTCTCTGTGCTGTGTCTGTGCTCCTGGCTCCTGCCAAGAACACTGTGGTCCACAGCATGTTGTCATCCTGGGAAACCTTATTTTTCCCAAAGAAACAAGGCCAGGCTTTCTTCTCAGGGACAGCATCAGGGCTGAGGGTGGCAGATGAGGAGGAAATCTGATTTGTGCCCAGTGGGGAGTGCCCTTGGGCCAGGCACTGCTGCACCCAAAGGTGGGACAACAAACAGCCCTTAACCTGTTTTGCTGGTGTTTCCCCTGCAGGAACTAATGTGAGCCACGAGAGTCGACAGCAGCAGCCTGGCAGGAAGGTAAAGAGCTTCCCAGAGCCTCTCCCTGGACTGTGCAGTGAGAGCACAGAGCTGGGCACCACCTCCTGGGCTGGAGGGGTTGGGAGGACATGGGGCAGCTTGTCCAGAGCCGTGAACCCTCTCCTCTTGTGTAGGCTTTCCTGGCTGTGGAACAGTGTGCAGGGCACTGTTTCTCCTTGGGGCACGGTGGAAGCAGCAGGATGAAGCCCCTGGGGTGTCAGAGGGCTGGGGCTGGGGGAGGCAGGGGCAGCACCAGCCTTGGGGGAGCTGCGTTTCCAGAGCTTTCCCTCCCCAAAGGTTCCCACGTACGAAGACGTCCCCGACGTCCCCGTGTACGCCACGGTGAGCAAAGCCCCGGGGGTGCAGCAGGAGGAGAGCATCCACTACGCAGACATCCAGGTGTTCTCCAAGGCCCGGGAGCGCTCGGCGGCCGAGGTGAAGCACCTGCAGCTGCAGAACGCCACGGAATACGCCACCCTCAACTTCCCCAGGGCCAGGCTCAAGTATGACAGCAAGAACGGCACCTTGGTGTGAGAGACTCCTCCTCCTCCTCCTCCTGCAGCAGCAAGAGGAGTTCTCAGACTCAGAGACGCTGTAGATCCAGGAGAGCCTCGTGGACACGCCGAGACTCTCTGGGGAAGTGTCTCCCACCACAGACGTTCTCTCAGCACAAGTACTTTCCCCATCTGATTCTGCTGACAAAAAAAACACCTCTTCCCCTCGGCAGGCTTGCCTCTGAGGCTGGAAACCCACCTCCTGTCAGCACTGGGAGGTGGCAGAGCTGCTGCTTGGCTGGTGAAGGCTCAGAGCTGCTGAGGAGGTCCCTGCTGTGGCACAGGACCAGCTGGGTCTGGGAATGTGGCACGCAGGACTCGGGGCTGGGACGAGGGAGGGCTGGACACAGGGCTTTATGTCAGCATTCAGAATATCCTGAACGTGCAGGACTGAGTCGTGGAGGATGCTGTGAGGAAAGGAATCCTTCAACAGCACCTGCTGCAGTGTCTTCCTCCAGCGCCTGCCACTGTCAGCCTCAGTTATAAACCCCAGTTACACACCACCAGGTGTTACCTGCTAACCCTCCCAGACACCCCCCTGTGTCTGTTCAGGGATTTCAAATAGTGTTAATAATGCAGCACAGCAGTTTGTCCAGAAGGCTCCTGCCCCTGCACTGGGTTTGGCAGCTCTGGCAGTGGAACAGGGCCCCCAGGCACTATTTTCAGGTACTAAATCAGTGCTTGGCACGTTCTGTTCCTCAGCAAGGGTCTGCAGAGCTGAATGCAGATCGTGGTTAACGTGGCTATTGCCAGTGTTTGACAGTGGGTGTCCTGGTACCTTTCATAAACATACATAATATTGCATATTGTAACTCAGCTGGATGTAAAAAGAATGAAGGAGTTCCTGCTTGTTGCAAAAAGTTAAGCTGGTGTGGGCGGTGTTTGCCAAGGTGGAAATGTTTGAGGACCAATCTTGAACTTCTCCTACCTTTTGGCCATGCTGTCCATGCTGAGGCTGTAAGGGCAGAGGAACCTCTGCAGAAGCTCAGGAGATGGGAGGGTTTCCAGGAGGTGCAAGACTGCAACAAATCCTTTTAAAAACCAATCCCAGTGCAACCAGCAGTGGCATGCCCAGAGAATGGTACAGAAGTGTTTCCTCCCCCAGCAGCAGAGCTGGGACTGGGGACATTAGGGGACATTAAGGGACATTAAGGTCAAGCTGCAGGGACACCAAGGTCAAGGTCCTGGGCCCAAACTGGTGAATATTTGCACATCCATCACATCTAAGCAGTTCTACCGTGGCCATAAGTAGGACTGGGCTTGGCTCAGGGGGTTAAGTCACACTTTAGTTCTGTGGGTCTGTGGCTCAGCCGTGTTTCAGTGGGAGCCTGAGCCCTGCAATCTCCCATTCCCTAAGCAGCTCCAGCTCCACAGTACTTGGGGTTGCTTCTGGAAGTGCAGCGCATCTTGGGAGACACTCCCACGCTCCCACCCAGGAGGGGGGATTTTTGCCTGTTTTCCAGGCTCCGGGCAGACAAACGAGAAAGCCTCGTGTCCTGCCCGACGGATCTTGACTAAAGGACTCGGTTTGGCACTTTCTGAACACTCAAATCCCCCAACGCCGTTATCTCCTGCGCTTCCCGCGGGTGCCCCGCGTGGGCGTTAAAGTTGCTGGAGCATTAAAGACGGAATGTTTCGTTTTAAGTGATAAAAACTCGCGCTTTGGGGGAGGCTCCGGCCGCGCTCGGGGGATGCGGTGCTGGGCTTCGGGTCCCCCCCACGCGTGTCCCAGTCCCTCTCCCGGCTCCCCGTTCTGGAGTCCCCCTTCCCGGCCCCTGTCCCGGCTGCGGGTGGAGCCACGGACATCCCGCCCTAATCCCGCCCCATCCCGCCCCTGTCCCCACGGCAACCGGGGACGCGCACCGGGAGCAGGTATGGGAGAAGGGAGGGAGCGGGTCCGGTACCCACCGCACCTCAGCTCATCCCTGCTCATCGCATCCCACCTCACCCCATCCCACCCATCCCACCTCACCCACCTCACCCATCCCACCTTACCCATCCCACCTCACTCATCCCA
>JAWWES010000067.1:5152294-5167591 GCA_035583135.1 Lophotriccus pileatus
CCTGCTCATCGCATCCCACCTCACCCATCCCACCCCATCCCACCTCATCCCACCTCACTCATCCCACCCCATCCCACCTCACCCATCCCACCTCATCCCACCTCACCCATCCCACCTCATCCCACCCCATCCCACCTCACGCATCCCACCCCATCCCACCTCACCCATCCCACCTCACTCATCCCACCCCATCCCACCTCACCCTGTGACAGCTCCAGGCCTGATCCCACACCTCGTTTTGCAGAATGAGCCCCCCCCAAAAAAATACCTCTGTCACCCCACTTCCCTCGGGACTTCTGATGGAAAGCAAAGCAAATACAGATCACTGGGAAATAAATTATTAGAAAGCCTGGGCAGGGGGAATTATTTTTCCCCCTGAAACTCTTTGTGAATCTGTGCTGAATGGGCTAAACCCCTGAATCAAAGGATGCCCTGAATATTTAACAGTAGGGACAGAGATGATCAAAGCCTGTGTGCAGTGTGAGCCAGTGGAATCAGGAGTGTTTTTCCCCCTGTGTTTTAGAGGAATTCTGTCCACCAGACATACTTTACACAGGGGAAGAAACTGCACAAAAGTGGAAATGGCCCTAAGGCTGCAGCCCTTGGATGTGTTTTCTGCAGGAAGTGAAAGAAATGGGCAACTTTCACACTTGGTTTTAATTATATTCAGACTTTTTCTTTTTGCCTGTTCTCCCTCTGAGAATTTTTTTTGCTTTTTATTGAATATATTTGCTCTTCCCCTCAGGCTTCAAGGAGTGCTGGTGGCTTCCCCTGGGGGCTGAGCCGAGCGTGGGAACTCTGATGGCCACGGTGCCCCGTCACCCATCACCTCCTGCACCCTCTGTGAGTCCCCAGGAGCCCTTTCCTTGTGTCACCCCTGTTTTGGGGGCTTGCTGGGGGGTCTGGGAGGGGACACCGGGCGACACAAAGCCATTGAGCTGCACATTTTGGTTATCCAGGCGAATTCAACCAACACTTGAGCAGCAAGAGCCGAGCTGTGCGAGGACCAGGGTTGGGGACATGCTGGCAGTGGCCAGGAGGTGGCAACGCCACCAACCCAACGGCCACGCTGCGGGGTTGGTTTGAAGGTCACTCACAGCACGTCCTTCTGCTCCAAGAAGCTTGAAATTCCACAGTGAATTCCCACTGTCAGACCCAGGGATAAGAAACCCCCTGCAGAAGCAAAATCTCTGATGCCTGGCACACATGAAGAGAACACTTGGCCTTTGCTGTGTTGTATGTTTATTGTGTAGCCCTGAAAAACAGACCAGAAATATATATCAATATATAATCGTCATAAAAACAATGTATAAATATAAATAGATGAATATTCTAAACATATATAATGTAATAAGTAAATATACATATAAATTATTGGTCAACGAGAGCATTATAAACTCCACAGAAAAGGCTCTGTTGGTTTTTTCCTTCAAAATTAGGTCATTTTCTGTCAGATGGGGGAAAACCACTTCGTTTTCCCAAAATATTTGAGTGAGATTGCCAAGGCACGAGCTACTTGATTGCACCACGAGGAGATGGGGGATAAACATTTGCTGCTGTCTGTTGAATGGCATTTTGAGGCTCCAGAGTAAACTGGATCAAGGTACCAACCCCCAGCGTTTCCAGCTTACAAGGTTTTATGCAAAGCCTCCCGGTAATCTGTTGTTTTGCTGAACAGATGTGCCGCTGCAATGGATGGAAACGGAACAAAATCTCCATTCCCAGTGAATTATCAGCGGGAGGGAGAGCAAATATGAATAATTTAAAGCTTAAATGTCACGGAGGTGTGTGTGTGTGTGAGGGGTGACTCCTTCTGGAACGACTTGGGTTGGTTACGGAGGGAAATTACCTGTTGCTTGTCCTGCTGTGGTTCAGCTGCTCCTCCCTGTGTGATGGGGGGGAGGGAAATGGTGAAATTACGCGTTTTCCTTGTGATACTTCAACAATTAGGCAGAAAAAACCCCATGTTTTAAAGCTTAGAAATGCTTGGCCAGGGGGGTTTGGGCCCTGGGGGCACTTGGGAGTCCCCGCAGCCTGGAGGGTTTTCACCCACTCTCACAGGGGGTTATTTTATTTATTCTGGTTTCCTTTTCCCCTGGGCTTTTCCTGTAAGGTGATACGAGCCTGGAGAGCCATCTGATACCCGGGCTGAGTGCACTTATTGATTTAGAACCGTGCCGGGGCTTTCATTTCATTGTGTTTCTCTTCAGTCTGAGCGTTTTTCTCGCGTTTTTCTCCCGTTCCCTTTTTGTGCCTTTCTTTTTTTTTCCCCTCCGAGCGTTTCAAGGTTCGAACGTGCGAGCTCTGTGAACGCTGGAGCTGCCGCGGGTTCCCTTCGCTTCTTGGTGGGCTGCAGGACCGATTCCTTTTGCTTCCCTCTCTCCCTCCGCGCGCAGGGCTGGCTGAAACCTCTCTTTTTAATTAATTATATATATATATATATATTTTTTTTTTTTAACGCGTGGCTGGAAATGGGTTTCAGATGTTTCCCACCCCAAGTCCTGCATCTCGCCGGCGGAGGCGTTTCCATGGGAACGCTGTGACATCCCTCCCTCCCTCCTTTCCCTCCCTCCATCCCTCCCTCCCTCCCCGGGCATGCCCACTGCGAGCCCCGACTTTGGCTCAACTCCGGCCGAGCCCCGAGCACCGCACATATGGGACGATGAGAGCGGTCCCCCATGAGCTCCCAGCCTTTGTCTCTGCCGGGAGAAGGAGGAGGAGGAGGAGGAGGAGGAGGCGCCCGGAGCTGCCCCGCGTCCCCCTGAGAGCCTCGCCCGCCCGTGGGCTCCCGCAGGACGATGCTCGCCTGCCTGGCCAGGGGCAATTTGCTGGATATCCTCCAGGAGGGCTTCACGGAGGTAAAATTTAAAATCCACGCTCCCCTTTCCCCCAAAAGCCTCGCTTCCCCGCGTGTTTTTACTCTCCGAAGGGGGAGAAGGAGGTTGATTCCGGGCTGGCTGCTGAGGAAGGGCAGGCTATTCAAATTCGGTTCGCCAATAGGGTTGTTGGGTTTTTTTTGTTTCGGTTTAATTTTGAGCGGTTTTTGTGGCTGGTTTTACAGCGGGTGGTTTTTTTTTTAGCTCGGAGTTTTTAATTCTGTCCCCGGTGCTCTGCGGTCCTACCCAGTAAATAATACGAAGTGCAGGAGGCTCCGGGGTGGTTTGTTGTGTGGGGCTGACTCTCCTCTCCCGATGTCTGCGTGTCTGAAGGTTGTAAATCTGCTTTGTGGACTCCCATTTCTCGGGAGAGGCTGACAAAGAGCAAGCTGGCTGGCTGGTTTCCCCCCCTCCCCATCTCTTGCTGGAAGTTGAACCTCCCCGGGACCGAAATTCAACTTGGTCGGGAAAATGTGATTTTTGAAGTGTTTCTTTAATTGCTTATTCTGCCGTTAGGAGGCCAATAAATCGTAAAATAAGGAGAAGTAGCAGTTGCAGAGGTGGGAATCCTGTGGCTGTAGGGGGAGTGCAGAGTGTGATTTCCCTCCTTGGGGTGCACAAAGAATTGGGTTCTTTATGGACTCGGCACAAAATACCAGGGCAGAACACGCTGAAGAGCTGAACAGGGAGAAAAATTGTGGGGGCTTTTGCTGGAACCAAAGAGTGGCTGCTGTTTGCCTTCTCACTTGGCAGCAGGGACAGTCTCTTGGGGTGTTTTCCTCTTTCTTAGAGCGCTGAGTTTTGTTTGGTGTTCGGTGGTTCCTCCTCCCTGCAGGAGCTCAGGGAACACGAACATCCCCGCTGTGCTCCACCGGTTCAGCCCGGGGAAAACACAAACTGGGGGTGAAACTTGAGCCTCTGAGCTCGGCCCCGGGTCTGCTTTGATCGCCCAGGGGAGCTGGAAACGCTCCATCCCCTCCTCCACTGAGTATCAGCCAGCAAAGGTCTTGGTTTAGCTCAAGCTCACGCTTCCCATGCTTGAGAGCAGCAGATGCTTCTCAGGCATAAACTAATAGTACCCTGTGTACTAATAATGTAATGAATATGATATAATTAATGAAGGGAACACAGAACCATAGAAAAACAGATTCACTCTGGTGTGTCCCACTCTGTGCCACATCACAGGCTTCAGCCTGTAACAAAAGTTTCATTCACACAGGCAGAGGAGCTGCTCAGAGAGCTCCTGGGGGTCTGCAGAGCTCAGGGGCATCCCTGCACTGCCTGGCACCTTGGTTGGGTGTCTCTATCTCACGAATTTTGGTCAATAATCCAAGCCTGGGAGGTTTCCCAGGACGCCATAGGCAAGTTTCTTTTGTCCTTGCACTGTTTTCCCCCCTCTCTGTCCATCCTCCTGGGTGAGAGCCACCCCAGGCAGCCCAATTAGCTCGTAATTAGGGCTGGGGAATGCAGTGTCCTCGTCCCCTGTGCAGCTCAAGGCCTGTTCTGCTCCACAGGCCATCTGGGACTGGAGTTTTCTCCGGGATGAACAGAGTCACAGCTTGTGTTGCAAACTGCAACCTCGGTGTATCCCAAAAGACCTCGTGGGCCCTGTCACCTGCAGCATCCAAACAGGGGGGGGTTGTTTGATGTGGAAATGAAGCCCCCCCTGGGCATCACTCCCTGGCTCATTAAGGGGCTGCCCTGCCTTGGAGGAGTGTCCCTGCTGTTCATCAGGCTCTTAACCCTGCTCTGAGGCAGATAAATAATTCAGTGCCACAGCTGGATGGTGCCAGGGGGACGTGTTGGCTGCTAAAAGCAGCAGTTTATAATGAAAGGAACCACAGAGAGCAGGGGCTGCTCTGTAGTGACTCTGGCCATGTGGCCTCAGCCTGTTCTCCCTCCTCAGGGAAATGCAATTTATTTGAGGTACGTGTTGGCGCTTCTGCTGCCAGCTCTCTGGAACAGATGGGGCACAGAGGACTGTGTCACAAACAGGCCTGACAGCTCCAAGACATCACTCAGCCTGTATTTTAACCATGACATACCTTCTCCTTTTCAAGCTGGAAGATCATTTCCTCCTGCAAACTTAATTATGTGGTTGCTCGTGTGCAGTGAGTAATTTAAAATAGGTATTTGCACCACTCCCACCCCCTGAGATTACACTGAACAAACAATCCACTCCAGAGAGGATGTGCTGGCAGGGAATCTTTAAGAGCCCAGGCAGAGGTTTGGTTTGAAATCAGGGTCTCCAAACAGCAGCAAAGTGAAGTTCAGGGTTGCCAGCCAAGGCTCTGCCTGGAAATGGAAATATCCCCCCGTTTCTAGGTGAGAGCTGCTGCTCTCAGGCTGTGCACAGGGAGTGCTGCAGGGCAGGCAGGGCTGGGTTCTCTCCCCTGGGCTCACCAGACAGCCCCTCACTGAGTCCTTCCATGAGTATTTCCCATCAAATTGTGGGCTCTTCCTCTCTGAGTGGTGTCTGCAGTGGGTAATTCCTGATTTCCCCCATGTACAGTCTCTCCCCTTCGCTCTCCAAGGTTTGCTGTAACCCCTGGGGGACTCGAAGTGATGAGATGCCATCCTGCCTCCTTGCCCTGGCTTTGGTTTTGGTTTGCTTTTCTGGCTGGCCCTGGCAGCCCTCCTGTCCCCCTGGGTGCACAGTCCTGGTCTGTGATAGAAAGGGCTCTGCTGTGAGCCCAGCACCAGGAACCCTGTCCGTGCAGGGAGTGCTATTTCTGGCTAATAGGATTCACCAGGGAGAGCTGTTTTGACTTCTGGCTCCCTCATCCCGTTCAGCCCTTCAGGACCAGCCCATAACTCAATGCTCCTGGTTGGCAGTGAGTCCCCCAAACACACAGAGCTCTCACCTGCCATCAGCTTGGTTTTGCCATGACTGGCAGGATGCTCTGTATTCCAGAGCATTTGCACAGTCACACCCACAGGTTTCTTGCTGTCAAACCATTTCACAAGGAACATAAAAATTACTACAGCTGCTCCCAGTGCCCAGCCCCTCACAGGGCTGGCTCTGCCTGCCTGCTCAGGGCTGGGGGTGCATCCTGCTGGAGGAGGAACAATGCTCCTCTTCTTTCCCAGGGCATCAGGGGATGTCTCAGTGCAGCTTGTTTTGACAGACCTTAGACTCTGTTTGGGTGCAGTGGAACCATTTGATAATTCAGGGTGAATCATGTGCTCCAAAGCCCTGACACTTTCCAGCCAAAGCTCCCCTGTGGCTCAGCTTTTTTGCCAGTTTTTGCCTGTATTTTTGCCTGTGTGCTGGCACACAAATCCTGCCTGGGTGGGAGAAGGGCCTCAAATACCTGCTGAGCAGAACCCCTTCAGATCTAAGTGGTGCTGCTGGTCCAGGGTCTTACATTTGCAGTGCCAAGCTCTTTCACAACACAAAATTAATAAAATACCCCTGTGTTTAGGCCCAGGTAAGAATGACTTCATCCTGTCCTGGAAGCTGGATGCCTCTGGAATGGAGCGTGGCTGCAATTGGCTTTACAAGAGGTGCAAATCCAAGTGGTAGGAGTCATTTAGGGAGCTGGAATGGAATTGGGCCTGTTAATGGGTAAAGGACTGTGAAACACGTGGAAAACTTTGCAGTCAGAAATTCCCTGTCCTGCTGGGCAGCTGGGAATGAACAACTACTGCTTTCAAGTAAGAGTTTTATGGAAGAGGAGCCCTGTGGGTACTGCTGGTTGTCCTGGCATCACCCTGGTCATAACTGGGTGGGTTTTACTGTTGGCCCATCAGGAGCTGCCTCAACACGTTGAACAGCCTGAATCACGTTCAGACAGCAGTTTTGAGGGAAAAAAAAAAAAAAGAAGAAATCTTCTGCTGGCTTTGAGAGCAGGGAGAAAGGTTCTCTTTGCTCGTGAGTTTTTGTTCTCTGCTTCTACAAAGGCCTCCCCAAACAATGACAAAAATAATCATCGAACTGGAGGAACGGCGGGTGGAAAATTACAGCTCCCCTCTAATTAAGGTGATGCCAGAAAGCTTAGAAATCACACAAGGCCTTGGACACCACATCCTGATGCAATTAGGCTGCTGCAGACGCTTGGTCCAGCGCTCTGAGCAGAGGGAACACTGAAAGCCTTTCATCCTGGGACCAGCCCTGTGGCACGAGGGCTGTTCCTGCTGACCTTGTGAGACCTGGGGCTTGGGGCACTGTCCATGACAGGGGATAAAGGAGAAGCAAAGGTCCTGAAAAAAGTTATTATGGCAGGATTATCCCCCAAATTCAGTGATAAGGAGAGATTCAAATTCATCACGTTAATGTAGAGGAGTAATCAGTGTCTAGAGGCAGAGAGTGTTAGAAGGGTCTGCTGTGAGATGGCAGCAGGGAGGTCAAGCCACTGGAAGGCTGAAGGATGATTTTATCCTTGGACAAAGACTTGCCCAACATCAAAAGGTGCAATACCTTAATCCCAGAGGGGTGAAAATGAACCTTATCCACTGGCTGTGAATTGGGAGCACAGAGATATTCCCTCCTGACCTCCAGAGCTGTGTTCCTGCAGCCAGGAGGGCTCAACCACTTCAGGGTGGTGCTGAGCAACGGAGACCCAAAGTGGCAAGGTACAGGTAAATGTGGCTTTTTTTGGAACACAAAGCTCTGTTAATGTAAACAGGATTAAGGTTAACTCCCCCATAATCCTAATAATGTGTGTTCTGTATGGTAAACTTTACAGTAGGCTGGTTTTCCTCTGGAAAATTCTGGGTTTGAGAGAAATATAGGAGGAGTAGAGCAGTGTGAGCCCTGACTGAGCAGGAGTGCAGGGACAGGTGGACACAGCCTGGGCATGGGAAAGGAGGAACACTTTTGGGGGGTGTTATCCACCTCCTTGTTTGCTCCCAACCTCTTTTTTAGGGCTCTGATTCCTTGAGCTGGACCTGTGGCTTGTGTTCAAGGTGTGGCCCTCAGTGTCACCACCCAGCTGACGGGGAAGCCACGGAGGGTGGTGAAGCAAAAGCGTTTCTGACTCTCCAGCTTAAAAACTGCCGCTGGGGCTTCTGCTGAGCAGCCTGGGGGGCTTTGTCCCTTCGTGCATTTAACAGCACTTTGCCATTTTTAGGTCACTAAACTTCCATGTCTCCTATTTTCCGGGGAAGTTCAGTCACGTGCTCGCCTCGGCTGCCAGAAGTGGCAGCTTGCTCCCTGGATTTTTGCAGCTCTGCAGCCATCCAAGTCTCTTTGCTAAAGCCATTGGAGCTTCTAGGCTTTGGATGTAAAATCAGGAAATGCTGATCAGTCCAACTGTCTGAACTTCTGCAGGAAAATCTTGTGCTTTAATGGAAAAATCCCCAAACCAACCAACCAACCAGCCAAACAACTGTTAATGAAGTGTAAGTCTGCAGAGTCCCAGCAGTCACTGGGATGAAATTATTGTACTGGTGACTCTCATATTCCATTGCCTCAAAAGCCTCCTTTTAATACTCAGAGTTTAAAATGTAAATGCCCTGGGATTTAGGAATGACTTTTTTTCCTAATAATAATAACAATGACAACCTCTTCGTGCTTTTAAGAGACAGACACTAAAAGCTTGCCAAAAAGGCTTCCTTATGAATGCATGAAGGATGCTCTGAGAAAAGGAACAGAAAACAAACTGCCTAGTGAAAGGGTCTTTTTTTTTCTTTTAAATGAGGCAGGAGTGTCTGAGTGGAAGAGCCATAAAGAATCCTACAAAACCTGATGATTTTCCGTGGGCTGGGAGGGGCTGTGTCCTCGTGGAATTAGTGCCAGTTTGTCAAAGGGTTTGGAAAAGCAGAAAACAAAGAGACCTGTGGAACTTGGCAGGCCAGGTCTGCCCCTTCTCCCCCAAAGCCTTCAGGCTGCCCCCCAGCCCATGTCCCCTCCCAGCCCTGCTGAGAGAGCAGAACTGCCTGAACACAGGTCCAGGCACCTTTCTGAGCCAGCAGAGCGGAGCCCCGCGGGATTAAAGTTGGATTTCCTGTGTCAGGATAATTAAGAGTGAAGCTGTGACCAGATTGTGACTCTGATGGGCTGTAAAAGCATAAACTCTGGCATTGCTGAGATAACGCGGAATGGGGACTTAAAACCTGCTGCATCGGCACAATAATGGGAAGCTTAGTGAAAAGAGAGGTAATCCCATAAATGGATCAGTTTGTTTACCCTCCATGTCCCACTCCAGCCCTGCCCAAAGGGATTCCAGTGTCACCAGCAGCCCTGCTCGCCGTGGAAGGGTCACAGAGGGTGGGGTGGAAAGGGAAAGGTCATTTCCATTCGCTCTTTGCCTTGTGGTCAGTCGTGCCAGATGGGGTTTTGTGCTGGCCAGGGACCTGAGCTGGCCTCCCTGACAACACCCAGAGCCACGGGAAGGGGCACCCAGGACAGCTTCTGGGAGTGCTGTGGAGGGAGGCTGTTGTCCCTTGCAGGAGATCTGTCCTGGTTGTCCTGGCAGAGTTCAGTGGGGAATAACAACACAGGGCTCCTCGCCCTTCACAACCTCTTCTCTCGGCTCAGGAGTCCTGTCCTGCTCTCTGCTTGCTCTCCCTGCCCTGGGGTGGGCTGAGCTGCCCCCCCAGCACGCAGTGATGTCACTCAGTGCCCAGCAGAGACCTCTGGGGTTCGTTCTCGAGGGCAGGAGGCTGAGCTCTGGGGAGATGAAAGAGAAAACTGAGCGCTGTGCGACTTCCCCTGAAACGGCCGTGACGTGCAGACGTTTGTGCTTTCTATTTTCAGCAACAGCTCCAGGCATATGTGGCCTGGGTGAATTCCCAGCTGAGGAAGAAGCCAGCAGTAAAGCCAGTCCAGGACCTGAGACAGGATCTCCGGGATGGAGTCACCCTTGCTCTGCTCATTGAGATTGTAGGTCAGTGATGCCATCTGGCACTGTTTTTCACCCTGCAGTTGTGGCTCTGCTGTGGAAGGGGCTGCCTTGGCCCTGGCAGCTGGCAGGAACCCTGGCAGATGTTGCTGATGGTGTCAGAGCTTGAGGGGCTGGGGGGGGAGGGACTTCCAAAGGAAGCAATCACCGAGCAGGTCATAAAATGCAGTTCCATCCAAGTCCTCGTGTTTTAGATGTGCTACAGCCTGTCAGGGGCAATATGAACTCCCACCTTAAAATAACAAAGCTCTTCCCCCTCCTTTAGCTGGTGAGAAGCTCAGTGGCATTGAGGCCAACCCCACCAGCCAGCAGGAGATGAGGGAAAACGTGGAGAGAGTCCTGCAGTTTGTGGCGTCCAAGAAGATCCGCATGCACCAGACATCAGCTAAAGGTACCCGGCCCTGGGGGTGGCACAGAGGGGTTGAGCTGCTGAGAGCCTGTTTCTCTCTTTGTTTTATATCAAAATGATAATGTATTAGTGGATTAACTTATTAGTTTGTGGGGGAGTGTGGGGGTTTTATCTCCTGTGGCCCCGTGGAGGTTTTGGGTTGAAGGACAGTGGTAGCAGCACACTGCACTGGAAAGGAAAAAAAGCGCCTTTTCTCCTGCTGAGCAGTGAGAAGCTCAAATATTGGTGCAATGAGGAATGCAGACCCAGAATCTTCCACTACAGGGACATATAAACCTGCTTTTTCTTTGCAGACATCGTCGACGGGAACCTGAAGTCCACCATGCGGCTGATCCTGGCCCTGGCCGCCCACTTCAAGCCGGGCTCCGGGAGGGCTGCGGGGGCTGGCGCGGCGGGGAAGGGCCGGGCAGGGCCCCCGGGCGGGCACAGAGCCCGCTCTGCCGCTGCCATGGCCCAGGGGGCCGCGGCTGCCCTGGCCGAGGTCCGGCAGGACGTGCTGCACTCCGGCCGCGACGTGTTCCGCCACAGGCACCGGTGAGGAGCTGCTCCCTGCTCCGGTCAGCCCTGGGAACCCGTGTCCTGACAGCCCCTGGGGCAGAGCAACCCCTGCTGCGCTGGCAGCACTGCCCTCCCAACCCAAACGGTGCCCTGACCCAGCCTGGCTGCCTCGGCAGGCACTGCAGGGATCCCAGGCTCTTCCCGGCTTTTACAGCAAAATAACAGCTGGATCTCTTGTTTCCTCATCGGAAGAGAACAGTGAGTTACAGCCAGGGCAGAGGGAACTGTGCTGCCTCGCTTTCCCGCTGAGCACAGTGCCCTTGGAGCCGTCTCTTCGGAGATATTCTCATATCCTGCAGTAAAGTCTTAGCTCCAGGTCCCGCTCGGGGGTCTGGGAGCCGTCACTTCCCAACCTGAGGCACTCAGAACTCTGTAAAAGCCCACCCTGGCTCCTCCACTGCCGCCCATCCAGCTCCAGCTGGGTTCAGGGTGCTGTGTGCCGAGCTCTGGTGGTGCTGGAGGGAGGTGATCCACCTACACAGTTCTGAAAAGCACATTGGAACACTTGCAAAAGGTGCTGCTGTAGATTATAATAATAATAATAATAATAATAATAATAATAGCAGTGACATTTAACTGGAAGCCAGATGGTCTGTTGAGGGCTCAGTTTACATGGCTGAAGGTCACTTGCCCATATGATACTGGTTCAAGGGAGTACCTGTGAAGCAGTTTGGAAACGAGGTTGAAATGGGATATTTTGTTGAAAAATTAAATGTTAAAAGTTTTATCTTGCAAAGGCCTTGGACTGGGAGTTCTTCAGCAAAGCCAGTCCTTCTGCTGTCTGCAAACTGTTCTTTTCCTTGCCTTCCCAGAGCTTGTGTAGTTTGCCCCAAGAAGATGGGATGGGGATCCCTGACAGGAGCATTGGTGTTTTCCCTGGCTGTCCCCTCCTTCTCACCTTCCTCTCATTAGTTTTTCTACCTTCCTTCTTGGAGACAAGAAGAATTTCTGCTCCTGTTGGCTGAGGCTTCCCTCACCCTGTGATTATTGCCTGCAGAAACAGCAGCATGGATGAGGAGATTGAAAATCCCTACTGGAGTGTCCGGGCACTGGTGCAGCAATACGAGGGGCAGCAGAACGTGCCATTGGAGTCCCACTCCTCCAGGTGAGGTGTTTCACTGCCAAGATGTGTTCTTTGTGGGACATTCCCTGAAGTGCTGGTCCCTTATCACCATCCTCTGGGTGTTCCTGATGGAAAAAGGTATTCCCAGAATATAGTGCCTGCCTCATCTGGAGGATGAAGCCTCAGGAACCCAGTGAAGGGGTCTGCTGCCTCTGTTTTCATGGCTGTAGGAGAGAGAGTGGATGTGGGAGAGCTGAAATGGCTTTCAAAGAATAAACTCCTCCCGTGGGGGAGCTGACCCAGCTTCAGAGCCAAGGAGAGCCCTTTTCCCCCAGAGAACAGGGAACTGCTCTAAGACAAAGGGCTGTGTTACTGAACACACTGGATCTCCCTCTGGATATGGTGCTGTGCTCCGTTTAATCCCATCTGGAGCAGATATGAGGGCAGAGCTGCAGCTCTTTGGTTCACAGTTTCCTGTCCCCAGTGGATCCCCCAGCTCTGCTCTGCTGCCTCCTTCTCCTGCCTGGTTTTTTCCCCTGGATGTCTCAACTATCCCCCTCTGGTTTGTGTGGCAGCGAGGGGTTCATTTTCCAAGGACAGAGGGTTCCTCAGCAGGCAGGGTCTCTCCACAGGGCTTTTCAGGCTAATTTTTATTCTCCACAGTACAAATAATTCTCTGTGTTACCTGGGAATTCGGGTGGCTTGGCCCAGCAGAGGAGAAAACCACGAGAGTCTGTGTTTATCCCCCGAATTCGTTGTGTATCACTGAGGGCATGTTTATAAATAGCCATGTGGAGGAGTGTGGGGCTCCCAGCGAGCCAGTGCTGGACCAGTGCCTCCACATGATGTCAGCAGCGTGCTTTTGAGGCTGTTGTTCCAGGGGAGGTGCAGAAATTCCAGGCTTGGCAACAGGATTTCGTGGCCAGTGTCACAGGGCCTTGGCGTTGACTCTTGGGCTGGGATCTCGGTGGGGCAGAGGGTGACACACGATGATCCTCAGGTTAAGGGGTGTTTTATCTGCTCTCCCACCCCCCAGGCGTTGCCAGGCAGTGCTGTTGGTGCCAACATGTGGCTGTTTTTGGCGGCCACTGAGGATTTCTCTGCACATCCTAAATCGTGGGGTTTATTTTTCCTTCCCCCCCCCGTCGTGTCACGAATTCTCTGCCCACGGGGCAGTGGTGATGTTACTGCTGATAAGGCAGAATGCAGTGGGAATCTTGACAGGAGTGATCAGTGCTTACCCAAAACTGGGAGCAGCTTTCCCTCCAGCTCCTGGGGGTGTCTTTGCTGACACCAGCCTCTGCGTGATGAAAACAAGATGCTTCCTCTTCCCTTCCAGGGAGAAATGCTCCAGTTTAGTTATGAGAGCTGGATGAGAGAATCAAGATGGTCTTTGATTAGTGAGAGATGTGATTATTAAGTGCAGCCTCCCCCTTCTTCCATCTGATCCCAGGGCAGCTTCTTCCCGCATTAACTCCTCACTCCCAGACCTCACAGCCTCAATAACAGAATTCCCGCAGACAAACCCTCCAATAAGCGCAGGCAATCGGAATGATTCATGGAAAATTTGCCAAAATCAGATGATTCCCAGGCTGCCGAGCCCCTCACCCATCCACCTCCCTTTCCCCTCCCCTTCCCACCAGCGCTCCCTCCCCCACCCCGAGCCGGGCTGGGAGGAAGGCTGAGCCTCGCACAGCCCGTGTGACAGCGGGAGGGAGAGGAGCTGAGGCAGCGGGGAAGGGGAAAGCCTTTTGCCCGGGGCTGGGAAGGAGCCGAACACCGCCTGCCCAGCCCGCAGCAACCCAGCGCTGCCCTGGGCTGGTCCCCGAGCATCCCGCGGGAGATGCTGGGAGGCTGGAGAGGGGCGAGGATGGGCTGAGAAGCGACCCCCGGGCGATGAAAAGGAGCGGCTGGACCGAAATGCAGCAGCCAGGGGGAAGAAGAAGAACAGCCCGAGAGGAGGAGGAGCGGCGGGAGCCAAACCCAGGCTGCAGAATTGCCTGACTCCGGGAATCACACCCGCTCGTGGGGGCCGTGGATCTGCCGTTCCTGCCGAGACCCTCAGGGGTTTTTTTTAATATATATTTTTTTATTTATTTTTGTGGTTTCTGCCGCGATTTTTTCAGCAATCTGGCTCGCAAACCTTCCTCCAGTAGTTTGACAGGAGCTGGCATCCTCCCCCCTCCCATCCAACACACTGGATGCTCGGGGACAAGGCATGCCTGTATCTCCAGAATCCTGAGGCTCCCGGGGAAACGGATTCTGTGAGGCGAGAGGTTAACGTGGGATCATGGGAGGGAAGCAGGTCAAATGGTGAGCGATTGTTGCCTTTGTGGGTTTCGAACGGCGGGGATGGGGCGTTTATTAAGGTGGGAGAGAAGGGATGTGGGTTAAGGAGCCAAGCGGTGAAAGGAGTAAAGTGAAACAGTTCTGCACCGTGGATGTGCCTTGAAGGGCTTTAACTTCCCAGCACTTGCTGCTGCATGCTCTCCTGTGGATTGTTGTGTGCTTTGAAGAGCAAATTGACAGCAAGGGGGTGTTTTGTACTTTGGTGGGTTTGACTGTGGGGCAGCCTGACCTGTGCTGCTGCTTCACCTGCTGCTGGTCCTGTCACTGCTTGGCACGTTTGGGGGGTTGTTGATGCCATCTGAGCCCACTGGCCCTTGTAAAGAGGAAAACTGCCTGGAAAGGGTGTGTGGACACAGGAATGTGAAACTGTCTGTGTTGTGCAGACCTGTGGGGACTGCTTAACCCACCTGGGATGCCTTACACTGGCTTTGGGATGTGGATCCACTGCCAAGAGAGGCAGATTTGGAAGAGGAGAATGCTATTTCCAGGCTCACATCCCCTGGTTTTTCATCCTCTCTGGTTCCCTGCCCTCGCCCACCCCTGTTTCAGCACCTTCTCCCCCAGCAGTTGCTGGTGTTGTTTTTCTGGGGCAGCTCATCCTTTCATCTGTTTTGCACGGCTGAGAACCAGCAGAGCCTCCTCAGGGTGAGGGCACTGGAGCATCAGCTGGGAATATTGGAGGGGGAATACTGAGATCTGTTCCTCGAAGGAGGTGCAATCCCTCCTGGAGTTGCTGGCCCTGCTGGATCAGCTGCCTGTGCTGTGTGGATGCTCCATCCTTTCCTCTGAGCCTCATTACATAATGCAAACCCCACAGAACTGCCTGGGCTTCCAAACAAGATGAAAACCCCAGAATTTTATGCTGTGCCCCCGTTCAGCGAGGAGCAGGAGCAGGGAGCTGGTTAGAGATGTTGTATAAGGAAATGTGGGGGGACTGCTGTGATGGAGTTAAAATTCCTGAAGGCAAATCCCTGAGCAAAGCCAGGTGGCCTGGACCCCTTTAACAGTCCTGCACCCACCTGGAAGGACAGGTACTGCAGCCCTTAGAGATTTCCAGGAAAAGAGGATTATCCTTGTGCTTGCATTTCTCTTCCCCTTAACATGGGGGGAGTCTGGCCCATGAAAAGCAGGCTGCAGGTCTGTAATATAAATGAGGAGGAGGCTCCCCTGGCCGTGGGAGTGGGGCAGGCAGGAGCA
>JAWWES010000067.1:5170342-5249679 GCA_035583135.1 Lophotriccus pileatus
TGAAAAGCAGGCTGCAGGTCTGTAATATAAATGAGGAGGAGGCTCCCCTGGCCGTGGGAGTGGGGCAGGCAGGAGCAGCAAGTCATTTCCATCTCTATTGCAGGGCTTTTCTCCTCCTGTGGGAGCTGTGGGACACGCAGCAGCAGTGCTGGGAAGATGCAGACAGCGAGCTGCTGAAGCCTCTTTATTTTTTTCTAAAACCTATTATATTATTTCCACAGTGTTTTCTTTTTGTTCCCTTGCCCTTTTGTTTCTGTGTTGGGGGGGGAGTGGGGAATGAAAAATTAACTCCTGCCCACACTCACAAGGATTAATTCCTGCGACTTTCGAGGTACATTGAATGGGTCACTGAGCTTCAGCCACCTTTTGGTGTTGTCTGGGTGATGCATTTGGGAAGAATTTCTGGAGAGGGGAAAAAAAAAAAACAGATTGCTTGACCCCTGCCAGTCAGCTGAGATGGCTCCAGTGAAAATATGTGGGTACTTTCAAGGAGTTTTAATCCAAGGGCACGAGTGAGTGGGATCTGACTCTGAGAAATGTTTTGCCCTTGGGATTTCAAGTTGAAGTGATGCTTCTTGGAAGGTGGAGCAAGAGAGGAAGCAAGCCAGGGTGGCTTTTTGGTCACCATAAGGCTTGCAGTGAATGATTTCTGAGTGAGTGTCTGAATTCTGTGGTGTCAGCCTCAGACTCATGTCCTGTTGAGGAAAGCCAGGGGACACACTGTGGTTGTCACTTGGCTTGTTGTGGCACTGGCATGGGAAAAGAAAAGTTACATGCCCAGTTTGGTTTGTGAAAGGGTGCAGATAACTGTGAGATGAGGGTAGTGCTGAGCAGCACTAAAGCAGCTGTTCCTTCTCTCCCTGCAGCCTCACATCACCCAGCCCCGTCCACAGTGCAAAGAGTGAATCCACTGTAGCCCCGTCAGAGGAGAAGGAAAGGCTTGTGATCCTCCAGACTGAAGAAACAGAAACTAGAACAGGTACCTGGCAGATAAAGGGGCTTGTCTGGGTGATAAATGCTGGAACGTTCCCCAGGGACAGAAGTGGTTTGGGGTTGCCTGCACTGAGCTGGTGCACTGGGGTGTTCTGCAAACCCCACTGGTGCTTTTCTGTCACACTTTGTTCCCATCCTGTGCTCTGAGATCTCCAGATGCAAAGTTACCTGGGATGTGTGTGTGTGTGCAGCAGGGTTTACTTTGCAGTAAGAATGAGGCATAAATCCTGGAGGCCAGGCACCTGCAGCATCTCCCTTTGCTTTCTCTTCCAGAGGAGACTGACTCTCATTTCCAGCCTGAGTGGCAAGCAGGGAACTCTGGGTCCTACTTGGAGAACTCATGGGAGGAGCAGCTCTTGGAACAACAGGACCACTTGGAAAAGGAGATGGAGGAAGCAAAAAAGATGATTTCAGGCTTGCAGGTAATGGATTTTCTTCCCAGCCAGTGTTCCCTGGCAGGGAGGGAGAGGGAAGGGTGTGCAGAGAGGAAGGTTCTATTGCTGTGGAGACTGAAAATCGCTGATATTAATTAATAGTAATTGATTTGTGATCACAAGTAATGCAGGGAGACAAGGGATGGCAGGAGGAATCAATCAGGATTCCCAGGGCTGATCAGGGGTCACAGTCCTGCATCAGTCTCCCCATGAACTATCATATTGGGCACATTCTCCTCACAACTATTTATCTGTGGGACCCTTTGCAGCCCCTCCCTGACCCTCAGCCCAGCATGTTTGACTCTGATCCATATGGTAAAGACACTGAACTCTCCCAGGAAGATCCCCCTGTGTTTGTGCTGGGAGCCCCAGTGGCTCTGGATTGTAAATATTTATGTGCCAGTAAACAAAGCAGAGCCTGTGTGAGAAGCACAGGCAGCTGGGAGGGCACTTCCTTCGGGGACAATGGGCTGGACACAAAAGAACTCCCCCCCCTCCCAAAATAAAACCAAAACATTCCTTGGTTCCCTGGTAAAACCTGCTTGCATTGTGTGCCCACTGGGAGCAGGGAGAGCAGGCTCTGGGGGCACTGGCATGCCCTGGGTGTTCCAGCTGGCACTGCTGCCCCTCCATCCCCTGGGAGCAGCCAAGAAATTGGATTTGAATTCATCCATTTTCCTCCTCTTACTCAACACTCAAGAGCCTCCAGTTTGAGAGAGTTTTGACTGAAGTGTTGGGGATCTGGTGTGGTGCTGAAAATGAGGCTTGTCCTGCCTGACAATCTGAGTTGCCCTTGTTTTGGTGCCTTTCTGTGGGGAAGGGAAACTGGTTGACAGAGCTCTGGGAGAGCTTTTTCAGGGGGTAAAACCTTCTTGTTCCTTCCTGACAAAAAGAAATGCACTCATTTCTGAGGAGGAATAAGTCAGCAGAAGTGGAAAATGAAGCTGTTTAGAGACTGGTAGGAATGACTCCTGGCCAGAGCTGCAGCTCAGTCATTTTTTCCTTTGAAACCTCTGAAAAGGGGATTTTCTTTTTTTCCTTTTTCCTTTATTTTCCCAGGCTTTGTTGCTCAATGGCTCTTTACCTGAGGACGAGCAGGAAGGGTCCTTTGAGCTCTGTGAACGTGGGGCCTGCCCTGAAGAGCAGCTGGTGAGCACATTTGTGTACCTGAAGCTGCCCTGCCCTGCCCCAGGCAGGGCTTGCACAACAATAATGGGGATATTTTGCCTCCAGATCATAATCCGAAGTCGCCTGGACCAGAGTGTGGAAGAAAACCAAGACCTAAAGGTTGGAGGGGCAGCAGGTGGAGGGGCAGAGAGGTTTTGGGCCAAAAGATCTTTGCAGACTGCCCTGTTTGGGGTTTTTTTTGGGGGAGGGGAATGGGATGAGGATAGGGCAGGGTGGACAACCTCATGGATGATGTGGGGGGTATGTTATGTTAGAGCTCTGGGACTGTGTCTGATGCTGGGAGGAGGATTTGGTTTTGCCCTGAAGGACAGATTTGGGGGACTAGGCCACCATTTTTAATCAGGACTTTAATAGCAGGGCTTAAGGGAGCTGCTCAGATCTTTGTCATGTTTGTAACTCATTAAAACTGCTCTTGGGTCTGTGGGAAAAGGGGGGATGTGCTCTATTTTTCTGCAGCAGGGACACAGGGGACACTGGCTTGGGGTGACAAGATGCCATTTAATCACACTGTGTTGTATTTTGCAGAAGGAGCTGCTGAAATACAAACAAGAAGCTCGAAACCTGCAGGGGATAAAGGTGAGGAAAGGGGGCACTTCAGATGTGACCAGCAGATCTTGTGGTTTGTTTCTGGCCCAATGAATTTGGGTTCCTGGTTTCTATTCTGCCTGTAGGACCGTGGTCAAATTTCCACTCTTTTTTTTTCTGTTTCTCCTAAACCAAATATGAGATCTGCCTGCTTTTCCAGGCTCTTTTTCCCCCTGCCCTGCTGTCCTGGGGTACACACAGCAGCACTGCCCCAGTGAACTCCTCCTTGACAGCAGAGGGAAAAGAGCCCGGGGAATCCTTGCCCTCCTCAGAAAGTGTTCAGTCCCTCCCTCTGGAGTTGTGAACACTGATAATCTACTCCTGAGCCAGAGGTATTTTTAGAGCTGCCTGTCATGCTCCGGGGAGGGAGCAAACAGCAGTAGCTGTCCAAGGTGGAGCTCCCGGGCCCTGAGTGAAAGGTGCAGAATTAGTCCTGACTTTGGCCTCTCCAGAGAGGATTTCACTGCACAACTAGGTCACACTGAGAGCTTAAGTGTCCTTGTGTCCCAGGCTGACACTGGCCTGCCTGTGCCCCCTGGGTGCTGCAGATGTGTGGCTGGGTCAGGAGCTGAGGGCACTCAGCACCCTCCAAAGGCACAGCTGCTTCCTTCTGGGGTGGGAATGTCAGGTGGAAGCACAGAAATCCCTCAGTCCCAACAGCTGGGATGTTGGCAGGGCAATCACTCTGGGGCAAGAGAGAGGCTGGAGGGCTGGGGGTGGTGTCTGTGCCCCTCCTGCTCTCCTGAGTGCCCCCACTGTGCTATGGACACTGTCCTGGGGCACTCACTCCTCAGGGCAGGGTCTCTGCCCTCCTTGCACCTTCCCACGGAGGACATCTCTCCCCAGGACGCCCTCCAGCAGAGGCTGATCCAGCAGGATGCCTCAGTCCTTCAGCTGAAGCAGGAGCTGCTGAGAGCAAACATGGACAAGGAGGAGCTGCACAACCAGAACGTGAGTCACTGCTGAGGCTGTTTTGGGAGGAGGTTGGTGGCTGCAGCAGAGCTCTTGGGGTCGTGGGACAGCGCAGTCAAAGGTCTGTGCAGAGCACAAACTGCACTCAGTGCTCTGGCCAGCAGGGAGGCTGGAGATTCCCGACCTTCACTCCCCCTTCTGTCCTCCCAGACCTTCAGCTGGAACAGGGAGGGGCTTTCCCTGATGTTCTCAGTGCAGTTGCCTCTCTCCTTCATTCCCTGGGCGAGCAGGTGGCATTTTGGCAGGCCATGGAGAGAGAAGGACACGGGAGGGACTGTCCTGTCCAAGTGTTGCCAGCCCTGGACACACCATCTCCCTTGAACTCTGTGGATATTTGGGCACCCTGCAGCACAAGGGGCAGGGGTTGCCACTCTGGGAATCCCTGTCTCACACCCCTGTGTGTCGTTTCTGCAGGTGGATCTTCAGAGGAAGCTGGAGGAGAGGAACCGGCTGCTGGCAGAGTACAAAGTAATGGAACCTCTTCCCTGGAGGCTTTGGGGGCAGCATCTGGTGGCTTTTCAGTTTTGGGACTTGGGTTTTTTTGTGTCTCCTCTGGGAATGGCTCTGCAACTTATTCCTTATGCAGAACAGCCGTGGATGAGTATCTGTGAGGAGGTGGAGGGATCAGATGCTCTGTGTTCTGCCCACAGGTTTTTACAGTACATCTTCTACTATCATACTTATTTTGTGTCCTGTGATGGCTTGAGAAGTGTCTGCCACTTGTGCAGAAGCCTGTCAGGTTAGGTTGAGCCACCTGGTTGTCCACTGATCCCTCAGGAATGTGTTTTCTCTGGGAGAGCTGTCTGGTCTTGGCAGGGGGACTCTGGGCCATAACAACCCGCCCTACATTTAAAAAGAACCCCAAACTCTGGCACTCAGCCCTGCCACGTGGCTGGAAGGACACACACCGTGCAGATGCCAGGCTCCCCTGCCCTGGGGAGAGGGCTGGGAGCTTTCCTCACGTGCATTCCCTCATTCCTGTGTTGCAGAAGGAGCTGTGCCAGAAGGATCGGCACCTGCAGCAGCACCAGACCAAGCTGGACGAGATGCTCAGGCAGCTCTCCGAGGCCAGCTACCAGCAGGTACGGGCTGGGGGGCTGCCCTGATGCCCTGGAGCTCACCTGGCTGGCTCAGTGCGTGTGTTGACCCCTCTCCTCCCCTCCCAGGTGGATTTGGAGCGGGAGCTGGAGCACAAGGAGGCCCTGCTGGCTCACTGCATGAAGAGGGAGGCTGAGGAGGTGAGGGCAGCCTTGGTGGTGGTGTTAGCCCAGAGCCCTGTAGATTCCTACAGGAACCCTCCAGCTCACCCCAGAGAGGCCTGGCTCTGAGCAGTCCAGCTCTGAGCACTCTGGCTCAGCCAAGAATCAATCCCAAGGGATGAAACAGTGAGGGGAGCACAGGGGTGAGTGGGAGCTGGAGGCTCTTGGCTTCCATCTTCATCTCTGCCACTGGCAAGTGTTCAGAGCAGGGTTTAGCTTATCTTCTTTTCCTGCTGAGCCTGGTGTTGAGCACTTGGCAGAGCCTTGGTGGGCAGGCCAGCCCTGATACCTGTCCCAGCACAGTGCCACCTGGACACTGACTGCTCACCAGAGCTTACAGAGCCCTGGGATGCAGCAGCAAGCCCCTTCCAGGCTCTGCCTCCTTTTTCCACCTGGTTTGTGCTCTGATCTATGCCTGCACATTCCTTAGGGAGCATGTTTACCTGGGAGAAGGTGGGAGTTGTTATCACTGACGTGGAAAGCTTTCATGCCCTCTCATTTTTGGGATTTTTTGGGGGGTTTCTAACACTCACATTTCTTTGTGGCACCTGCTTTTCCCCCTGCCCAGGTGATGGCTTACAGCAGTCACGGCGCTCAGAGCAATGGCTTTCTCCAGACAGCAGGAAAAGGAGCCGCTCCCACGGCCCACCGAGGGGTAAGAGCACCTCGGGGACACATCCCTGATGCCCTGGAAGCCTCTATCTTCTTAGGGCAGATTTCCCCCGTGGTTTTAGGAGGGCAGGAGGCAGCCTGGAGCCCGCCTGACCCGCGGTTCTCTCGGGCAGGCGAACGACCTGCAGCTGGTGCGGGACGCCCTTCGCAGCCTCAGGAACAGCTTCAGCGGCCACGACCCGCAGCACCACACCATCGACAGCCTGGAGCAGGGCATCTCCAGCCTCATGGAGCGCCTGCACCGCCTGGAGACGCAGAAGAGGCAAGAGAGAAGGGTAAAGGCTCCCCCTTCCCCGGGGCAGCCGAGCCGTGCCCCCGACACGCGGCGCCCACGCGGGAGGTGCCACTCTCTGTGCCGGTTCTCGCCGTAGGTGCGGGGCAAATCGCCAGCCAGCAGAGCCACCAACGAGTGCAGGGACTCCTGGCCTCCCAAATCCAGTAGGTGCCTCCTCAGCTCCTGCCCTTTCCACTGCCTGGGCCGCTTCAGCAGCACTGCAGCAGAAATAACCACGGCAATGCCGGGATGGGTGGGAAGAGGGATGTTATTCCAGCATTCCTGCTGCTTTGCACCGCCTAGTGGGCACAGACAACTGCACAGTTCCCTCTTTCCTGGGTGTCTCCCTCAATTTCATTTCAGTGAAACAACACCAAGACCACTGCCATTTGTCTTCCCTTAGTTTATTTTGGGATTCCCAGTTTTTGGCCTAAGTCCCTTTAAGGGAAATGGAGTTGGGTTGAGGTACTTGAGCTGCTTGGTTTGATTTGCACAACTCAAGCTGATTTTTGTATCTCCCAGAGGGTTTTTTTCCTGCTATCTTTTATTATTATTATCTCAATAGTTTCTCAAACATTTGACTCTGTAAGGGTATGCTTTGCAAGCTGTCTCAGTTATATTTTTATTCCTGGTTTTTCATGGCATGTCAGGGTGTTCTGTACCCTGAGCTATATACCTGTTGTCCCTGTTCCTACAGCAACTCTCTTTTCTTCTGCTTTCATGTGCTGTTTCAGTCTCACTGTGCTGTTTCTCCTCATTCCTCCTCATTTTGCTGAACAGAAATTGTAATGAAAATAATTAGAAGTGCTGAATACAACATGTATTGATATACATGTTGAGTATGTATATTCAATATACATGTTGAAGGGGAGGGAAGCAGGGAGAGAAACACAAAGGGGCAAAGAAGAATCAGTGCAGCACCACCCAGAATGGGAAGGGAGAGGGACAGGGAGTGTTTCTCCTGGGTGTTAACGGGTCCCTTGATGCCTTGCAGAGCTGCCTCACTCTCACAGCACCCCAGTGATGAGCACCAGTGCCTGCACCAAAGTGTTGTACTTCACCGACCGCTCCCTCACCCCCTTCATGGTCAGCATACCAAAGAGGTGAGGGGATTTTCTGGATTTTTCTCTGGATTTTCTGGGGGTGGTCCCAGCCAGCACAGCTTTGCTGGGCATTAACTGGGCCGTTGGATGTCGTGCCACTGGCTTGTTTTGCCTTGCAGGTTAGGGGAAGTGACCCTGAAGGATTTCAAGGCAGCCATTGATCGGGAGGGAACCCACAGGTACCACTTCAAAGCCCTGGATCCGGAGTTTGGCACAGTCAAGGAGGAGGTAAATGTGGAGCTGAGCTGTCGCTGCCACCACAGGGCCCTGGGGACTGTGGTCACCTCACTTTTTAACTGATGGAACAGTGGAAGTTTCCCCCAAAAAGGCAGTAGATGAAGCCCCTCATGTGCTAAAACACGTTTCCATGCCCAGCCAGAGCAATTCCATGAGTGTGATTGCAACTGCCAGGGGGTTGCAGAGCCCCTTGGGCAAAGAGCACGTTCTCCTCCTGTCTTTTAAAGGTTTTTCAGAGAGAACTGGGTTTGTGGCATCTCTTCCTTTGTGTGCTGCATTATACAGTCCTGTTCATGCTCAGGCTGGTGTTGGTGTGGATTGGGTTCATTAAAGGTTGTTGGGGTAGTTCCTGCTTCACAAATTGATTAAGACAAGTCCAAAGAGTTACCCTCCCTGGGGACAGACAGCAGCAGCAGCTGGAGACTGTAGTCTGGATCAGAAAAGGCATATTTTTTATCTTTAGTTTACCCTTTCTAAAAAAATAAAAATAAAATCTAATAACAGTTGCTGGTTAAAGAGGCCTGGTCTGTTTTGGGTTTTTTTTTTTAACCTAAAACCTGGAAAGATGACTTTTGTGTCTGTGATCTCTGGGTTGTGAAGGGAGATCTGAGCTGGGATCTGACTCCCCTTTTATTTACTTTATTTTATTTTGTAGGTATTCCATGATGATGACATCATTCCTGGCTGGGAGGGGAAAATTGTGGCCTGGGTAGAAGAAGACCACGGGGAGAATTAATGGAGCTTCCAAGCCTTGTTGCTATGGAAACCTGGGACTGGCTGCCGAGCTCCAAGGGTGACCAGCAAGGCGGAGGGAGCTGGAAAGAGGCCAAGTCGAGCTGCCAAAACACAAAACCCACCCAGCCTCTCTGCAAACAACGGGTACTGCATGTCGTGTGCATGGACACCTGCCCCCTGACCTGCCCTGCCCGGGTGAAGGTGGTTGTTCTGGGACTGAAACGACGGGTCTGTGGGAAGGAAACACCTTTGTCCTGTCAGCTAAACCCTGGAGGCCTTAATGATGCTCTGCCCCCTTCTCCTGCTGCGGGCTCACCTGGGCGCTTCCAGCCTGCTTCTCTGTGCTGGTGTTCCATAAACAGGCACTGATGGCCACAAAACGTGAAGCTTTCCCTCCGTGAGCCAGAAGAAGCCGCTGGATTACGGGAGCTGAAGGCTGGGACCAGCTTTTGTCCCGGACTTGCACGTGCTGCGGGAGCAGAGCGGACTTTGTGGACGTTCCAGCCTGACAGTACCTGGGGAGGGAACAGTCTTCTGGAGGTTCTGTGCGTGCTCTGAAGCGAAGATCACCTTGGCAGAGCTCCCTTTCTCCCAAACTCAGGCTTCCATTTCCCAGCCCTTCTTTGCCCCCTCGCTCTCCTGGCTCCCGAGGCGCTCGAGTGTCACTGTCGCGGTGGGCGCTGTGGGGTCTCGGTGCTTGTTTATTTGCTGAAGGGTTTCACGTGTTGGACTGAGCTCTCCCTGCACTCCTGCCCTCCCCTCTGTCACCCCTGTGCACAGGCATCGCTGTGCTGCTGTCCACCCACTGCCAGGGCCACCCTGCACTGACCCTCACCGCGTCCCTGGGGTGCTGACTCCTGAAGGATCGGGGAGCTCGGGAAACAACAAGCCCTAAAATCCCCGAGGGTGGGTTTTTCCTCTTTGGTTCTGTGGTTTTGTGTCTCTGTGTTGCCTGTCTGTGCAGCCACTGTGGGCTTGGGAGGTCAAACAGCAAGTCAGGGAAGGGGAATGAGCGTTCCTGGTACCTGTGGCCCTTCCGTGGGTGATCTGTGTGTGCTGTGCATGAGGCTGGGGACAAGGGGAACCTGGTTTTACTGTTTTATATTAACATGTCCTTTTGTAAACATGTTCTTGGAATTATTTTGTACCGATCTACATTTGTCTGAGGACTGTGGATATTTTTATACTAGTGCAAGTGCTCTCTGTACATTTCTGCACGCATTATACTGTGTTTTCCTCATTTCCTAGTGGATGCTGAAATGTTTTGTGTTGTCTTCTGTTAACACAACACTGGGCTTGTAATTTTTATTTATTTATTTATTTATTTATTTTTACTATGGAAATCCAGCTAGTTACTACTGGGGTTTATATTTTTGCCAGTTTTAATCAGCATCAACAATACTATTTATTTTCTCACTGCTTCGCTGTCCAGGAGGCAGCTCCAGGATCTTATGTTTGGCACTCCTCTACCACTGACTCCAGTGGGTTTATTCATGGATCATATCCAGGGCTTGTCTTTGTCACTGTTTACGGTTTGTTTATTCCTGTCAGACTTCCCTCAGAGTTACTTTCCTGTTCCTGTACTTGTAACTTGCTTTTGTAACAAAGCCCCCTGGAGTCAGTGGTGGAGAAATTACAGGATCACGGAGTAGCTGGGGTTGGAAGGGACCTCTGGAGTTCATCCAGTCCAGGGCAGGGTCAGCTGGAGCAGGTGACACAGGAACACATCCTGGTGGGTTTGGGATGTCTCCAGGGAGGGAGACTCCACACCCTCCCTGGGCAGCTGGTCCAGTGCTCTGCCACCTCCATGGGAAGAAGTTCATCCTTGTGTTGAGGTGGAACCTGTTGAGTTTATGGCAATTGCTGCTCCTCCTCTCACTGGCAGCCCTGAAAAGGGCACTGCACTCCCATTCTACCCTGTCTTATCTCTTCCCATTCTGTCCATTCCCATCCCACCCTCTCCTGTTCCATTCTATACTGTTCCATCCCCCTGTTCCCGCACCGGGTGATATCGACACAGCCCAGTCCCGCTCCATCCCATTCTGCCCATTCCCATCCTATACCGTCCATTCAGATCCCCTCCCATCCCATTCCGCCATCCCCTCCAGTCACATCCCAGCGGGGCGGTCCCGGTGCCGCTCCATCCCCTCTCGGGGCGGTCCCGGTGCCTGTCCATCCCTTCTCGAGGCGGTCCCACCCTTATCCCATCCCCTCTCGGGGCGGTCCCGGTGTCGGTCCGGCCTCTCTTGGGGTGGTCTCAGTCCGGTTCCATCCCCTCTGGGGCGGTCCCGTCCTTATCCCATCCCCTCCGGGGCGGTCCCATCCTTATCCCATTCCCTCCGGGGCGGTCTCATGTTTATCCCATCCCCTCCGGGGGCAGTCTCAGGTAGATCCCATCCCCTCCGGGGCGGTCCCATCCCGTTCCATCCCCTCTCGGGGCGGTGTCATGTTTATCCCATCCCCTCCGGGGCGGTTCCATGTTTATCCCATCCCCTCCGGGGCGGTCCCATGTTTATCCCATCCCCTCCGGGGCGGTGCCATGTTTATCCCATCCCCTCCGGGGCGGTCTCATGTTTATCCCATCCCCTCCGGGGCGGTCTCATGTTTATCCCATCCCCTCCGGGGCGGTCCCAGCCCGGTCCCGGTCCCGCCCCGCCGCCGCTTTACGGCCGCGCAGTGTGTGTCGCGCGGTGCCGCCCGCCCGGAGGTCACCGAGCGCTCCCGCCCGGCTCAGCCCAGCCCGGCTCAGCCCAGCCCGGCCCAGCCCAGCCCGGCTCAGCCCCGGGCCCAGCCGCAGCATGTGGCGGGTGTTGGCGCGACGCGTGTGCCGGGGCGCGGCCGGAGCGCTGGTGCGGCCCCGCCGGGCTCTCGGTGGCGGGGCCGGCGCTGTCCCGGCCCGGCGCGGCCCGGCCTGGGGCGGCCCCGCTCTCCGCCCGCTCCTGCCGCCCGCGGGGCCCCGGCTCGTCCCGGCCCGCCGCTGCAGCCTGCCGGCGCACCAGAAGGTGAGACGCAGCCCCGGCTGGCCCCCTCATCCCCCCGCGGGCCCCCAAGGACGGGGTCGTGTCCCCTCCGCGCCGCTCCTTCGCTGTTCCATCCCCTGCCTGCGCAGCCCCCCGGGGGTAAAGTCGTGGGATCGTAGAGGCTGGAGGAGAGCTTCAGGGTCGTCCAGTCCAGCCATCAGCCCGGCACTCTGTAACCCTCCAGCCACATGGCCCAGTGGCAGATCCACTCGTCCCTTGAGCACCCCCAGGGGTGGTGACTCCCCTTGGGGAGCCTTATCCAGTGCCTGACCACCCCAAACGGGGAAGGATCTGCGGTTCTGTCCCCACTGCTGTGGGTCTCCCCACTCTGCCTCGAGCCCCTGTGCCACCATCAGCTCCATCACCTCTGTCCTTTATTCCTGCCTCCTGACCAAGACCTGGCCCCTTATAACCCTGGATAGAATCACTGAAGTTTAAGGGGTTGGAAAGGATTTTAAAGATCATGTCGTTCCACCTCCCCTGCCCTGGGCAGGGACACCTTCCACTGTCCCAGGTTGCTCCAGCCTGGCCTTGGACACTTCCAGGGACGGGGCAGCCACAGCCTGTTCCAGTGTCTCACCTTGGCACCCGGGATGGCTTTGCCCTGAGGTCTTTCCCACTTTACCCACTGGGAATTTGCAGCAGGTTTGTGCCCCCCGTGCCAGGCTGTGCTGAGGGTCCCTCCCTGGGCTGTGTGTGGCCCCTGCCGTGGTGACACTGCCCTGTCCCCACAGGTGGCCTTGCCAGCGCTGTCCCCCACCATGCAGATGGGCACCATCGCGCGCTGGGAGAAGAAGGAGGGCGACAAGATCAGCGAAGGGGATCTCATAGCAGAGGTATCCTGGGCTGCTTCTTCCTGAGCTGGACGTGTGTCCTGGGTGCTGTCCCAGATCTGTGTGTGGTCTGTGACCCCTGGGAGGCTCCAAGCTCACCAGTTCCATTGCCATCACCGTGTTCCTGTTCTCTCTCGAAGGTGGAGACAGACAAAGCAACAGTTGGCTTTGAGAGCCTGGAGGAATGCTACTTGGCCAAAATCCTGGTGCCAGAAGGAACAAGGGATGTTCCTATTGGGGCCATAATATGTATCACAGTAGAAAAGTATGTATTTTGGTAACCCTTGAGTTGAATTCTCTCTCTTGGGGCTTCTGGGGTGCCTTGGGTGAAAGGCTTGGGGACCATCAACTGATCAGTTTTGGGGGGCTCTGTGTTTTCTTCTAGGCCTGAATATATTGATGCCTTTAAAAACTACACCCTGGATGCTGCAGCAGCTGCTCCCCCTGCAGCCTCAGTGCCTCCCCCTCCAGCTGCAGCTCCCTCCCCACCACCTCAGCCTTCTCCTCAGGCTCCTGGCAGCTCTTACCCTCCTCACATGCAGGTAAGAGAGCACTGCTCCTGGTTTAACGCTTGTTGCACTCTTTGTCTGTCACTGGCATCGCTGCCCGTGGGGCATTTTGTCATATAAACTACCTGGAGTGGGAATTTATTAACTGTAATTGCAGGAGCGTGTGCCTCTTCCACTGTTATGTGCTTGAAGCAGGTGTTGGGGGAGATCCCAGGAAGCTTTTTTCAGGGATTTATTTTAGCATCTCAGCTGCTCATGGAGGAAAGACTTGTCCCTCCAGGGTTGTTGTCTTGAAAAACCTGCTATGTTTGCATTATTTGGGCAGTTCTGGTATAAAAAGCCCTCGTGTTTAGTGTGAATAAGCTCTGCAGGCCCTGCTCACACCTCAGAGCAGAACTCCAGGCTGTGATGCTCTGATGAACACACCAGATGGGTTTGTGGGTGTCTAATAATGACTCGTGTTTGTGGATGATCCCTTTACCTTGCTCAGATACTGGACTGTACATCCACTGTTGTCTTTCTTTGAGCACTTTGTGGCAGGGGGTTGCTGGGACATCCCTGTGAAAAAGAAACTTTGAAATACCCAACCTCATCCCACAGATAAAACACGTGGGAACCGATTTGTCTGAGGTGTTCTTCCAAGTCAGTAGTTAAAGAATTAAGGGATGGCTTCTTAATCTGTGTTTTAGCCACTAAACTTCCCTCTGCTTGCCTCATCTGCCCAGTTTTCCTTCCTTTTAGCCCTGCAGGGAGCAGCTGCCAGATTCTCCCAGTGGGATGGTGGGAATGATTATTTTGATGTGGAGGTTTCTTGCTCTTTGCTCTTGCTTTCTTGCTCAGGCCTTGCTAAGAGAAGCCAAAGCAGCACTGTGGGACAGCCCTGTGCTTTGCTGTCACGGAGCCAGATCTAGGAGTGCATTAAAGGCTGGCTGCTTCTTTAGGTTGGCATCATTTATCAGGGGTTACAACTGTGTTCCTGATCCTGCAGGAGCACCAGGACCTGATTCTTTTGTGTTCTCTGCCTTCCCAGATCACTCTCCCTGCTCTGTCACCCACCATGACAATGGGCACAGTGCAGAGGTGGGAGAAGAAGGTTGGGGAGAAGCTGAATGAGGGAGACTTGCTGGCCGAAATTGAGACAGATAAAGCCACAATAGGTGAGTCCAAAGCCAAGAAGGGGTCCCTTAAAAGGATCCACAGGGTGTGATGCTGTGGGACAGCTAAAACAGGTTCTGTTAACTCCTCATTGCATTGGAGAGCTACACATTGGAGCCCCTAAAAACATTTCTGCTTCCTCCTCAGTCCTTTGTGGCAACGTGGAGAGGTTTCCCTACCAGTTGCACTGAAAAGGATTCCCCTGCCCCTAAATACAGGACAGGGCTTTATGTACCAAAGCCTCCAGGAGCAGCATTTGGAGGGACTCCTCAGCTGCATCAGGCACCAAAGCAGGGTTGTTTCTGTCCCTCACAGGCTTTGAAGTGCAGGAGGAAGGCTACTTGGCAAAGATCCTGGTGCCTGAAGGAACAAGAGATGTGCCATTGGGAGCTGCTCTCTGCATCATTGTGGAGAAAGAGGCTGATATTCCAGCCTTTGCTGACTACCAGGCTGCTGCAGTGACTGACATGAAGGCAGCAGCTCCTCCTCCTCCTCCTCCTCCTCCACCAGTAAGGACCATTCTGGGCACGTGGGAGAAGCCTGATCTGAACTGTTGTGCTGGTCTGACAGTGTGAAGCCCTGGCTTCAGCAGAAGTGCTTCTGATCTGAATGCAAGGCTGGTCCCTGTGTTGGGGAGGAGTGATCAGTGATTTGCCTTCCAAAAACTAGAGCAGGTTTCATTCATGGGGATCTCTTCTCCAGCCTGTTGCTTGTCCCAGTTTTCATGTCTCTAGTCCTTGAGAATGGGGAGCACAAGTTCTTTATTTCACCTGTTTCTTCGGTGTGTAGTCCAGCAGCTCAGTTGGCCTCCTTCCCATGGCATTTCTGATTTAATTTCTGGCACTGGGAAACTTCTCTGAACCTGAAAATCCCTTCAGATTAGTGACTGTCTTTGCTGTTCTCCTGACTGGTCATTAGCTGGGCCAGTTCTCCTGCTGGACCTTCCACTGATGGCTTTGATCCTTCTGTTAAGGTGATGGCAACTCCTGCTGCTGCTGCTCCTCCTCCCCAGCCTGCTGCTGCTCCCACTCCAGCTGCTCCCACAGCTCCCCGGACTGGAAGGATCCTGGTTAGTCCCCTGGCCAAGAAACTGGCAGCAGAAAAAGGGATTGACCTTGCCCAAGTGAAAGGTGGGTTTCCTTTCCACCTCTTGTCCTCACTGTCAGGTGTCTGTCCCTGCAGATCTGTGATTTCCCTGTTCCAGGACTTGTGTTAAACAATTTCTCTCTGTTGAATTCAAGTGGTACCTTTAGAAGGGTGCAAAGAATTGAATTCTTCTCGCATTGTCTTTTGACTCTCTCAGGTACTGGACCAGATGGCAGAATCACCAAGAAAGATGTGGAGTCATTTGTGCCAACAAAGGCTGCTCCAGTGAGTAGGCTGGCAGTGTGTAAGGAGGGGTGTTAGAGGAGTGGAAATGCTCTGCAGAGGTGCAGCTCCTGCATGGGACTGGCACTGCTGCAGCGTGTGGGCTGTGAGGTGTTGCTGTGTGTGCTGCTGGCAGGGCAGTGAAAATGGAATACTGCATTTAATAATCAAACAGAGGGCATGGAAGGAGCCCTGTGGGTACAGGAGAGGTGGGGCTGAGTAGAAACAGCTGCAGCTGAGCCCCCACACTTGTCCCCCCCACTGTTGCAGTTGATATTTGGGTGGTTCTGAGGGTGATGCTGCTGTTCTCTGCAGGCTCCAGCTCCAGGGGCAGTTCCTGCTGCTGCAGTGGCAGCAGCGCCCGAGGGGACCTTCACAGACATCCCCATCAGCAACATTCGGAGGGTAAGGCCATGTTGTTCCTCCCCCAGAGCGTTATTTTTTTGCAGTGGTGAATTTTCCAGCCTGGTTGATGTTCCCCCCTCAGGTCATTGCTCAGAGGCTGATGCAGTCCAAACAAACAATACCTCACTACTACCTTTCCATCGACATCAACATGGGGAAAGTCCTGGTGCTAAGGAAAGAACTCAATCAGGTAAGGCATTTGCCCACCCTGGGTTTGGTGGTGTGGCAGCTTGGCTTGGGGAAAACAGACTTTTCAGTGCCTTTTGTACCTGTTGTGGATCAGTTCTGGGCTGAGACCTTTCAGCCAGGTACTGCCTGCTGATTTCTGACTTCCCTAAGAGAGCTGCTCTGTGCTCTGCTTGGTAGGGATCCATTATTCCAGGTGGAAAGCAGGGCAAAACAAGGTTTTTAACTGTAAAAAGGGTAGCAAATGTAAGCACAATAACAATTCTACACTAAGTTTGGGGAGAGACAGACATTAAAAACTACTGTACCTTCTTCAATTATGAAGGAGAGGCATTCACCTCCTAAATTACCTTTGAATATTAATGCTTGCAAGTAGTGTGATTGTTTCCTAACATTCTGTCTGAACAAGGATGCTTGGCTGTGACTGCCCACGTTGATTGGGGGTGATGTGCAGGACACAAACTGACACCTGGAATCTCTTTGTTTGCAGGAGGATAACATTAAGCTTTCTGTCAATGATTTCCTAATTAAAGCTTCTGCTTTGGCATGCTTGAAGGTGCCTGAGGCAAATTCTTCATGGATGGACACAGTTATTAGGCAGTAAGTTTATGGTGCTGTCAAAGCCAGAAACTTTCTTTGTTCAGCGGAGAGTTCGTGGCAAAACAGAACCGCTGGGATTTGAGGGCGAGCAAAAAGGTCGAGGGGCTGTCATTAAAGTGCTAAGATGAAATAATTGTGGCCAAATCCATGTTAATTTGGGGCTGTCTGAACAGTGCTGAGTTTTTCTTGCTGGAAGGAGGTGGCACATGTGTGTGTGTGTGTTGCAGGAACCACGTGGTGGACGTGAGCGTGGCCGTCAGCACGCCCGCGGGGCTCATCACCCCCATCGTGTTCAACGCCCACATCAAGGGCCTGGCTGCCATCAGCAAGGACGTGGTTTCCTTGGCAGCCAAAGCCAGGGAAGGGAAGCTTCAGCCTCATGAATTCCAGGTGAGAAATTGGGCTTGGTGTCGAACAGGGCTGCCCCGGAGTGCTTTGGAATGAGCGAAGGTTGTTTCGTGATCAATAATCAGAGTTAGGGAATGTGCTGAGCTGGAAGAGATCCACACGGATCATCCAGTACAACTCTTGGCCCTGCACAGACATCCCAGCAATCCCACCCTGTGCTGAGAGCGTTGTCCAAACCCTCCTGGAGCTCTGGCAGCCTTGGGGCTGTGCCCACTGCCCTGGGGAGCCTGGGCAGTGCCCAACCAACCTCTGGTTGTTCCTAACATCCAACCACCTTTTCCTAATATCCATCCTAAACCTGCCCTGACACAGCTCCAGCCATTCCCTGGCTCCTGTCCCTGGTCACACAGAGCAGAGCTCAGGGCCTGCTCCTCTGCTTCCCCCAGTGAGGAAGCTGCAGACCCCAGTGAGCCTCCCCTCAGTCTCGTGTTTCCACGAAAACATCATTTGTAGTTTGACTGTGGATGTGGTTTTTTCTTGTAGGGTGGTACTTTCACAATTTCCAATTTAGGAATGTATGGGATTAAGAACTTCTCTGCCATAATCAATCCACCTCAAGCCTGCATCCTCGCAGTGGGCTCCTCAGAGCAAAGGCTGGTGCCAGCTGATAATGAGAAAGGGTAAGTTCTCATCTCATTCTGAATCCAGACTCTGCAATAATGGCTGGTTTTCTAACACTTCCATTAGGTAATCATTTAAAAAAACCCTAAAATTTATTGTTGACATGGTGCTTTCAATACCTTCTGAAATACAGTGAGGTCTTGTATGAAAGGGCCACACAGGTGGTGCAGAAAGATGGGCTGCCTGTCCTCAGGGGAACACACAAAAGTGTGTCTCAGTGTCTTAGTTAAGTCAGTTCCTTAGTTTTCCTTAGAAAAGGAATGAACATGATCTGCTCTCCGTAAGTCCACAGGGAGAAATATCTGTCACCAAGCACCACCTGCTATTCCTGGCCCTCCAAGAAAAGCTTTGCTGAGCTCTGTGAGTGGCACAGACTTGCAGGGGAGCATGTTAACCTTTTCTTTCTCTTGTTTTATTGTCTTTCCCTTCCAGCTTCGACGTGGCCAGTGTGATGTCTGTTACCCTGAGCTGCGACCATCGTGTCGTGGATGGAGCAGTGGGAGCACAGTGGCTTGCAGAGTTCAAGGGTTTCCTTGAGAAGCCCGTAACCATGCTGCTATAATTTACCCATGCAAGCAGAATTTTCCTGGGTCACACTGTTGTGTTTTAAAACAAGCTATTTAGACTGTAGTGTTCCGACTTTAAGAGAGTTCCTTTTTTTTATTTAAAATATGTATTATATTATCTGGTAATGTTATTACCAGTCTGTACAGAAAAAAAAAAAAAGTTTGCAAAAGAAGTGCTTTTCAGAGCAATATTACAGCTACACTGTATTTTTATACAGTTAGTTAACTTGCAAACTCTTCCAAAAGCAGAGTTAAGCATCCCAGATTTCAGGCTGACCCTGGCAGAATGCCCACTGCCAGCCGCTCCTCAAAAAAGGGGTGCAAACCAACGATGTCGTGTTCTCAGAATTGCAAACATCTCTTCACAGGAGCGCAGATGAGATTGGTCACTGAAGCAAGTCAGCAGGAGGTGAATTCCCATGTTATGCTGTCCCTGGGGTGGGTGAGGTGGCGCTGAGGGACTGAAGTGCCTGGGGATAGTTTCTCAAAGGCCGAGCGCCAGCGTTCCAGCTCTGTCTTGGAATTTGGCTCTGGCCTGGATCCTCTCAGCTGATCCCTTTTGAGCACTTTAAAAGAGCACTGCTGTGTGTGGGGTCACAGTCTCGGGGGCGCAGGGGACACGCTGTCTGCCCGTGGACTTCCCCTCACGTGGGCTTTTCCCTGAAAGCTCTTCAGTTGCTGTTCCTCTTCCCAAGTTAACACCACGCTCTGATGCCATGGAAGTAACTGTTTTGCAGAATGTTCAGGAGAATCCGTGTGTTGGAAGCCAATGTAGACAAATCACACATGCTGGTAATCCCGCCAGTGGATATTAATCATGTGAGGACTCGAATGTTTGGAATTTTTTATTTCAGGCATTCTAACATAGGAAGCTCTGACTTAGTCACTGGAATTGGAGACCTTCCCTGACTTGTCTATGTTGTGCCAGCCTCAGCAAGCTGCAGAATGTGCTCTCCATGTATATATTGTATGTAAGGTGCTTCACTAGTTCGTTGGACTCGTGTCCAGTTACCCCAGTCATTGCACCCTGCCAGGGGTGCGGTGCTGAACATTCTTAGATTCCACTTTCCACATGGAAACGTTCCTGTGAAAAGGGCAACTGTGCAGTAACGACAAAGTGACCAGGAGAATTAAGTGGGGGGGAGGAGTTTTAACAGAAAGAGTTCGAGCTGATGTGTTATTCTGTATATTGCATTAAGTACTGTCTCCTGTAAAGTTCTACAGAATTCACTAAAGATATTGAAAGAAAATACTGTGGAAATTAAATATTTTTGTGGGAACTACTTAAGTGTCTGGTTGCTGTGATACCTGGTTTTCATGCCTTGCTTAAGCAAAAAAAAAAAAAAAAGTGCATTAAGGTTTTGGGTTTTAATGATCTAAAATACCCTGATTCCAGACTCGCTCTAGCGAACCCGTGTTCCATTAAATGTTTGGAATTGACAACTACTAAACCCTGTCCCAGTGCTTTTCTCTTCAGTCGTGTGTGGCTTTCCTGTACTGCTCTGCAGCCTTTCAGCCTGGCAGTGAAACTCACCCTATTAACCCCCGATTTCATCACCCACGTTCCAAAATTCCTGCTTTCTTGCTGTCTGCAGCAGTGACCTGGAACCTCCCTGTCTGCAGTGCCCACCTGAGCAACCCCCAGGACCCTGTGTGACACACCTGGGCACGTTGTCCCAGCACTGAAGACTCGTGAGAGCTGCTCTAACCATTTGAATCCAGTCCATTTATTTAACAAAAAGTTTATTTGCTGCTCCTTGAGGCGTGAATGACGTAGTAAAGCACCTACAGCTTTTAACTGTAGATACACAAGTATCTATAGGTGTAAATATTCAAGTACTCCTTGAGTATTTACAATCTTTAATTTGGTGGTGTTAGTATTGCTCCATCCTTCCTTTTCTCCTTGCATCCTCTAAAGGTATTTGAGATATTCACATCTAAAGATCAAAAAGTCAATAACCCCCCCTCACCCCAAACTCATCTAAAAGTAAGGATTCTCACTCTGGGCTTTTGTCCTCTAATCTGTGACCAGGAACTGGGCAGGATGAAGGGGTTAAGGCAACTGGTGCAGAGATAACACCCTTTTTGCTGTGTTAAATACTGCTGTAGTTGTTTCATCCACCAGTTCTGGCAAACCTAGCTATGACCTGCTGTATTTTTCAGGCCCCTCAATGGCGATGCCGTCCTAAAGCGAGACAATTCAAATACTCTATTAACTGGCGGGGGAATGAATCAGCAGTGAGCTGACCTTTGGGCAGCTCAATTCTGAGCCCAGTTTTTAGGGGTGCTTTGTCCGCACCCCTCTCAGCGCCCGGGGAGGCGGTTCGGAGCCCCCCATCCCACCGGAGGCGCCCGGGGCTGGGGGAGGACTCTGTGGGGACTGGGTGAGCTCGGAGCTCTCCCCCACCCTCCAGCACTGTGCTATTTTTGAGGTTTGGAGGGTTTTTTCCCCTCACAGCAGCAGGCCCCGCGCCCCGGCAGGGCCGCGCCCCGTCGCCCCGGGAGACGCCGCCGGAAGGGGCCGCCCCGCCGGTTTGTTCCGCCCCGGCCCCGCCATCGCGGCCGCCCCGGCGCGGCCCGAGCATGTCCCGGGAGCCCGTGGGCAAGGTGCTGCTGCGGAACGTCATCCGCCACACCGGAGCGCACAACAAGGTGAGGGCAGGGCCGCCGGGCCGCGGAGAGCCCGCGGGGATGCGGGGCGGGGGTATCTCGGGGTGCGGGGGCATCCCGGGGGTGCGGGGGTCTCACGGTTCTACGGGGACGGGGGGGGTATGTGGGAGATGCGGGGTCACCCCGGGAGTGGGGGTACACCCCGGGGGTGCGGGGACATCCCAGTGATGCCACCCGTGGCGTGCGGGGACATCCCCGGGTGCGGGGAGGGACGTCCCGCTGGTGCCACCCGGTGCTGGCCCGGCGAGGGTTTCCTGACCCCGTTTCGGTTTTCCTTGAGTGTCGGTTTAACCCTGTTTTTCTTGAGTTCTCACCCCGGGAGAGGAAATGTATATTACCTATATATTTACCTATAACCTTGTTTGTTTACTTACATACTTATGTACTTACACTGTTTATAAACTTCCCCAGTGAAAAGTACGTTCTCTCAGGACTCCCGTGAAAATTATGGTTTGCCTTTTAAAAAGTAGCAAATCTGTAATTGATTGGGCTTTTTTTCCTTGTTGCACTGTGAGAATTTGAACTGTGTGTTAGTGTGCACAGGCAGGATTTTAGTGCAAGGTGAAGCGATTCCCTTAACTTTAGCAAAGTATTTAGTTAATCCCTGTCATAATTTAGCAGGTCCAACTTGTTTATTCCATATGTTTATAAAGTCACTCATGTACAGTCAGTGTCCATAACCATAAATTTGTGCCAAACCACACGGTATTACATGATAATCATATGTTGGAGTCTGCAACAGTCCATATGTTTGGGATGGCAGTGAATGACAGGGCAGCTGAGCTGGGAAAATCAGTCAAACCCACCACTTTTTTATGCTTCTCCTTATGTGTAGGGAACTACCATCAAGAGGTTCTTTTGGTACAACTAAATATGTACATAAATCATCTGTTTGAGGGTGGTAGGAAAGGTTGCTGTGGGTTTTCTCAGCAGGGGTGTTGAGGTTGGAGCTGATGTCCACGTGCTGTGTGACTGTGAAGTTTCCCCGATGTTAAACTTGTTTCCCTTCTGTGACTTTCAGCTTCAGGAAGAGACAGAAATGTGGAAAATAAGGGAGTGGGAGAAGCAGACAGAGGAGACTTACTGGAAAAGGCAAAGCAGAATGCTGTCAGAGACCTCCAGGTGAGACACTGCAGACAGATTTCTTCCCTCCTTAATGAGCCCCTGGAAAGAGGTCAATGCCTGTGCTTAAGTCTGACCATTCATGCCTTCATCTAGATGCGCAATCTTCGAGGTTATTAATTAATTAGCTGGGTTCTGTGGGGCTGTGGGGTGGTTTCTCCTCAGGGCTGGGCTGAAGGACACTGGTCTCTCTCCCCAGCAGTCGGATGCGCAGCGACGGCTTCGATGAGGAGGGACACAGGCCCGAGTGGAAAACGAGGAACCCGCAGTTCCTTGACCTGGTGGAAGATGATCTCCTCCGGGCTCGGTCCTGGAATAAAAAGCTCTATGAATGTGAAGCCAACATGCCAGACAGGTCTGTGGGGAGGTTCACGTTCTGTGATTATAACCATCATTAAAATACCTGTTTGGAGTCCTGTATCTAAAAACTGTACACTTTTGTGTTCAATGTGTGCTCCTGTGAAATAACGCTTGAGTTCATCTTGAGAATGAGTAAGTGACATGTACAAACTTCTGCAGTGTCACAGAACACCTAAATTAAGTTTCTAATCCACAGTAAGGAGCAAAAGCTCAGCCCTAAGCTTAACATTTATTACTTTGCCCAAGGAGCTTAAAAGAATCTCAAGAAACCCAAACTAGTGTTCTCCAGGGTTGTTTCAAAGAAATCTGAGTTTTAGTTTTCTCTAACTCTAAATGGAAAAGAGACTGAGAACTTGAGGTGCATTTAACCAGCACCAGCCAAATCAGGCATTTTTCCTTCCTGCCTGTCTGAACTCATGTCCATTCTGTGGCTCTGGCTCTTCAGAATTGTATTTTTGTCCTCAAACACCTTGCCTGTTTCTGACAGACGGTTCTGCTTTCTCGCAGGTGGGGGCACAGTGGGTATAAAGAGCTGTACCCTGAGGAATTTGATACAGACAGGTAAGGCAAGCAGCTTTACTGATGGATCCAGAACCCTCCTGCTCTCAAGTTAGGCAGGGAATTTTACAACCTGAGTTTTAAATTTTGGATATAGATCAGCCTGGAATGTAAAGCCTTACTGTTACATGAAAAAAAAATCAGTTAATGTGGTGTGAGTCTTAGGAGGGGATAGAATTTTTTTTAATAGTTAGACATTGAGGTTTAGCTGGAGTTACCAAAATCTGTGAATCTGGAAGGTAAATAAACCCTTGCAGTGGCCTGGAGAGTGGAGACTTAACTGAAAAATAAGATCTCAGGCAGAATTTAATCATTTTTAACCTGCACCCAGCAGGATCATCCACGGTGAGCACCCTCCTGTTCTCTTTGCAGTGACCAGCAAGAAGGAGAAGAGCAAAACGCTGTCAACGGGAAGAAGAAATCCCACCTGGGGAAGCAGACGGCCCGTGAGTCCCACAGGAGGAAAAAAACCAAGAAATCCCACAAGAAGAAGCAGAAAAAGCGCTCCCACAAAAAAAGGAAGAAAAAGAAAAAGGAGCAGGGGAAAACTTCCACAGATTCCTCCCGGGAGAGCGAGTGCTCGGCGGAGGAGGCTCCAGGCGCCCGCAAAGGGAAACACAAGCGCAAGAAAAAGACTAGGAAAGTGCCTGCCAAGGAACCTACCTCTTCTTCTGGGCAGGACAGTGACTTTTCCCATGCCAGCAGCTCGTGCACCAGCAGCTCTGAGGACAGTGAGTCTGAGGGGAGGAAAGAGAAACGGCCCCCAAGGAAGAGGAAGAGACGTCCCAGCTCGGCGGCGGAACGGCAGAGTGAAGTGCCAGAGAAGAGGAGCAAGAGGAAGAACTGGAAGGTGGCGGGGGATGAGAAGTCTGAGGACAGCTCAGATGAGGACTGACGGGTCTGGGCTGCAGCTCAAACTGTGAGGGGGAGGACAGGGCCAGGTATTTATTGTTCAGCACTGCCCCATGGCACAGCTCGTCCCAGCACTGTGGTTTGTGCAGGAGCTGAGCCCTGGCACCTGCAGGAGGTGCTCCCTTGCTTTCCAGGGACTTGGCATTCGGAAATCCGGGAGAGCAGTTACCTGTCTGACCAGCAGGCTTGTCCTGCCAACTTCAGGTTCTTTCTCTGTGACCAGGTTGGCCCCTGCTGCCCAAAAACATGACATGCTCCCTGCAGGGGGGAGGCAGACAGGTTTGCACCATTTTTGGTTGGGTTGGTTTTTTTTAATTAAGTTTTAACAGGTTACTTTTCTGGGTTAGTAGGAGAGAGGTCAGACAAGTCTGACAGCAGAGGAAATGCCACTGGATTTAACCCCACAGTAGCTTTGTCTTCCCATCCTCCACCAAAAGCAGATCTGTGGGGCATGCACAGGGTTAGCTGGACAGGGTTTGCTTGGTTCAGACTCCTCTCCCAGCCCTGCTGTGGGTGGCCATCGTGTCTGCCTTCCTTCACTCTCTCTGGGGATGCTGAAACCAACTGTGCTGACAGAGAGGCCTCGGTGGGTGTCATGCTCTGTCTCTGGTCTGCCCAGTGTGTTACTGGAGAAACTGGTACTGGGCCTTTCTCCCTGCAGCGAACAGCCAAGCCTTTTAATAAAATAAATAAACCCAGACGTGTCTGATGCTTTTGTCACTGTTTTGGAGTAAAGCCCGGGGACAGAGCAGAGGCCTGAGAACTCTGGGTGGTGTGATCGTTGTGTTGGTGAGACCATTTAATTGCAGGACACCTGGGCAGGGACACCTTCCACCGGGCCGGGTCGGTTCCCTGTTCCCGCAGCACTCCCGCTGTTCCCGGTGTTCCGGGTATTCCCAATATTCCCGCGTTTCCGGCGGAAGCGGAAGCGGCGCGGCCGTTTCCGTATCCGGGCGCGGTGCCCTTGGAGCGGACATGGCGCTGGCGCTGCTGCGGCCCCGCGGGGCCGCCATCGGTGAGTGACCTGCGGGGCGGGCGAGCGGGACCCCCCTCACCTCCCCGGAGGGTGCGGGATGCCCCCGGTGACCCCCTCTCCCCCCCTGCCTCCCTCCCCGTTGTCCCCGCAGCTCTGGCCCTGCTCCGCCGCCCCGCCGCGCTCGCCGCCGCCCATCGCAGCGCCCCGGCCCGGGACAGCCACAGCCACGGCCCGGCCCCGCAGGGACACGGTATGTGCGGGGCTCTGCGTGTCTGGGGCGGGCTGAGCCGGGGGTCGGTTCCGCGGAGCAGTGCGGGCTGGGGGGCCGGGGTGCCCACCCCAGGGTAGGGCCGCGGGGGGACCCGCTGGGCCAGGCCGGGCACGGGGGTGTTCCAAAATACGCGGCGTCAGCTCAGGTGTAAAGGCCAAGGGATGGAGAAAGGGAGGGGGGACACAATCGTTATTTACAATGTTTACTTCCCGGAGCCGCATCTACCGAAGCCTTTCCTGGGCAGTGCCCGCAGCCCTTCCCGGGAGGCGTCCGGACACCGCTCGCTGATGGGAAGCAGAGGATAAACGTGCTGTTTGGTTTTTTACCTCTTTGCTTGTGCGCCCGCAGGCTTTTTGTTTTTGCGGTAGCGAAGTGCCTCGTCTCGACCTACGGGTTGTTTTCCACCTTATTCTCCCTCCCCCATCCCACTGGGAGTGGCTCGGTGGTCCAGTGGAAGGTGGTCCAGGGCAAGGGGGTTTAGGACTAAATGATCTTTAAGGTCCATTCCAACCTCATCATTCTGTGATTCTATTAAAAAGGGTTATAAGGGACCAGGTCTTGGTCTGGGTCTGCCAAGGGACCAGGAGAGGTGCAGGGATAAAGGACAGAGGTGATGGAGCTGGTTGTGGCACAGTGGTGCCAAGGGCACGAGAATGAGATGAGCTTTAAGGTCCCTTCCAGCCCAAACCGGTCTGTGATTCCATAATATTTTTGGCCAGGTAAGAGATTTATGTGGCAGCTGTGAGGAACTAAGGGCAGAAAGGATTTACTCGTGGTACAGGGGTTTTTCTCGGTCTCTTCCTGGGTGATGTGGGGTTACAGGTGTTAACAGCAAAGCCACTGCAGGAGAAAATAATCCTGTGGGCCCAGGGAGTTAAGGAGAAAGCTGTGAAGGGCTGGGTGTTATTGAGACAGCAAAGTAACTGTGCAGAGATGTTATCTGTCACACATAATTGTGCTATTGTGGTGGCTGTGGTTGTCTGTAGTGTGTTACCATCACCTTCAACAGCACTAGTTGCATTTAACAGCGTTTTGGTTCAAAACAAGGTCTGTGTGGTGTCACACTGCTGGGCTCCCAGACTGGTGTTTGGGGTGTCAGTGTGCAGTGTGGGACAGGCTGGGAGCCCTTAAACAGGAGGACTGTCTCTCCCTGCAGGCGGTTCCAAGGCTGCATCCTTGCACTGGACAGGGGAGCGAGCTGTCAGCGTGTTCCTGCTGGGGCTCCTCCCCGCAGCCTACCTGTGCCCAGGACCTGTCGTGGACTATTCCCTGGCTGCTGCCCTCAGCCTCCACGGCCACTGGTAAGCACAGAGCCCCTCAGGATTAGAGGCAGGGCGGCTCCAAGCCTTCTGGCTTGAATCTGTGCATGGCAGCAAGCCTGCTGAGCTGCTTCCTGATGGAGGGCGAAACGCCTGGGAAGTTCTGGCTTTGTGATCTCAGTGGTTGCCAGACTGACAGCCTTCACCTTCCTGAGGTGAGACTGGTTTGGAGTTCCCTGCCACGACGATAAAGCAGATTTTTGTGGTGCCAGGTTTTCTTAAATCTCAGTTTTCCCCCTCGGAATTTGCGCCAGGGATTCTTGCACTTTCCTCACTCTGACTGGGAGCTTCTCCCCAGAGCTTAACGGCATCCTGTGTCTTCTGTTGAACTCAGAGCCAGTGTTTGTGTTTTCTAATTTTGGTTTTTAAATAGAGGTTTTGCAGTTCTGGTTTTTAAATCGACGCCTCGTCTTTTTGCTGGTGTCAGCGGGTAAAACAAAGAAATGTTTGAGGCCTCTTGCAATGCTGGCATAACTTGGGTGGATTTGGTGGATTTCAGCATGTGGTCTTGCCTGATTCCAGCTTTTTTCTCTTGTCCTGTAGGGGTCTTGGCCAGGTAATCACTGATTATGTCCACGGAGACACAGCCATTAAAGTGGCCAACACGGGGCTGTACGTGCTGTCGGCCACCACCTTCGCCGGCCTCTGCTACTTTAACTACCACGACGTGGGGATCTGCAAGGCTGTGGCCATGCTCTGGAGCCTCTGAGCTGCCACCAGAGCCCCTGACACACACGATTGTTGCTCTCTGCTGCCTCTGCTTCATCGTATTTTTACCACCATTTAACGCGAAAGGAGCGAAAAGCCAAGGGTCCGTAGTGAGAACGTCCTGCAGGGAGCTCAGAGTCCTTTAGAACGAAACACCCACCAGCAGGGAAGATGTTGGAGAAGAAACAGTAGATTTAAGCTGGATAATGTCCTTCAGAGCGAGGTGGTTTAAGCCGTGCTGTAAATTGGGATGATTTAATTACATCAGGGAGGTGGTTTAAGCTGCGCTGTAAGTTGGGATGAATTAATTACATCAGTGGCAGACTCGTGTAGCTGAAGGCAACTCTCCTTGTCCTGAGAGCTCTAGTGGGTGTTCTTTAACTGTTGTTTGGTTTCCTGTTTTGTAAAACTGTTGGAAAATTCTTCTGACATCACAACCACTGACCTGTGTGTCAGGCAGAGCCTGTAACTCTTTGGACCCTGAGAGTTGGTGTAGAAAAGGGAATACTTTTTTTCTTAATCCATGCAATAAAGACTTTACAGAAATCTTGTGTGTGCTTCTGAACCATTTACTAATCCATGCTGTCCCCCTGCCCTGCTGCATTTGGCTGTTGTAACACAAAAGCTTTAATTCTTAGAAGTGACTTAACACAAGAGTAATTAATGTCCCTTAGAAAACTGGCCTGGAAGAAAAAATACTTTTGCCTGTTGATTTTAGGAGCATCTGGGTTTCCCTGGAATGTGAATGTTTATCTGCAGCATTTCTGGGGGTTTGTTTTCTGAATGCACTGCTCTGTATTGTCCTGTGTGACTGAAAAGGCAGCAAGCACAGCCCTCCTGTCACAGCTCGCCACGAGGGTGATGCAACATTCTTCTCTGTGTCCTGAGGGTTTTAGGACATTTTAGGGGGGAACTGAGAGTCTGGGTTTGGACTTTTTGTTTTATCTTTTCAGACCTTCATTGTAGCAAGGAGTGAACAGCTATTTCCACATTCTGCTGGTACATTTGTGGTACTATTAATGGTAAGAGGAAGAGAATTCTGTGTTGCCGTCAGGCTGATTACGCAATAATGCCCAAGTTCTGTTTGAATTCTGCAAGGCTTTCTGAATTTTTTTTAATCTGGACTGTTATTTGCTTATTTAGTTGCTTATTCCTGCAGCCACAGGCAAAAGCAGGTAACTGGCTGAGTTTTTTCAGTCTTGTGGTCAGAAGGGAGCTGGTTGCTTTGTTTGGTGTGGTCTGGTTTAAATACCAACATAACAATCATCATTTTGTCACAGCGAGGAAGGTACAGATCTGAGTCATGGGAAAGTCCCACTGAACCATCGGAGTTTAGATCGTAGAAAGTGTTTGACATTTCCCATCTGAGCCCAAACACAGGATATATCTGCATCTATGAGGTGCCTCATTTAATGAGCTCAACAGCATTAAAGATTTTAGGATCAAATTCCACATGTACACATAGACATTGACATTGTTGTTCCCTCATTGTGTCATTTCCTTCTACCTGATGAGAAAACACTTGCATTTATTTTTAAAACATTTTTTTTAAATGTTTATTTTTTTTATAAGACTTATGGTAGTTAAAACAGAAAACTGGCTTGGTTTTGGATAAAGAAACACTGAAGTTTCTTTTATTAAAAGCCAAAACATATTTTAAAACTGTTGGAGTCTGTCATCATAGGTTGTGACTTTGATTTTGACTGAATTTAGATAAACTTATCTTCATGGTTTCATCCACTTCATCTTTTGTTGACAGTTTCTTTAGGATTAATTTCCTTAGGTAGCCTTCTTCCTCAAAGGCCAAGAACATTCCTTCTTCCAGCGAGTATTCGAACTTAAACGCTCTGGAGCAAGAAGATGTAAATGTCCTTTTGAAAAAGATGATGTTACTTTCTCCGGGAATTTCTTTGGGAACTTCTCCTTCCTGAGGATGAAAAAGGGAAGGTGTTAGTCCCAGCACAGGACTGGGGTTGTTAATTCTGCCCCTTGCACTCAGAGCAGGGGGGGAAGCAGAGGCTCACCTTGAACCGGACGATCATTTCCCCACGTTCCTTCTCACAGCACATGTAATAACTCTTGTCCTCTATTTGCACGCTGAAGGCAACAGGCATCCCTGCTCCAGGGGTGGTGGTTTTGAAGCAGTGGATGGTGAAGTGCATCCCTTGGCCTGAGTGAAAAGGGTTTGTTGTTAATAGGCTGCTCAGGAGACAGCTGCAACAATCTCATCATGTCTCACTTCTAGTGCTAATGCATTGTTTAAATTTTAAAACTACTTTCTGTAATCCAACGTATAATAATTTTGTGATCAGAGCTACCAAAACTCTTAACAGCCCTTCTTCTGCTTGTGACACCCTGCAGGCTCCTGGTCTAATCCAGGAAACTCACCCTTCCCCAATGCACCAGACCGAAAATTTCAGCTCTCTTGGCTCATCTTTATTATTACACATGAACTCTTAAGTCCTTGCTCTCAGCCTCATCTTTTAGAGTTGTGGAAAGAACAAAACCACCTGGAGAGTAAAGGAGCAGTGCAGAGGTCACAGCTTAGGACTGAAAAGGTACCTGATTGCATCTCCTGGTCTGTCACATCCTCAAAGGCTGCCAGGTTGAGGTCTGGCCGAACCACCAGCAACTGGCTGTTCACGTTCCGAAGGACTCTGTGCAGAGCCTTATCCTTGCAAAGGGCATCACATTCCAGCTCTGGGGAGACAACAAGGAAGATTTTGTAACATTTCAGCTGTAGTCCCCTCAGCTCTGCCCAGCTCCCTGCGAGCTTGTTGCTAAGGACATCACAAAGTGTGATGAGCTCTCAGAGTGACAACCTCAAACAAAAGAAGGCCTTGTCATTCTTTCCATCTCTGGCCAGTGGCAACCCAGGATTTCCCAGAACACAGCAATATGTGTATCTGAGCAAGAGAAGCTGCTGTGCCTGTTCAAGAGAATTCAGAAGCAACAGTTCTGTCCCCTGCCCAGCAGTTAGAACCGCATGAAAAGGTGCTGCCAGGGAGGCCACTGCCCCGTGCCTGAGGAGGAATTAAAGCAACATGAGCTCCCAGAAGGAGCAGGGGAGCTGCAGCTCTCTTTTTCTTGCAGTAGCCAAGTTTGAAACTTGTCCTTTAAGGCACCCAGAGCGTCTGTGGGTTAGTAAAGCACGAGCAAGTTAGTTCATGTGAAACTGGTGGTGCAGTTACAAATGACGAGCTCTCAGCTTACCATCGTCGTCTTGGTTCCGAGTGAGCAACAAGGGGGGGAAAAAGAAAAGGGAAAGGAAAAACAAGATTAATCTCTGCCCCCACAAAAGAAACCACTTGCCACCCAGGCAAGGCTGGGAGCCAGGCAGCCACCGACATGTTGCACTGCCCAGGCTGAGCTGACATCACTCCATGTTATTATTGGTGAGTCAGACAAATGCATCGATGATGAAAACATCAGTCATTTGGGAACTGCAGTCACCACCAAAGCTGAGCTATGCAAAGTGTTTTAGGGGTATTTAAGGGTGAACAGGTCTGGGTAAGCCAGTAACTGAGGAATAATTGCATGGGAATTTTTGTTTTAATCAGAACCTTTTTTCCTGAGTGAGCAAAAGGACAAGAATCTCATTGCTTCTAAAGAAGAAGCTGTTTTCTAACTAACTTTATAAGAATGGAACTTATTCCCTTACTCCAAGCCCACCCCCACAGTATTCCAGTTTTCTGAGTGTCCTTTACAACACTTAAAACTGAAGCTTGTGGGAAAATTAGTTGAAATCAGACCAACAAATGACTTGCACTAAATCCATATTCAAACAGGAAAGGTTATTAAATGCTTTCCAGGTAATAATTACCGTGAAAATAGAGGCAGAAGTTTTTTCCAAGTTTTACTGCACACACCAGGATCTCGTCAGCACTCATCTTCACCCTGCCAGAGGCGCAGGGAGAGGGTTCAGAGATAAGCACAATGCTTCTTTATAAACCTAAATCCACACAGACTTCCCCTATGAAAGACCCAACTTCCAAAATACCCAAACCTTAGTTCCCCCTCTGACTGCCCCTGGAAAGACCTGTGCCTTTGGCACCTGGGGTTGGAATTGTGGAGCTTCTTAGGGAAGCTTGGATGGAATTTATTTTGCAGTAACATTGATTTGTGTATGGTGTTTTATCTCAACTTGAATTCTGATCTTGATTTCACAGCTATTCTCTTTCAAGAGTGACACAGAGGAGAGGGAAGAAGAAAGAATATATTTCCCATAGGAATAACAACAATCATTTTATATTAAAAAAACAAACCAAAACCAAACAAACCACCAAAATCCAACAAACTCTGAGCTGATCACTGAAGACCAGTCAACTTCTGCACCTGAGAGGTTCCAGCCCCTCTTCTAAACACTTCAGGGGTAATTAAAACTGATCCCTGGTTCAAGCCCTTTGTCAACCAGAGGGGTGGCAATTCACAGCCTCTTTCCCTGGGGTCCCACCCACAGCTCAACCTGCACTTCAACCTGCACCTCAGCCTGCTGCTGGCAACCAGATGCATTCCTCAACATCGGCTTTAGCCTTATTCATATCCCTCGCACTAAATAAATACAATAAAACCAGGTGAACAGTAGGAAGATCACGGCTCCTGCACTGGTATTTCATTGTGCAATCAGAATCGCCGGCGTCCTTCCAACACTTTTTCATCACTCCAGATTTACTCCACCAAGCAGCTGAGCAATATCGAGCTGCACACACCCATCAGCCACAGGGATTGGGGAATTTCCTTGTCCCTTCAGTAAAGCACTAGGAAGTATGTATTTAAGAGTGATTTTTTTTCTCTCATCCTACTTTTTATAAGAAACCCCAATGGTCCATAGTTCTGTGGTCTGTGCAGAGGAGACACCCAGACTCATTGCATCTTTGTTTGCAAACATGCACCCCCGAGCCCCAGAAACGAGACACCCCAGCACCAAACCCAGCGAGCCTCATCCACTGCAAATTAAGCAACAATCTCTGTTATTCTGGAGCGGAAGGCATAGGCAGGACTTAGTGACAGAGGATTTAAGGCCCTTGGTTTAATGGGTTAAACACGTGTGGCTGTTCTTCCCTTGACCATCGAATCATAGGATCACAGAATCAATAAGGTCGGAAAAGACCTCCAGGATCATCCAGTCCAACCCTGACGCAATAAAAATATCTTTTAACAGAGCAGGCTTGAAAGGCGCGGCAGAAGCTGCAAGTTTTTAGCTGGTGACTCACCCTGTGGCAAAGCGGGATCGCGGGGCGGGAGGAGCTCAGAGTGGGTGGGAGCAGAGCCCGCGGTGGTCCTTGCTGGCTGCTCGGCGAGCTGCGGCCGAATGATGGGAGCCGGACAGAGGGACGGGCGGAGCTGCGGAGGGCGGGGAGCGCCGGGAGCGGGGCTCTCCCGAGCCGCGGGGAAGCGCGGGAGGGCAGAGGAGATTTGGGCAAGATATCTGCCTACGTCTGCCTTTGCGGCGCGGCATTTCTCTCCCCCCCCTCCCCCGCCGCAGACACGCACTTATGCAAATCTGGGCTGCCGGGGCAGGGCTGGATGTGCTCGATGTCACCGCGCTCGTCCCCAGCCGCTCCGGGAGGTTTGGAAACAGGTACCGCCCGTCCCCATCCCCGCACATCGCCCCTGGGGTCGGGGATTGGGAACGGGAGGAGCTCCAGGGAGGAAAACCCCTCGCTCTCCCCCATCACCTGCTTCTGTTTGTAGTGCTGATTATCAGCGAGGCAGGAGGGCGAGCTGCAAGGAGGAAAAACACACTCAAACCCCCCCAAAGGCAGCAAGTGATGGAGGGAAACCAGAGATTATCCCAGAAAAGGAGCCTAAATTGTCCCATTTCAAGTTCCTGTTTTGTTGCAGTTGTGTTTACCTAAATGTCCCAGAGAGATCCAAATTTAAAGTAAACACCTCAATTAGCTGCTTTCTACATACAGCAGCTGTAATTCCACTGTACCCCTTGGTGTGTTGTTTGAATGGTTGGTTCAAAGTAAATCAAAATCAAAAGTAAATAAAATTGATATCTTTCTAAATTTAACTGACTTCTGTTTCTGGTCACCCATTTCTTACATTTTCCCAATAGACATTTCGTAACAAATAGTTCCTTTCTGCAAGTAGGATCAAAATGCCTCTTGGTCTTTTTCACCTAAAATAAACAGTTTCAGCCCTTTTTAAGTTTCTGCCTCTGAATAATTTTCTTCCACTTGAAGATAATATTCACGTCTCTTTTATTCATTCCAATTGACTTTTAATATTTTTTGAAAATTTGGGCACCAGAGCTTTATTCAGGAGAGTTCCCCATTTGGGTGATTCTTGTTCCCAGATACTTTTCATTTCACTACAAAAGAATTACATTATTTAAAAAAAAAAAAAGCTGTATTAATACCTTATCATTAGCTAATTTTTTTCTCATTAAGTACACATTCAGATAACTGATTAAACGTTAAATAATATTATACTTGGCAAAACCAATGCCAGTCAGCCAATATTATTTACTTTGTATTAACTGCTGGCACTAATATTTTTGGTCTATTGATATTACATCCAAAACTACCAGGCAGGAGGATTTGGTCTTTCTTTTCAGCCTTTGAGAGCCTAAAAATTCAATTAGGTCATTTAGCACACTGAATAAAAGGCGTTCCCTCCTCTTTCTCTGTACATATTTACATTTATAAGGACCAGACTCTAACTCATACAATGGCTTCTGTGATAAGATTTAAGCTTTCAGTTCTCCTGGCATTTAATATCTCTAATAATAAGGGAACTGGAACTACTTTTAGAGTAATCACTTTGATAATTTTTCTCCAATCTTAAAGGATTTGAAACTCCAGTAAGAGTTAATTCTCACACCTTAGATAATTTTTTAATTTATTCTATATTTAGGCTGAGGTTTCTGCATAAATTAGCACATCCATAATATACTGAGAGTGATAAAGAAAATTCAGATGTTTAATTTCTTCTAATTCACATGGTCTGTTAATAAAAATATCCTAATCTACTAATGATAACACAATTAAATAAACACCTTAGGGCCAAATTCCAAGCCTAGTCTATCATATCTATTTCTTAATGTTTAGATAGTATCGCTAATAACATAAATGTCTATAAAATGTTTGAGAATAAGTGAAGTGGGCTGTGTCAGCATATGAAATATTGTTTCTACTTTGGGGAAGTATTTAGTTCTCGTTCTTTCAGCAGTTTAATTACTTGTACCGAGTTTTTAATTTCAGAGCCTAATCAGATAACATATGTGAGATTAAGATCCTCCCTTCTTTAAAAAAAAAAAATAAATTAGAGATATTTAAAAAAAAACAAACCACACACAAAAAAACCACACAGAAGAACAGCACAACCCAGAGGCAAAATTTGCCCGCTCCAACATGACTTCAAATCCTTTGATAATTTCTTTCACTGTAGAGAAGAAAAAAGCTGGTCTCGGCAGTTGTGCGTTTTTGTGTTGCCCATTTTAGTGACTGATATCTCAGGTTTTACCAAAAATCTGTGGCTTGAGTTTCCAGGCGGATCCACGGGTGGACGATCCACCTGGCGTTTCACGGGTTGCAGGGACTTGTGACCGGGCTAGAGGAGACGAAACACGTTATTTGGGGGCACAGCTCGATGTTTTAGTAACCACGGGTCACTGAAGAATAACCTTTAACTCGGCAGGGATGGGGACGGGCTGGCTGAGGCAGGAGCCGCTCCCGAGCCTGGGCAGGAGCTCTGGGGGTGCTGCCGGCCCTGAGGGGAGCGGGGCATCCCCTGTCGCCATCCCGTGTCCCCTGTCCTTGTCCCCATCCCCTTCCCCATCCCCTATCCTCGTCCCATCCCTTGTCCTTGTCCCCATCCCCTGTCCTCGTCCCCATGCCCTGTCCTTGTCCCCTCTTCCCTCACGGACAGCCCCTCACGCCCATTCCCCGCCCAGCGCCCGCCCAGAGCCTGAGGGGAAGGCGCCGGCCTGAGGGTCCCCGTTATTTGCCCTCGTGGGCAGGAGAGGAGCGGGAAAGGGATAAATCCCCCTTGGATATGGATTCCAGGCCCTCCAGGCCGTGCCGGGACACCCCCCGAGCTGCCCCCGGCGCGTCCAGCCCCTCACGGCGGGCTGAGGCGCTGCCCCTCGGCGGGGAGGAGAGCTCCTCCACAGGGGTGAACGCTGCCAGATTTACGCGATTCGGCATAAATCTCCTCCCCAGCCCCACGGGGCAAGGGCTGGGCAAACCCCCCCCTGCTCTTTGTCAGGCGGCGATGGCGAGCAACGCGCAAAAAGCTGATGAGAGTGGGAGTAAACGGCAAAGGATGGAGGTGAGCGGCGCTGAGGGAGGGAGGGAGGACGTGGGCGCTCCTTCCATGCCCTCCTCTGGATTCCTGGCACGGAGGGAGGGCACAGAGCTCCCCGTAACTTCACGGAGGTTTGGGGAGACAGACAGGGCTTTTTTTATACGAGGAAGCCGCAGTTTCTCTTGGTGTTTGGAGACCGGCAATATTGGGTGCGCGCTGAGACATAGTTATGTGGGATGTTTTGAGAGCGAGCTGCTGAAATACACTGGCTTTTAATGATATATATATATATATAAATATATATAAATATATAGATCTATACACACACAGAGATACATACAGTGTATATATTAAAAAATATGTATATATTTACAGAGATCTCAAGCTGGTACTTCCCACCCCACTGCCCAAGACGCTGTGCCCCTTCGCGATGCCCCGAAGCCAACACCGCTTGCATTTTCTCTAAATACAGTCTCTCAAGATCTTTTTAAACCTCTTCTTTCCCTCCGTGCTAAGCTCGTTTTAAGTCCTAGAAGCTGTGTTTTTTTAATGTGCTCTGTTATTAGAATGAAGCTTCAGAAAATCCTCAGTTGTCCTTCCTTGACAAAACAGATTTGGCTCTTTCTGAGGACTCGCGGTCCCTTTACAACACTGAATCACTGGAAAAGGTTTTAAATGGTGACGTATTAAATAGACCAAAAGTAAGTATGTAATTCCCTGATTTATGTTGAGATCCATTCAGGTATTTAAATAAAATTACCTCTTTTTTTTCCTTTTAGAGATGAACAAAGAAATTATGACCTTGTTATCAAAATATGCTAACATTATAAGGCAAGTTAACTGTACTGTTTGTACAGCATCTTTCTAACTTCTCTAGATAAGAGTATTAATGGACAACATGTTTTTAAGAAAAGCATAAAAGCAGCTTTAAGTAGTGAGAAAGTTAATGGCATTAGCGTTGATTTTAACAACAGATTTTTTCACTTAAGTGAGAGAGCAGCGACGGAGACTTCTTATGTCCAAGAGCTGGATGAAATGTTAACAGAAGCGAATGACATAGAAAACGACTTAAACCAGAAAAAGGAGAGTCTGAAACAGAGATTCACTGTCATGGCAAACAGTCTGCAAGGATAAAAGGAGTTTGTTCGTCTGCAGGAGTGCAGGGCCCAACTCATATTGTGTATTCCAACCCATATTGTGTATTCAATCAAACTGTGAGGAGTGTTATGATGACTTAGGTAAATATTTACAGCACTCCAGGAAACTCTCAACAACTTAAACAGCGACTTATACATAGTTAGTAAAACCAGTTCTAAATATCTGGTTTAAATCCTGTGACTCCAAGGTTTTCAAACACTAAAACATACGGATTTTACTCGTTAACCCATTGAACATAGTACAGTAATTTTTCTATGAAACATAGGATTTTGTAAGTGGAAAAGGACCTCAGATTATTTAATACTAACCATTTTCTGGGTTTGTTTTAGTTGTTGAGTTTTTTTTCTTTCTACTTTAGAAAATGTTTTGGTGCCAAAGTCTTTGTAGAATGTACTTGCAATCTTATTTCAATTTTGTCTCAGAATACAAATAGGTTGAAGAGATCAGCTTAGAAATAGAGTTCTATTGAGGAAAGTGTTTTGGGAAATGTATAAAGTCTTAATTTGAAAATGCTTTTAATACTTGTACAGCTTTTCAAGGCCATTTTGATATAAACATTAAAGCACACAGTCAAAACTTTGCTGTGATGTCAATAAATAACTAGACAATAATAATGTGGTCTAAAATGCTCTTTTATTTTGGATACATGAGTATTGTTTGCTGTATATTCACTTTATTTAAGGACGATCGTGGAGTTTTTTGAGCCTTTTTCTCTCTTGTCACTAAACTCTGTTAAAAAAAGATGAAACATAGAATGTATGAAGGATCATGTACAAATTGTGAGGCTTATTGAATAAAGAAAAGTGCCAGAAAGTCCTGGTGCTAGAATAAGATATATTTACATCTTTACCCCAGGACTGTGTATTAATTTTCTATTAAAATCCTTCCAGACTTAACCCATCCTCCTTCCCCCCTTTTATTGACTGTAAGTCACGAGCAAACGTGCTGCATGTCAAAGTGACACGATTCAAACCAAATCATGAGAGGAACTGGGCATGGAGGGTGAGATTTAGATATCTAAAGATACAGATATGTCCTTAGTAGGATTTTCAAAGGGCCTAATCGTGGTGTAAGCGTCTTACATGCTTAGGAATTTTGAAAAATCCCATAAGGTGCCTATCTGCATCTTTAGCATGTAAAGACCTTCAAAAGTCTTGCCAAGGGTCTGCATCATATTTATCAGTCTCCTGGTTTATTTTTTCCCCTAATAATCTCACCTTGTAACCACTCCTGGTAGTGCTGCTTAAACAGAAAGATGTGGGAGGAAAAGAGAAGAAGGTTTAGGGAGTGAAACTTCCTAGTATGTTGTGCTAAGGGTTTCTAAAATCTACGCTCATCCCTAGTGATGACAAACCCCAGAGTTTTAAATTGACGTCTCTCAAGTGTCTGAATTTAGACATTTCCCCACAGTTACTTACCCAAGCCTTTAAAGAAATATTACACAAGTTTCATCACTGACAAATACCTGCCTGTTACCTGCATTTTTGTCTGCTTGTGCCTGGGAAAATGGTGCAGCCTTTTTAGATTATCTAGATTTAGTTTATGTGGCCAATATCTCCAAGTATTACTAAGAAACAGAACTTAAACTGTGTGATCCAATAGTTCTATAAGTTTTCTCCCACGGGGGATCAAGTGTCACTGTTGCAGCAATTTGGTTGTCATTTAATGTTATGACTTAATAACATGGAATATAAGAAGTAATAAGGGGAACCTAAAGAGATATTGAAAGTAAATTCAGGAAATATGACCACAGTAACCTAGGTGAGCATATGGACAGTGTGGTTGTGCTTTAACTAAAGTTTTTAAATTGCCAAGAGCAACAAACCGTCTGATTTTGCTGCCTGAATATATGTGAGGATATGTGTATAAGTAAACCAAGTAAAATCAATTATATAGGGAGTTTTGGCTCGAAATGGCAAATGTAGAAAACTTAAAACAGCCATTGAAAATAATCCAGCCTCTCCTCTTTTGAAGTTAATTAACATGTCAGCAACGGCAATTAATCAGTCATACATTAATATCTTCCTGATTAAACAGAGCTTTGCTTAATTATGGTGCTGGCCAAAAATAGAGACTGTTTTTCTGTTGGCTGCCCTTCAGTGTTCCACTCAATACCTAAATGTTTGGGAGTATTCTTTACGCACCGTTTTTCTTCTAAGCCATTAAAAAATAGATTTTTACCGTTTTCCTACTTGTCTACAATTCATCCACCCCACTAATGATGCTTCTCCCTCCTCTTACGTATTTTGGGAGAAACAAAGCAAGTTGTGTCTCTCCTCTTCTGATGGGACACTAAAAGCTCATTCACCCTGTCCCCGAGGAGGGAGCTCCACGTGAAACCCAACTGGCACCCATCCCACCACTATCCGCTTTCCCGTTTTACTGAAGGAGGTTTGGACAGAAAATTAATTGGCTTTAAAGCCGCAAAATCTGATCAGCGAAGCTCAGCTGGTAACTACGTTTTCTTTAAGCTTCTCCCCTCCTCGTTTAAGCTCCAGTGCCTGTAAATTAACACGAACGTCTAAGATTACAGATCAGTAACCCAATATAAATGGATTTTTTTTTAAACCTGGAAGCATCCTAGACAAAGTTCCGACCCTCTTGAAGTCAGGGGGATTTTGGCACCGAGTCTTCCGCAGTTCTGAGCTTGCTGTGAATACCTCCCCAGGCTGGGAAAATGTAAGTGATTCAAAACTTGGCTCTTCTGATCGCTCTTCTATTTAAAAGATGCAAATGGGAAATAAGGCAGAGAGAGAAAAAGCTGGCTGTGACTGTTTACTGAGGTAAAACTGCCTTTTAGCACAGGGGGAGGAATGGGGGTCAGAATAGAGAGAGACCAAGTGAGCAGGTCATGGATGTGTTTGAGGCTCGGGACATTGTGTGTAGAACTGATCAGAAAGCAGGTTTGTGATCACAGGATTTTTATGCCTCGTCTTTGAAACTGAGGACTGGGGTGGCACTGGAAAAGAGCAGAGTCAGAGGGTGTTTTGCATCATTGGAGGAGGGGGGAACAGCCATAAAAAAACAGTCAGTGCAACTCCCATCCTGGAGAGGGTCTGAAGGAAACTTCTTAACTAGGACTCGGGGAACAAGATATGTAAAGAAAAGGGGAAAAGAAAATCCTTAATCGGAAAGCTGACTTACTGTGGAAAAATAACAGATGGGTATAGCTGGATGTAAAGCAATTGGCACCATCCTGTATGAAATTATATAAAATAAGAGCAATCAGGAAGTAGGGGCTACTTAAAAAGTCAATGAATACTCCTTTTTTTTTTTCTGATAGGTCAGAGCTTATCCTATAAAGATTTGCTTCGAGCCTTGCTTATTATCCTGAATGGTTTAGAAGAAGGACATTAGACAATACAGTTAATTTTCCAAACAGCAGCAAACTAGGAGAAGTCACTGAAAATTCATTGTAATCTCAATAAGACGAAGGGTAGAGCTGAAATATAAATAAAATTAAAAAAGGACAAGGGGTGTCCTACATGTTTCTTATCAACCAGAGCAGTAGCTGGAGTTTGTTTGGTGTTTCTTTGTGGTGAGATACCAGCTGGGATGTGTTTGGTACAGCACAGCAAGTAAGACAAGGCAACAATAGTTGTTTGCCTCCACTCTGTGGTAGTTTGGTCTCAGTAAAAAGAAAATGGGAACCAAAAATAATAGAAGGTGAAGGAAACGTGATGGGTGAGGAAAGGCTGAAGCAGCTGGGTTTGTTTAGGAAAGCACAGCTCAGGGGAGGGCACGGTCAGAGATGGGGTCAGAAAGCACCTGGTGCTGCCAAGGTGTTCCCTGGGTCTCGCAGAAAGGACAGGAGGAAATGAGCTTAATTTGCAGCGGCAGATTTAGGATGAGTATTGATCTGTGCGCGCAGTGGGGTCCTTGGAGCTGCCCTGCTCCCTCTCAGGGCACAGGGCAGCTTTAAAGAGCTGCTTAATACCGTGGAACAAAGGTTTGCCCTCGGCGCCTTTGCAGAGCGCTGGCAGCTCCCTCCCCGCATCCCGGAGGAAGGCTCTGTCCTGGGTCCGGCTTAGCTCGGAGCAGCAGGGCACAGCCTGGTCCTTCCCTGTCGGATTCGACGGGCTAATCTGGCGCGGCCGCCAACATTCCTAAAGCCTCGCGATTCACTGAGCTGCGAAATGCTTACTCAGGTTCCGAAACAAAACAAGATGTTTTGTTTTTGTTTTTATATGCGAACAAGAAGCCAAGGCGACAGAAAATCTTGAAAGAACTGCCTTATTAAACCCCGGGTGCGTTGCTACATCCCCCTTTCTTTCCCGCTCCCCAGGTCCAAAAGGCTGGCGCGTTCCCCCCGCGGCGGGGCCGCCCCGCGGGTTCCGAGCTCACCTGGCGCAGGTGCGGCCGCGATCGCGGGCCGGGGACGCGGCCGGGAGAGGCGGCAGGGCCCGGCCCGGCCGCGGAGCGGAGCGTGGGCAGCGGGGATGGCTGCGGGAATCCTCGGCAGCCCGGCGGGACACACCGCCCCGGCTCTTATTGTGAAAGGATGATGTCAGGCAGCGCTCATCGCCCGGCACATCTCCCTGCTCGCCGCCACCGCCGCTTGACCACCTCCGAGCCGATGCCTTCTTCCCAGCGGAATATGTTAGCCCAAATCCTCCTGCCCGCCGTCAGCCTCCTGCTTGCGCATTTGCAGTATTTCCTCTGCTGCTTGATGCAATTCATTCCAGGTAAAACGCATAAACAAACCAAACCCTTCTATCCTGTCGTGTTGCTGCTGCTGCTGCTGCTGGCACAGGTCGGTAGAGCAATTTCGTTTCTATCGATGAGAAATTCGGAGCTGAGCGACCTAAAGGGCTTTTGTTAGATGCTAGAAATCGTCTGTTATTAATTGAATAGATAAACGGAGGGGCGAGGATTACAGCAGGCACGGATGGTGTAGAGCTGGAAGAGCAGTGCACAGCAGATTCCCTGGGCACGGGAGGCAGCTCTAAATGGGCTGCGAGGGGGGTTGTTTGGAGAAGCACCATTGCTGGAGTTTCAATCTGCACCTACATGTTGGGAACTACCCCAAGGGATCTTGCATCACATCCAAACTTGGAAATTCCAAGGGGTCTTGCATCACATCCAAACTCAGCAATTTGTGCCATCACTGCACTACCTGAGTTCTTTTTTGTTTGGTTTTTTGTTTGTTTGGGTTTTTTTTTGTTTTTTTTTATTTAGTTTGTTTTGGGTTTTCTTGGTTTGGGGTTTTGCTTTGGTGTTTTTTTTTTTTTTTGGTTGGTTGGTTGGTTTGGTCTTTGTTTGTTTTTTTGTTTTGTTTGGTTTTTTTTTTGTCTGAGACCCGCTTTTACAAAATAGGAACCAGTAAAGATCCCAACTTAATTCACCAAAATTTCTGGGGTTTGGTGCTGGTGGCCATGGTGTTCTCCTGCCCTTTAAATTCAAAGCACTGCTCCTGGGGTACCGAAAGGTCTGAAAAGTACTCCAATCGGCCTTGCTGCGCCACCAGAACTCCCCAGAGCGTAAGATCCATTTCTGTGGGTGCCTCTGGGAAAGGAGCCGGTATTTCACGCGCAGGACGCACACCGAGGCTCTCCTCCCTTGGCCAGGCCTTCCTCTGCTCCGTCCCTCCATTTCTTTTTCCTCCCTGTGTTTCCTGTCACTTCTTCTGTGTTCTTCTCTGCTTCCTCGGCTGGTAGCGAGGCAGTGGGTGGCTGAGCCCCTGACCATGGGAAACCGAGCATCCTCCCGGGACAAGGAGCCCAGCACGGGGACCTCCGGGCGCCCACCAGGCAAGTGCGAGCCCCGCAGCGCAGAAACCGGGGTGGAAAGGGCAGAGGAGGGGAGGGTTGGAGTCTGCAGGGCAGAAATCCACCGTGCAGCCAACTTCTCTTGGGGCCGGGTGGGTGGGGAAAATGGTTTTGCTTCCGAACCGTGCCAACCTGAGCTTTGCGGGGAACGTAACGCCGGTCGTAGCTCGTGCCCGAGGATTCTTCTGGATGAAAGGGGTTCTCAGGGAAAGCAGGATTTTTGCTTCGCCCTCCATGCCCAGACTGTGCATGCAGACAAAATGGTGGTGCCCCTGTGCCCTGGAGTGGAACCTGCAGGTTAAAATCAAGCTGCATTTGCTCCCTCTGACGTGATTCCAGTGTTCCCAGAAGCGAATGGCTTCTGTGCTCCCTCCGTCCACCAGGAAAGATTTTCTGATTCCCCTGCTGTCGTTTAAGTACAATTTAACATCTGATCCCTCGCAACAGAGCAGCTGGGGAGGCTTCTTCTCCAGAGGAGCTTCTTCAAGAGCCTTGTCCTTCATCCCACTTTTTCTGGAGGCGAATCGATGTTGGGATGGCAGTTTTTGGGGTCAGGCAGCGAAATCGTGGCACGCTGTGAACAGAAAGGGCACCCAAACAAACTGCCAGGCTGGGATAACTGCGGAGTAATTGCTTACAATGTTTAGGAAAGAATTTACGGCTCTGTATTTGGCACCGACTCTGCTCCGTTGTGCCAAAGGAAGTTTAGCTTTAAGCTTGTTTTTAAGCCATTAAGGTAGGATGGAAAGTTCAGTTAAAAAAAGGAGATTTCTGCGAGGGCAGGTTGTAATACTGTGCTCGTTTTCGCTCGTTGTGCTCAGTGAGCCCCACTGGGACTGGAGAGCTTTTATTGTGTATTAAAGTTCTGCCAGCTTGAAGTGTAGCCAGAATGGAAGCCATAGATAGTTTTAATTACATGTTGTGTAACATTGCAAACAAGTTTGGCTTCTGTCTTTTGCAGAGATTGATCCCTTCGTGGGTTACAATCAGTTATGATTTATGACTGAATTTTTACCTGAAGGTGATACACCTTTTTTGCAGTTGTTCAGGAAAATTGAGTTAAAGTAGGAATTATTTGTGTTCCGTATGCTCAGTGCATTCAGATTGGGTGCAATGAAGCGAAAAAGATTTTAGGATTATTATTCAGATTTATTTTTTTAATCAGGAAGAAGTAGAGGATTAATTTTTTTTTAATCCTTGCATCCTCCCTTCCTCCTGGCTCTTCTGAATTATCCTGTGATAACTTGTCATGTTTCTGAAAACTTGTGTTTTATCTTATCTGGATGTTGTGACTTGATTCCAATTTGCATGTATTTCTCTCAGGATCTGGAGCTCATCTGAGTGGTTTCCAGAAGGAAGAATAATCCATTCTCTTGCTGTGCTTCTTTCTCTGGTCTGATAGGACGGGGTGTTCACTTCCATATTCTTGTATATAAGACATTGTCTTGGAATGAACTCTAAGATGAATTCTAACCAGATCAGGTTTCAAGAAGGTGACCCCATGAATGGTTTTCACAGGACAAGGAAAACAGAAAACTTGGCTTACTTAGCTTAGGAAGTGCCCCCATTCTCCACTCTGAACACAGCCCGTGGCGAACACAAACTACCAAAGCTACAGAAAAAGCTGCCAGAAGAACAAGGGGGATAAACTGTCCTGTGAATAAAGTCCTTCTGTAAATTGAAAGCGTCCTTCTAATCAGCTGGACAATGAGCAGTTATCCCAAGAGGGAATAAGTGCCAGAAAACTTTTAAGTAACTTTTAAGACAGAGTTCCTAAACGTGACTTTGTGGGAGAGCAGTTGGGAGGGTATTTCCAGTCCTGCTTGGGCTCTGCTGTGAAGTGCCTTTCCAAAATTCCCATGCCTCCAGAAAGTTTTGATGTAGTGCCATCCTTCTTTTTGCTTGGATGCAAAAATGTCTCTTCAGGGATGTGCTGCTCTCGGGTTTTTTTGTGCGTGTTTTGCATCTTTGCACTCCGGCACACCAAGCCTCCATCCCTGCCCGTCCTGGTGGCAGGCACTGAACCTGCCAGGTGCTGGTTGACATGAAAATCTCCTGCTTCTGTATAAGGAAATATTCTGTATCCCCAGTGTTGGGGATCAAGATTGAGTGCTTGATAAAGGATTTAATCAGAGCTTAATTGAATTCCATGAGGGGGAGGACGGACGAGGTTGGAGGTTAATCGCTTTAGCTATGCCGTCTGATTTCTTACTTTTTTTAATCTTTATTTTCATCTGCTTTCTTATCTCTTTTCTGATCTCTTTTTTTAAAAAATCTTAATTACATCTTACAATAATTAGATTATTACCATATTAGAGAGCTAAAGAAGGCGAATTGAAGAAGCAGACTGAAGGAATCTTGCAGTTTTGCCCTCCTGCAGGCCTAACCCCCCACCCTGTTCGTGGCTGTTCTGCAGAAGCCAGCTCAGAGAGATGCTGGGTGCCAGCTTGGCTCTTCTGCAGAAGTTCTGTCTGAAACAGCAAGATGTAGATGCGAGCAAATGGTTTCACTCCCAAAATCCCGGTACTGAGAGCTGCAGAAAAAGCCAGGAGGCAGGAGGAGCTGACTGAGGAAAAGAAACTTCTGTTGGAATACCTCTGCATGGCTTGTCCTTCTGCAGACTAACCAGATAAGAGATGCCAAACATTATCTCATGTGGAGATAAGTGAAGACCCTCCGGGTTTGGCTCTTATCCTTGCTAAAGCTGTGAGTGAAAGCCAAGTCCAGGGTAATTTTGTTTGTTTGTTTGTTTTGAATTAATTTGCTCTTTAGTTTCTGGAAAACTTTTTTTCCCTTCAGGTATGCAAATAATTACTTCTGGATTTCCCCGAGTCAATAAATCATGCAATGGTTTGGCTATTGCTGGAAAATTTATCCAAGCCCTACAAAATCCTATTAGACCTAAAATTGAGGTAATTATTTCTTCATTTTTTGGTAGAGGGATTTCCAGGATTCCCTTAACCCTTCTACATCCTGATCCGTGCTTTAAAATATGTCCTAAATACTTAACTTCAGTCTCAGCCATCTGAGCTCTGTTTTCAGGGACTCTCAATCCTTTTTTGGCTGAAAAGTTAAAGCAAGTTCTCAGTAGAGTCCTCTTCTGGTTCTCCATCCTTCCCTGAGATAAGTTAATCATCCACATCCTGCAAAAGCCTTGTGGAGGTAATGAGCACTCATTTAAAAGTTTTTGTAATGTTTGTGCAAATAAAACAAGGGATTCAGTGTATCCTTGTGGCAATAGTCCAAGTAAGTTTTGCTTAATTACTCTTCCTCCTTCTTGTTCCCACTCAGAGGCAGAGCACGGTTTTCTACTGTCAGTACTTGGACAACTCCAAAATGCATCCTTTCAATCCAGTACAGATTAAGAACAGTGAGAAGAGGGAATTTGATTCAGAAAAGTACGAGGATCAGGAGCTGTAGGGTGTCTTGGCTTAACTGTTTCCTTAATTATTCTTAAATCCTGAACCATCTGGAGGAATACAAGGGTCGTCACCCTTTTTGCCAGATCCCCTGTCTGGCTTTCTGCCCCTCCTTGGGCATTGACCTTTTGCCAACCCTTGGGCATTTTCCTTTTGCTTCCAGCTGTGGTTGTGCTGCAACCTCTGCAAGAACACCCCCTCATTCCTTCTGGTTTGAGAGGCTGGTGGGTAAATTGTGCAGGGCTCCACCTGGGCTGAAGAACGAGGGCTGGAAGCTGCAGTGGTGAAAGTGGCTGCTAAACCAGAACTGATTGCTGCTGCAAACTCAGTAAACAGCCTGGAACTCCTGTGGTATGTGGTGTTGTCCACACCAGGTCTGTTTCAGGGTTGGGTTTCTGTGTGCCCTTTGGATCAGGATTTCACTCAGACCTCGGTCTCATCAGTTCAAGGTTAGTTCAGTGGTCTTAGGGACAGGAGCAAAGCAGCTCCAGTGCCCTGTGGACAGGGAGCCTTGGCAGGGGAGAGGCAGCAGGTAAATCCACCTCTGCAGCTAAATGGATTGCTCAAACAATCCTTGTGTTGATGAGGCTTTGCAAACCAGGCTGTTGGAGCCAATGACTGACATCACTGTTAGTTCACAGCATTCCAATCAGTTCATGCTTTCCTGCTGCTTTTGTCCTGGAACTGTGGCTAATCAGGGGGTTATTCCAGTCAAGAAAGTCTCCATCAGAAATTATCCCTTTCTGCTACTGCTTACTTACTTACCACATAAAACAGGTCAATCTCTTTTGTCCTGTCCTGTAAATGTGCTTCAGCTCAGTTGCATTTGTGTTCTTCCTGATTGCCATTTCTTGCGGGGGAATTGCAGTTATTTTTATTTTTTCCTTTCTGTTTTTCTTCCTTTCCTCTCAGTTATTTATGAAATCAATTACAAATAGAAGTTAAAAGTTATCATCCTATGTTTTATTACCTCCTTTGGGCTGCAGAACTGGTGTCTCTGATGGACTTTTGAGCTCCCTGGGGCTGTGTGGGGTTACTGTGGAAACACAGCTTCACCCTGAGCATCCACCCCAGCCTGGCTGCTGAATGCCATCCTGGACATCCACACTCTAGCAGCTGTCACTTTATTACAGGGAAAAATCCTAATTTCCTTCTTTTTGTTCTCCCTGCTTTCGTTGCAGGTTTAAAGAATTACCTTCCCAGCCCGCCCAAAGAGCAGATCCTCTGCCACAGACCCCGGGGGTTGCAATGCATCTCCCCCTTGGTGCAGACCATGGAGGAGACCCCGGAGCCCATCCCAGCCAAGGTCAAAGGCCATATTCCCAAATGGATCAATGGCAATCTTCTGAGGAATGGGCCTGGCAGGTTCGAGTTTGGCAACGACAAGTAAGTCTCCTCTGAGTGAGTCTCTCACGTTGTTCTGGCCTGGGCTCTGCCTGAACATAAAAGGGACCCCCCAAAATGTCTCACCACTGTGTGACAACAAGCAAAGCTGATGGCAGCAACTGGCCAGAGCTGCTCCTCCTCTCACATGTGCAGAGACCGTCAGGATTTCTGAGAGTCTCACAGGTTTCTTGTTTTAGAGAGAAGAACACCCTGCAAGGAGCTGAGAGCTAAAGGCTCCTCCTTGTGCCACTGGGCTTTCAGCAGTGATTTACACTGGACATTCTGTTCCCTGTGCAGGACTCTTTGCAGAGTGATTGGTTTCTCAGTACAGAGTGTTCCCCCCCAGACTGACACATAACAGTTTCTGACTTCATGTCCCACTGCTGTGAATACACTGGTTTTGTTTCACTCAGTTCAAATGTTTCCTGGTTCAGTGTTCCTGAGATCTGGGCATTACCTTTTACAAATAATAAAAACCTAAAGGCAAGAGGGAAGAGTAGATCAGAACTTCATGTAGTGCCCAATTCCAGTCCTCTTAGTCACTTCTTACCTCTTACCTCTTACTAACCTTTAATTTACTAATTTACATATTTTTTACTTCCTTTTTTTTTTTAATATCTTTTTTTCTCTCTGTTTTCTTATCTCCTTTTTAAAAATCTCTTAATGATCTCCTTTATCTCCCTTTTATCCCCCCCTCCTGACTCCTGGCAGCTTCAACCACTGGTTTGACGGCATGGCTCTGCTGCACCAGTTCCAGCTGAAGGAGGGCAGGGTGTCCTACAGGAGCAGGTTCCTGCAGAGCAATTCCTACCTGACCAACAGGCAGCACAACCGCATCGTGCTCTCGGAGTTTGGGACCTTGGCCATGCCAGACCCCTGCAAGAGCCTCTTCGGGCGCTTCATGTCCCACTTCGAGATGCTGCGTAAGAGATGCCCTGAGAAATAAGCTCTTTTCTGGGGTTATTTGTGAAGGGGAGGGCGTGAGGAAGTCTGGCAAGGCTTATTCTGAGCCCATGGTTCTCCTTTAGCTTGTGGCCCGCTGGAATAAAACAGCCAAAGTGGTGCCAGTCGGTGCCAGGCTCGGCTGGCAGGGGCACTCAGCTCAGTGTGCCACCTCAGGTCGCCTGCTGCCACTTTGCTGCGGGTTTCCAGCAGAAATCTGCTCCCAAAGAACAGCCTGTGCAGTGCTGGTAATGAGCATTACAACCTGGTGTTCTACCTGGGACACAGCTTTGCCCTTAAAACGCTTTGCCTTGCTAAGCTCGTAGGGTAAGTGGGCTAATCCTTCCCTTCCTAGACTAAGGTGCAGATTAAATGAGTAGGGTGAGAGGTGGTATTGCCCAGGAGAGGAAGCACCATTGCCTACAGGATCCTATGTGTGTCAGGGAAGAAATAGGCTTAATGAAGCAGAGGGCTTCCCATAAAACCAGAACAGACCTGTAGCTTGCAACTTGGCGTGACCACCTTCTGCTTCTGACCTTCCCCGAGGAGATGAACCCCATCCTGCCCCCCAACTCCCCACCCCAGCTCTCTCAATGCATTTCAGAACTATCCACATCCCCCCTTTCCTTTTCCCAGCTCCAGCAGGTTGTTCCTGCCCTCTCCTTGCCTGTGGGACTCCTTACAAATTTAGAGGCAATTCCTCACTGCAAGAAGAGCTGTCCTCTGGATTGTTCCTCTACCAGCCTCAGGCTGTGTGTTCACTGTGGGATCAGCTTTTCCCTCAGCTCTTCCCAGCCACCTGGTAGTGAGTCCCAGCTCCCCTTGGAGCAGCAGGAACAGCTCTGGCTGTGTGTGTCTCAAAAGGCAGCTCCCTGACTCAGTTTTAGAAAGGGAATAGGGAAGGGGAGACATTCCTTGTCCCACAGAAAGAGTCCTGCCTCTGGTTTCCAGTGCTATAAATCAAACATGGCACTCTGCAGGTGGCTTTTAGAGGAGGAGACTTTGGCTGGGGAGGAAAGGGAGAAATAAGGATATGAACAAATAAGAGGTCAGGAGCTAAGGGCACAGAGAGGTATGAAGATCACCTTGGCTTCACTGCAGTGATTTCTGCAAGGACTACTCCTTGTCCCTTTAACCTGAGTTCACCTGCACAGACAGTTCCCTGAGTGCCTTTGTAGATTAGTGAGGTATTTCTAATCAGCCACAGAGGGATTAATGTCACTGCAAATGGGTTTATTTGTTTAAACATGTGTAACTTGAGATAATGTGACATGAGCTCGAGCAGAGCTGTGCCCAACTCCAGGATTCTGTTGCAGGACCCAGTGACAATGCCAATGTGAACTACGTGCTGTATAAAGGAGATTATTACATCAGCAGTGAGAACATCTTCATGTACAAGGTGGACCCAGAGACGCTTGAAACGAAGGAAAAGGTGTGTGGGCAGGTGGGATGAGGGAACTGTGGCACAGAACCCTTAGCTGGTGGTACAGAATCTGCTGCTGCTTCTAAGGGCAGCTTAGATTCCAAAAGAATTTGGAGCATCTCTTCATGCCTGAGCCTCTGAAAAATCCTGGCAGCTCTCATGGGGGAGAGGCAGTCACTGCCCACTGTGGCCAGGAAGGGGAGGCACAGATGCAGCTCTTGCTGTGCTCTCACTGCTTGTCTGGGCTTGTCTGCACCTACCAGTGTGTGAAGAGTAAAAGTGCACAGAGGAAAATGAGCATCACTGGTCTCAGACCTGCGTTCTTCCCTGTCACTCCATCTCTCTTCCCTTTTTCTGCCTTTTCAAACACTCCAGAACTGCCCTAAAATTGCCAGTGAGTGAAGTCAGTGTAAAGTCAACTCCAAGTTCAGCTGCCCCTTTGTTTTCTCCCCTGATAGGAAATGATCAGAAAGTCAGAGCATTCTTTCCCTCTGTCCTGTGCCTCACCCCACAGGAAGACACGGGGGGTTTTTTAGGTTGAGTGTTCAGCTCTTTTGAGCCACCTTGCCATTAACAACAACAACAAAAAAAATCCCCTTCAGCTGCTTTTTAAAATGCAGACTGTTATGTTTGGGCTAAGTGAAGAAATGGAAGGGATGATTTCACATTTAAACTCGCCAGCTGGAGGTGGGACCTGGGTTTCTAAGCTTCTGGTGTTAAAAAACGTGGTGATTTTTGGGGACAGTGACTGTCTCTTCACACATGTCTGCCTGTGCTTATAACACGGGGTGCCAGCTAAAGTGCTCCCGTGGGAACATTCCCTTTGTGTCACTTGTGCCATTTGGAATGTTCGTGCCTCCCTGTTTCATTGGTAGGACTAACACAGAGAGAGAAATCTCATTAATTTCAAGGATTTCAGGAAGACTCCAGGCAAACCGAAGAGTCGAGCCCAGATCCCACGTTATTAACGATGAATAAAGTCTGCTTTTCTTCCTGAGGCTTCCATGGAAGCCTGTGGCTCTCTCCAGAGCAGCAGGGAAGTTCTGCACTGACTGGAAACCCTTGGCCTTTGCAGGTGGACTGGAGCCAGTTCATTGCAGTGAACGGGGCCACTGCCCATCCTCACTACGAGCCCGACGGGACCACGTACAACATGGGGAATTCCTACGGCAAGCACGGTGAGGTTGGCTCTGTTTTACACTCTCAGCCCCACAAAAGTGGCTTCTCTCAGCACTTGGTTTCAGACCCATCTGACTTTGTGATTATCCAGCAGGTTCTCCTCTCCCAAGCTTTGCTGGGAAACGGGAGAATGATCTTTTTAAGTCCCATCTTCACTTACAGTGACTGGCTTTTGATGAGCACCAGAAGGGTTCATGCAGGAGAGAAGATGGAATTTATTAGTCACCTGGCTGAATTTTATGGGATATTTTTCTTCTTCTCAAAACCATGAGCATCCAGTTGGGATCTAATTCCACTGGCATGGCTGCCCAGGGCTGGCATTCACTGTTAGTTATGTGGAATCCTGCTTTTGCAGGTGCCTGAAAGCAGCCACTGCCCTTTATTGTGATTCCTCAGGCTGGTTTCAGTTCACTCCACAGTTTCCCAGTTCTGATCATTTTTCATTCATGCTGCTTTCATTTCCTTTTGCCCTCAGCAATACCCAGCTTTGTAGCACGTGCTTTTTTCAGCTGGAGAGACCAAACTCTAGACTGTTCAAACACGCCATTCTTTCCTGCCCACGTGCTCAGGTTTATTAACTGAGCAACCCCAAGGCTCAGAGTTTTCATTTCCTTTGGTACCCAAGCTATGAACTTGGTTTTGTTTTTGATCCTGCTATGATGGGATAACAAAAGGCAGTAAAATGAGCTGGCACTCTACCAGACTGAGAAGATCCTTCTTCCTTTCAGTTTTCCTTTTTTTTTTTGCTAGATAATCCTCTGTAAACTGTTTCAATGACTTGATTACAGGCTGTTGATTTTGCTGCTCAGTTAAGCTGTGGCTGTGGTTTCCAGTGTTCTTGGGAAACGGGAAGGACCGAGCCTGGCTTTGGTTTTCCGCCTGTGAACAGTCTCAGTGGTGCTGAACACCCTTTCTCCCCTCCAGGGTCCAGCTACAACATCATCCAGGTCCCTCCACAGAGCTCAAGCTGTACTGACACATTAGAGGGAGCAAAAGTGCTGTGCTCCATCCCTCCCATGGACAGGGCAAAACCATCCTACTATCACAGCTTTGGTGAGAACGTTTTCCACCTCAGACTCGGGGGGATTTGGGCTGCTGGGAGGCAGAAAAGGCTCTGCCCCTGGGATGTTCTCTCATCTCATGCCTGGATGATGTCTCCTTCCTCCTCTTCTCTTCAGGAATGACTGAAAACTACATCATTTTCATCGAGCAGCCCCTCAAGCTGAACCTGCTGCAGATTATCACCTCCAAGCTCCGTGGCAAAGCCATTTGTGACGGGATCAGCTGGGAGCCTCGGTGCAACACCTACTTCCACGTGGTGAATAAGCACACTGGGGAGGTACGTGCACCTTTGGCCTCTGGTCCAGCTGCTCTGGAACCTTGGATCCCAAGAGGAGAGCGCCTGGCAGCAGCCACAGGGAGCTGGATGAATCAATCCAGGAGTTACTGCAAGATGGGCTTTAAAGCACGGGTGTGAATTCATTAGAAATGGGATCACTCCCTGCAGTTCCCTCTCTGTTGAGTCATTTCTTTGCCAGCCCTAAAAGAACAGGCAGAAATAAGCAGTTTGGGGCTCATGAGATTGAAATGCAGGGGTATAAAAGGTCAGCCTGGGATAGATGCTCTAGGGATGGACATCAAGGGGTCTGGCCTGGCCTGATTTTGGCTTTTCTTCATCTGTTTTTGCCTAATTACTGGCTTAAAGCAGCCCCCAAGGCAGATCCCAAGGAATGGGGGATGAAATGGGAGAGAGGAGAGAGGGTAAAACCCTTTGAGGGGTGGCTGGGAGCTGTAGGGAGGCGCCTGAGCCCCTGCTGTGGTCCCTGCAGGTGCTGCCAGGGCGGTGGTACACGAAGCCCTTCGTTACCTTCCACCAAATCAATGCCTTCGAGGACTGTGGCTGTGTGGTGCTGGATCTGTGCTGCCAGGACGACGGCACCAGCCTGGCCCTGTACACGCTGCAGAACATGAGGAGGGCTGGGGAAGCTCTGGACCAGGTGAGACCCCTGCCTTTATCCCTCTAGAATCTGAGGCTGGGCTGGTTCCTCCTCTGCAGTGGGATGGAGAGCACCACGAGCCCAAGGATGTGACCTGGGGAAGGGAATCACAGATGTTGTGACCCAGAGCTCCAGAGCCTGCCAGCTTTGAAACCTTGCTTTTAATGGCATTTATTTTCTTTAGCCCAGCGTAATGATATTTTTTCCCCCCAAGAAATTACACAAAGCGAGTTTTGGCACGGCTTTGAAAAAGGGAAGAAGAAACCCTGTTGTTCAAAGGCATTACCTCAGAGCAGGGGCACTGATGAGGAAAATGACAGAAACACAACCAGCAGGGAAACCCCGGCGTTGCTCCTCACAGGCCCCTCACGACAGCACGTTCTAATAAACCGCTTATTTTATCCAGCTCTGGCACAAGCACCCTTTGAGGCTGTGGTAGAGGGGTTGTTTTGCATAGGTCACACCCGGGGAAGGTGGGGGTGCTTTCATTTCTTGCCCTGCAGAGGAGTTTATTGGAAACCCACCGTGCTTGGGGCACGGGCAGCTCTGCCGTGTGTCCAGGCAGGTCCGAACTTGCTCCCGCTGCGTCCCGAGCTGTCTAGGACCCAGTCAGATCTGACCTGAGAACACCACAGCTGTCTTCCTGCCAGGTCATTCTGTTCTGCTTTCCTTTGGTTGGTTGGTTTTTTTCAAGTGTGCTTTGACCAGAAGCCCAGCAGAGCGTTACCGTGACCGTGCGCGCTTTTCAAACCCATCCCGGCTTTTGTCCCTCCTTCCCCCAGCCAGGATTGGATCTGGCTGGAGCTGTCCTCGTGTCAGCATTAGGCTTGTGCTTCCAACACCCACGTTCTCTAAGTGACAGGCACATAGCCATTAAACTGTACACACACAGGGGAGTGCAAGGCTCCTCAGAAGCCCAAGGCGTGACTGAGCATGACTTGTCTCCTGTCCCTGAGCCAGCCTTAAGTGCTTTTCCTTGCTCACTAAACCATGCTTTATCTGGCAGAGTTCCTCAGCCAAGTCACCGGGGTTACATGAACCACAAAAGCTTTGAAAATAGGGTTTCAGGGTTGATAACCATGATGCAAGTGAAGTTTCACGTTGAACTGGTGAGTTACGGACTGAAGGAACCGAAACCTGCCCAAGCAGGGTCCTTGTCACCTGTTTTATTTGGAAGGCTTAATATATGGGAATATGATGGGTCCTAAACTCGGCTTGGACAGAACTTCAGTGGCAGTGGTGGAATCATTCCTCTCCTGCAACCCACTGGATGTCTGTCACACTGGGGGGCTGCTGGTTTGCCCTCCCCATCCATCACTCCCCTGGACTTCCAGACATGCATCCATGTGTACCTGAGAATGGAAGAGGGAAATCAGTGCCTGAAGTTATCCTGCAGGAACTCAGGTACAGCAGTCTCCTGCTTGCCTTACCATCTGGAGGAGAAGGAGACTTGCCCAGAGAGTGATGGAGAGCAATGTAAGTGTTCTAACTAAATCTGGTGCAGTGTGTGTCCCAGTGCTGAATTTGGAAGACAATGGAGGGATTTGCATACCCAACTCAGTATTAATTAATTAATTAACCCTGTGAAGGCAGTGCTGACCCTTTCAATTGTTTGTCTTTTTGTTTTCTACTCTAGTGCTGGAAGGTGCAGAGATCTTCTTTCTGTGATGTGTTTTACCCCACCAGAACTGGGTAAAACAGAGAGCAGAAAGAAGACCGTGATTTTAGGGGTGGGAGGAATGTCTCAAACTTCAGAATTGTTCCCCAGACATGCACTCAGCCTGCAATGTCTCTCCTCCCTCCATCCCCATGTCTTGCTGTCTCTGTACCAGGTCTATGCCTCGCTGCCCCGAGCTTTCCCTCGCCGCTTTGTGCTCCCTCTGCACGTGGATCCAGACACGCCCGTGGGCAAAAACCTGAACCCACTGCCTTATACCCTGGCAAGGGCTGTGAAAGATGCAGATGGAAAGGTGTGTATTGAAGACCTATATAACTGTGAGGAGATGGCCTGCAGCACTTGTCATCCTGTGCCATTGTCTTCCCAGATTTTTTTCTCCCCTGTTCCCAGAATGTTTCTTCCCCGCAGTGGTTGTGGGACCAGTCAGGTTTTCTGCCCTGTCAGAGCTAAACCAGCACCTGTGTAATGCATATTTTTTCTAGGTCTGGTGCACACATGAAAATCTCCACCCTGAGGGCTTTGAGAAGGTCGGGGGTTTGGAGTTCCCCCAGATCAACTACTCTCGCTCCAACGGGAGGAGGTACCGGTACTTCTACGGGTGTGGATTCGGGCATTTGGTCGGAGATTCCTTGATCAAGGTTGATGTGGAGACCAAGAATTTCAAGGTGAATTGAAGTCCAGATTATCCTTTTTCAGTTCCACTGAACAGGCTTTGAAAAATATGTCATTTACTGGGGGCTTTGGGGGTCTTTGTCCAGGGGGGTCTGGGATGAGATTCCTAATTTCATCTCACCCCATGAATGTGACTCACTCACCAAGCAGGAGAGGATGGCACCATCATTCTGCTGGAATCCAAAGGATTAATTCAAAGGCTGAACTCTGGATTTCTTGGAGCACAGAGTGTGCCTGGGTGTCTTTGTGGGGAGCACTCTAACTTGCAGCTCTGCTAACTGTAGCAGACAAGTATTAATGAAATGAAACTCATCCATATGTCCCTGTGCTTGCTAGATTTGGCAGGAGGATGGATCCTACCCATCAGAGCCTGTGTTTGTGCCAGTGCCTAATGCCACAGCAGAGGACAGTGGAGTCATCTTGTCTGTTGTGGTCTCCCCCACTGAGGTAACTTATTGTTGGTAGTTTGTCAAAGTCACAAAGCATTAGTTAACTTTTTAAACCACAGAACCCTGGCAGATAGTTCCTTGCTCCCCAGGAGTGGCTCGATCTGTGTGGCCTGGCTGGATATTTGGGCTCCCCTGTGTGCAACAGGCTGGACATTCACTCTGGCTTTCTTTTCCTCCTGCAGAACCGAAGTGCTTTCCTGCTTGTCCTGGATGCAGAGACCTTCAGAGAGCTGGGGCGGGCAGAAGTCCCGGTGCAAATGCCTTACGGATTCCACGGCATCTTCACTTCCCACTGACCCCACTCCTGGTCACCTCCTGTAACTCAGGGCCAAGCCAGGCTCAGAAAGAAACCTCTGCTGCTTTTACCTCCCACTTTTGCGTTATGTCTGGGATGAGGGGACTGCTTTTTCTCTACCACAACCTCCGAGTTACTCCTGTATTCCTAACAACACCCAGCCAAGGGCATGAGGGAGGCAGAAGCCCCTTCATTCAGCAGCCCCCTGCTTTATCTTCATTTTTTTTACTATTGTGATAGACCAGCTAGCAGCAGTTCACAAAGGATGCCATGCTGGCATGGCTTGCAAGGGAGAAAGAGGAGATCTTTGGCAGCAGTGTGCTCTGAAGGGAGAGAGCAGTGGTGCTGGGGCAGGGACTTTGGCTGAAAGCAGAAGAGAGGAGTAAAACCAACCTGCAACAGGTGGGCCCAGTGAAGGGGTGCAATTCCACCCCCACTGCATACAGATTGCCTTCAGTGGACTCCAGGAGGCAGATGCAGATGCTCACAGCAGCTGTACTTGTGCTTTTCTCTGTGCACTGGCAGTGCCCTCAAATAAAACCTGGTGAAGTTTCTTCCTCTCTTTCCCTGCCCTCACGTGGTCCCATCCACGACACGTCTCCTGCTTAAACAGCAGAGCTGGGTGGCTCTGATGGCTCACAGGTCCTGCCCTCCTCCCAGTTCAACCAGTATGAAACACCAGTATGAAGCTGGTAGAACTCCACTGTGGCCTTGACATCCCTTTGGTCCTAAGTCGAGCAGACCAAATTCCAGCTCTCATCCAGGCTGCTCCAGCTGTTGTAGGTGGGTAGGTGTGCCAGGGGCAGCCCTGTGCTGGACCCTGTGAAGAGGGAAGATTCAGGGGACTGGATGCCCCTCCTGGCTTAAAGACTTTTTGTATTTCTTCAGTGTGAGAAGCCCGGAGAATGATTTGAACCACTTTCCCTGAGCACAACATGAGCCCTTGTGCTGCAGGGGCTTTATCTCTTCTGACCTTTCTTCACCTTCCTGAAAGCAAGGGAAAGAAAAAGGGTTGTACCCCAGGGCTGCTGTCCTGGGAGAGGCAGAGGGAGGCTCAGGCCAGAGCTGGTCAAAGCCACTAGATGGCAAACACCTCCCGTGGCTGGAGCTCCAGCCCTGCCGTCCCCCTCTCTGTGTCACCTCCCATGTCACCAGTGGGACCGCCCTGCTGGATCTGTCACCCTGGGGGCAGGGAACAGCCCCGGCGAGGCCACATGCCCAGCACTGGCATCAGAACGGTGCTAAGGAAGGGTTTTTTGGAGCTCAGGCACCACCGCTGCTCCTTAAACTGTTTTTTCTCGGGGAGGTAGGAGGAGGAAAGGAGGCGTCAGAGCTTCGTGTGCTACCTTGTGCTGCCTGCAACCTGCCGGAGCTGGCACCAGCTGCCCAGGGAGGCTGTGCATGCCCCATCCCTGGCAGTGCCCGAGGCCGGGTTGGGCGGAGCCTTGAGCAGCCTGGATGGCGTTTAATCTCCGTTCCAACACGTTAGCATTCCAGGATTCTTTGCATCACCGGGCTGCGGGCAGGCACCCAGGGGAAGAGATCGGGGGGCAGAGCGGGGGGCGAGCGAGTCCTGAGGGCATCCCCGGGACATGGAGCATCCCCGGGACATGGAGCATCCCCGGGACAGGGAGCATCCCTGGGACCCGCAGCATCCCCTGGTCCCGCAGCATCCCCGGCGCTCGGCGGGCGGGTCCCGCGGGCGGTGCCGCCGCTCCCGCCCCGCCCCGAGGCCGGGATGGAGCCGGCCAGGTCCAGCCCCGTTCCAGCCCCGTTTCCACCCCGGTCCAGCCCCGTTCCCACCCCGGTCCAGCCCCGGATCCAGCCCCGGTCCAGCCCCGCGATGTCGCCGCGCTCCGCCCGCCTGGCGCGGCTGTCGCGCTCCGTCACCTTCAGCGCCTGCCACCGCCTGCACAGGTGAGCGGCCCGCCTCGGCCCCGCTGCCCCTGCCCGGGCAGGACCCCAAAAGCCCCCCAAAAGCCCCCCCAAAACCCCGCGGGACCGGGCTCTTCCCGTCCAGACCCTTCCCTGCCCGCCCGGGTTCAGCGGGGACTGCAGTTCTTCGTGGCTCTCCCACTTTGTAAACATCATCTCCCAGTCTGTAAACATCTCCCAGTTTGTAAACATCTCCCCTAATCCGTTGTTTGGGTTTTTTTTCCCCCCTCGAATTTTTCGTGTTCCTAAAGAGCGCCTCGGCCAGAGCTCCAGGAGCCTTTTGGATGATGCTCTGGGGTGCAGGGTGTGATTCTCTTGGGAATGTGCAGGCCTCAGGGTTGGACTCGATGATCCCTGGGCATGTTCTGTGTTCCTGTGACCTGAAAGTCCTATTGAACATTTACAGCGGTTTGGCAGATGTTATGAAATGGATGAAAAAACACAGCAAAAAAAAACCTCACTGTTTTTTCAACCATATGGGCCAAATACTATTCTGGTGGTGGGTTTTTCGTTTGTTTGTTGGGTTGGGTTTTTTTGTGCCTCCTGAGCAAGAAAAACTGGTGGGTTAAATCTGGGAGAGGGAATGGATGGAGAAGAGCAGTGGGGGCTGAAGTGAAGCCCTGAGTACCTGGAACTGACCCTGACATGCCATGCTTGTCTCTCTCACAGTAAATCACTGAGTGATGAAGAAAACCTGAAGCTGTTTGGGAAATGCAACAACCCCAATGGCCATGGGCACAACTACAAAGGTGAGGAGTTGACCTCCATCCTCTCAGGGTATGAATAACCCACAGGAGAGCTGGGCCACCCATGTCTCAGTCTGATAGTTTTTAGTGGCTGGTTTTGTGTCTTTTTTAAGAATTAGAAGGGAACCTCAGCAGCAGGGGGAGTGAAGAATAGCTTTGCAGTATGTTCAGTTGAATAGATAATAAATATTTATCTCAGAATGTCACTTCACAAATCAAATCTACTTGTTTACACTCTGCGAAATCGTCGTGATTTGAATGAGGATTTCTCTAAGCAAAAGGCACGCAAATTAAACAGCCTGCAAATGGTATTTGAATGTTGTTTTCACAAGCCCTTCTCCTCCTCTCTGCCCACGAGCAGCAGGTCGGGAGGGGGAGGTTCCCAACCTCCTGGTGACCCGATGCTCTCTTTGTTTTCAGTCACGGTCACGGTGCGTGGGGAGGTGAGTGCAATCAGCTTTTTGTTTTCCTGAGGGGGGCAGGGTAGGTGTGTCCCCCTGTCCCAGAGGGTTTGTGCAAACCTCCTCTAGGAGGTTCTCCATAATCCTGTTCACCTTGACTCTTGAAGGGAGAATGCCCTCAGCTCAGACTGGGCTCTCTTTTGTCCCTGCTTGTTCAACAGAGCAGTTTAATGCCTGTTTTCCTGCTTATCATCGCTCCAGACTGTTGCTTGAAGACTCTTTCAGTGAATTGTTCCTCCCTGGAGTCAGATTTTATGAGAGGGTGGAACCACTGGAGTTGTTTGCAGGCTGTCTCAAGCCTTTGGGATCATCACAGGAGTAGAGCTGGAACTCTGTGACAGCAGAAAGTTATTTCTCTCGTGGCTCAGATGGCCTGAGCACAGCTCTTTGTGTCTGATTTGTGCAGGTAATAAGTCTGTGTGGCCAGGCTGCTGATCTCCCTTTTGGTTTCCCTGCAGATTGACCCAGTCTCAGGAATGGTTATGAACCTGACAGACCTGAAGCAATACATGCAGGTAATGGCACTGCTTTCCTACGTGTCCCCTGGGAGAATTGGTTGGTGATGGCAGGAAATAAAGAAGAAATTAAGGAATGGTTCAGGACTAAAATGCTCCAGCAGTGCCACGTCTCCAGCCAGGAATTTCCCAGCTGGCTGTAGGGCTCTGACCCTCTTTTTTTTGTGCACACCTCCCAGTGCCCACTGAGCAGCTGGGACAGGGCTCTCCCTGCTCTCTCTGCAGGAGGCCATCATGGATCCTCTGGACCACAAAAACCTGGACAGGGACGTGCCGTACTTCCACGAGGTGGTGAGGTGGGTCATTGGCCCTGGGCAGCCTGCAGGGCTCAGTCCTGCACCGTGGGGTGCCCACGTGGCTCCCTGTGGCCCCCCCGGCCCGTTGTGCTGCTCAGATGCTCTGACTGCCCCCCCTTTCCCCCCCCAGCACCACGGAGAACGTCGCTGTGTTCATCTGGGAGAGCCTCCAGCGGCTCCTGCCCCCGGGAATGCTCTACAGGGTGAAGGTGCACGAGACGGAGCAGAACGTCGTGGTTTATAAGGGGGAGGAAACGAAGGCTGGGCAGTGAGACGAGCCTCAGCTCAGCTGGGCACAGCCTGTGCCACCTAATCAGATCAGCGGATTATTTCCACCCTGCTCACTGTGTTTCACACACCAGGGCCTCGGGGCTGAGTTGGGTGAGGACAAACACCCAGGAATTCTTGCAGCGATCCAGCCACTCTGCTTCTCAGAGCCTGTTCACCTCATCTCAAGGTGTTCCTGTTTTGCAAAACCCAAACCCAAACCAGCAGGCTGATGTGAAATCTGTAACTGTGCCGTGTGAAATAAAAGCAGCTTTTGAGCAAAATGTTATTTTGGCAAAATGCATGTCGTGGCCAGTCACGAAAAGCTTTGCTTTTGCTCTAATTAATTTATTATATTTAATAACGTGGGCCTTGGTGTTGTTTTGCTTCCTGATGAAATGGAGAAGCGTTTTTGAGAATGAGGACTATCTGCTTATCTTATTTCTTCTTATCTCCTTATTTCCTGTGCTATGGCTCCTTCCTTCCCATGGCTGGCAGGGCTTGCTCTGTCCAAGGAACTGTGTGGGGAGCACCACAGCAGTTTCCAAAGCACTCCCCAGTCCCAGCTGAAGAGCCAAAGAGAGCAGTGTGTCCGTGGGAATCATCACCAGAAGCTGAGGAACTGCAAAGTGCTTCTGCCCCCCTGGTGTCAACAGTTGCTGGGTATTTTCAGCATCAGAATCCCATCCTGGGAGGGTTTTGTGGCCAAAAGAAGCTCTTGGTGTGGAGCCGTCAGGCTGGGAGGTGCAGCAGTGTTAGGTTGTTGCAGAAGGCTGAGGCTGTGAGATTGGGTTTAAATGAACACCAGCTCAGTTTTTCTGAACATTCCTGGAATATTGGAGGCATGCTGTGGAAGCTGAGTGATGGAAAAGCAGCTGGGGGCTGGTGATTGTCCAGTTCCTCTGGTTCAGAGCCATGAGGTCACGGAGTCTGTCCAGAGGCAGAAGTGACTGCGCTGTGTGGGATTCTCTTCACCACTGAGGAGTGATTAGGTATGGCCACCCAGAATAACTTAAAGCACATAATTAAAAAAATGACATCCAGGGCAGTAATTCCCTTGCTTTACAAGGAAATGAGGCGTTTGAGTAATGGGAGCAAACAGCGGAATTTAAAGAGGTTTAACGAAGCTTGCCTAATAGTTAACCTTGCCACCCTCTGCTGCAGGCTGAGGGGAGAGTGTTCTTCTGCAGCCACCAGCTCTGCTGGAAAGTGGGATTCACACTTCCAGGAAATACTTTGCCTTTCCCCCCCCCCTTTTTTAACTGACTGCTTTTTTTCAGCTCTGGCCAGGGGGGTTTTGCAGCTGGTCTGACCCCTCCTGCTGCTCTCTGGTGTGCTGAGATGACGTAAGCCAGGCTGGATGAGAGCTGCTGATGGTGATGCACAGAGCATTTGGTGTCTGCAGTGAGTCATGAAGACCAGGACATATCATGTGGTATCTTTATGGGAGGAGAAATTCAGCTGTTCACAAAAAAGCCAAGCAAACAAATGATTACATCTGGGTAGCACAGCCCGGTGCTGTTACTGGCAGGGAGGCAGGTGCAAGGCCAGGAAGAAATAGCCCAAATTCCTCTTCTTTTCCAGTGCAACACAGCCCTGACAAAGTCCCACCAGAACCTGGGTGTTTGTATTTATACTGTGTGCATACTGGAGATCTACTGACACAGACCCTTCTGATTGATTTAAACATCAGCAGATCTGGGGAGATGGAAATAAATTGGTTGACTGGGTGGTGGCTTGGGTGGAAGGGCTGGAATTGTCACTGAAATTACAGTGTATTCTGGCCCTCTCCTGCTTACAGGGGTCTGGATCTCTGCAGGTGTGTGTGAGCTCCATGCAGGGAATTCTCTGGAGGAACCAGCCTCCAAATTCCCAGCTCAGGGAGGGAGGGTTTTACAGGGAGAGAAGGAACTCACATAATTAAACATTAAGCACCTCTGTGCTATAACTTAGTTACTGAGTGATGGAGTTGTTTGAAGGAGAACTGTTCAGGTGACAGTGGGGTCCTAGACAGCAATTTAAAGGTCAGAGCTGATCCCAGGGGAGGGCAGGACTTCCAGCTCTAGAGCCCATAAATGTGGATAGCAGTGCAATGCCAGGAAGAGGAACAATGTGCTGAGCTGGGTTTAGCAGGCACTGAGAGGAAAGACCCAGTTCTGCCTTCCTGGCATGTGGAAAGGTAAATCACCAGGTTTTATAGAAGGATCATGTTTAATATGTCAGCCAGCGTGACCATTTGGTTCTGTAACCCCCCAGAGTGGTTTCTGTGTGTGGGCAGTGCCTGCAAGGCAGGGGAGGCTCTGTGAGCAGTGTGAGTGAGCTGCTGAGAGAAGGTCCATCCCTGTCTCTGCCTCAGAGTTCCCAGAGTTTTCCCTGCTGTTCCCACTCCTGGTTTTCCTGCAGAGACACAGAGCAGAGGCAGGGGAAGCCCAGGGTGTGTGGGGAGGTTAAGGAGCATTTTGTGTCTCTCCCCCTGCCCTGAGCACTGATTTGCCCTGTGTGCTCAGGGAGGGGGAGGGTGTGATCACAGCACGGGGAGCTGGTTTATGGCAAAGCCCTGGCTCCAGAGATCTCAGGTGTTTGTGTGCTTTGCCCACGCTGGTGTTCCTTTTATTGGAGTGGGTGTGGGTGTCCTGGGAGTGCAGCAGAGTCGTTAGGATGGGAGGGAGAACAGGCTGGTGCTGTGCCAGGGCTGGGATTGGTTTTTATTCACTCAGGACCTGCTCTGAAAGGAACATTTAAATACCTGTGCATGCACCAATGGTGCAAATTAAGAAAATTCAGTCCCAGGAGGAGCAATGCCCTTCCTCCTCCTCTGGTACCCGGGGTGTTACGTTAAGGAGAGGGGGAATCTGTAGTCCAAAAGCTTGGGGTCGTCCTGCAGACTTTTGGGGTGGTTTGCATCAGCTGGGACAGCACAGGAGCTGTTCAGACTCCAGGGTGGACACACTTTTAATGGAGCTCTGTCCTCACCCTGTTAATGATTAATCAGTGTTTTAGAGCTCGGTAGTTCCACTAACAGCTTTGCCCTCATGGTCAGCTCAGGATTTCAGGGATGTGGCCTGAGGAATTAGGCTCCAGAGCTCTCCTGGTAGATCTCAGAGCCACTTCTCTGCCTCTGCAGGCAGGGAAGCCCCTGTCAGATTCCATTCCCATTGTTTATTCTCATATTTTAGTCTCAGCAATGTCCTTTTGACTGATTTGAGCTTCTTGGGAGTTGAAAAGGCCCCTGATGAGGCTCAGCAGCGGGACAAAGCAGCAGGAGTCCCCTCTCTGGAGCATCTCTGCGTGCCCTGAGCTCACAGATCATCTGGGAGTTGCCACAAGGATATTTCAGAGTAATTTCATGTGTATTATCCAGGCTGTAATCTTGGCAGATAGATGGATCAACAGCGAGATTGAAATTGAGCAGTAATTTACGGCGCTAATTAGGATTTTATGGTGTGCTGTGCACTGCAGTAGCAGCAGATAAACCACATCCCTATCTCTGCTCATTCCCCTCCCTGCTAAACAGATGCCAGTTTTAGTGGCTGGGCGCTAAAACTTTATCCCTCCTAAATTCTGCAGGAACATTCCATCAGTGCCTCACTTAAAATTCCAGCTGGGGGATCTCGCCTGGGACTTCTGGCTTTGCAAACCCATCAGCCCAGGGGGAAACAGGGGGAAATCTGTAGGAAAGGAGGGAAATTTCCACCTGCATTGAGAGCCCTGAGGGAGGAACAGCTTTAATTGTTGTGTGTAAACCACAACTGGCTTTTGGAGATGAGAGACAATCTGAACAAGCAGCAGAGTGGAGTGAGGTGCTCCCACTTTAAAGCAAAAGCAGCCTCATAGCAGGGATGAATCTTTTGGTTCCAGCTGTTAATATTTCAGACAATTCTGTAGGAATTAGGAAAAAAAAGTAATCCCTCTTAACCCACCCTTGGTGTCTGAGGAACACAGATGGGCAGGGACAATGATTTTCCTGGGGTTCTCCATCCTTTACTGCCAAGCCCTCGGTGCTCAGGAGCAAGGCTCCCATTGCCTGGGAGTTAGAATTTGTTCTAGTTTTTGTTCAGCAGAGATAGGCCTCCCCTTTCTTTGTTTCTTCATGTGCATCTGTGGCATCAAAGCCAAATATTTCATACTATCAGAATCATTTAAACCCCCTCCCACCCTTCACACAGAGACGGGAAATAATGGAAGGTGCAAGAACCAACTTTCATTCCTTAATTTATTTAGATTAGGTTAAGAAACAAATTGCTTTCCACGAGTTTGAAAATTTCTCAATAAACATTATCCATATAAAAATAAAAATAATAACAATAAAATCAAGACATTCAGTGGCCTTTACAGTCTTGCCCTAGAGCAAAATCAGCTGTTTGATTAAAAAAAAAAACAAGAACAAAAAACACCCACCCTGCCATTCCAGAAAGCCAGGGAATAAAAAAAACAAAAACAAAAACAAAAACAGAGAAAACTTTATGTCATCCACTGAAATAAAAAAATTTAGGGGATGCTGGACCAAATGTGGAGCCTAAATTCCCAAGGGCTGGGTCTTTCTGGAGGATGCCCTGCCAGCAGGATCTCCAGCTTGTCCTGGCGAGGGTTTAAACTGGCTGAGACGTGAAATCCTAAACCCAGAATTTCCCTCCCCAGGCTCAGTTCTGCTTCCCCTTCCCTGGAGCTTCTCAGCAGATCTGGTACCCCGAGGAGAGGAGGATTTCTTCCTCTCCAGCTGTTTCCCTGCTGGGTTGTGCTCCACAGAACCCCGGGGGATGAGGAAGGTGCTGGTTGATCCCTGCAGTGGCCCTTGTGACACAGGGGCTGCTCTTTGTCCATGTCACGCTTCTCTGGCTGGAAATCCAGGACAGAGGGGTCTCTGCCCTGCTCTGGAACATCTCAGCTGGCTGAGACTGCTGGCCCTGGGCGAGGGGAGTGAGGGGAGGATCAGCCTGGCGGTCAAACAGACCTTCATCATTTAAGGTTACCATCCTAGCACACACAGAAAGCTTTCCTGAGCGGGTCAGCTGCCTGCCCTCCCACTGCCAGGGAGGGGAAAGGGCAGCACAGCCCGGGCCATCCTCTCTTCTGGCTTCTAGGAGAGCAGTTTGCCTGTGGCCAGGAGCAGGGGCAGCTGGAGCACAGCCACGAAGAGGGAGCTGCTCCGGAGCGTGGACACGGAGTTGGGGGTGGTGGGTGGTGACGTGGTTGTTTCTGGTGCTGAAAATGGAAGGAACACCCCCCAGGGTTGATTAGAAGGGCAAAGGAACCAGCTGAGCTACAGACCCAGAGTCTGTGTTTAACTCTGAGCTCACAGGAAGCTTCAAAATGGTTTTAAGTTCAACATTATGACCTGAAAACCCTCTGCCACTCCATGTCCTTGCCTGACCACTGGAAACAGGAGATATTCTCCAGCTGGAGGTACCCCGAGTCCCTCCTTCCCCTCTCCCCAAGCCCCAGAGCACAAGGGAGACCCTTGCTTGGCGTGTCCTTCCCCCAGCTCTTGGAACTGGCCAGATGAAGATTATTTACCTTTTCTCAGAGTCACAGTCTTGAGCTGGGTGGATTTATCCGTGAAGACGATGTAAGCCCTGTGGGAGGAGGGAAGGGAGAGGAGAACAAGCTCAAGGGAGAGAAGCTGAGTGTCTGATGTCACCCATGCAGGGATATAAATGAGACATTAAAAGCAGATGAAGGGACAAGAACTCTGGAGTCATCCTGAGCTCACTTATGTTGCCCTCCAGCCATATTGCACTTTTTGTTGGTTTTTTTTTTTGTATTTCTAGCATCTGAAACTGTTTCTTTATCACACTTTGGCTGCTTTCCTGCCCTTCTTTGGATGGGATAGCTGATGCCTCCTACCAGGGTGGCAATTAACTGTGACCATCTGCTCCTTGTAATTAGAGCCACTCTTGTCAGGAACTCTTGCCTTCTTCCTTCCCCCAGATAAGGCCCATCAGCCTAATGGCTCTGGTTTCCTTTGACAAACACTTCCCACCGCTGCAGCTCCATTAGTGCTCATGGAAATGAGGGCTGTTCAGCGCCCTCATTTCCATGGGGCTAATCTGCATCCCACCCCGGGGGGAGCACATCTTGAAACCAGACCCTGGAGACCCAAACTGGCTTTGCCAAGATGTTCCCCTGGCACCCAGAGGGAAACTCCGGAGCGGGCTCAAGAGCTTTGTTCCAGCCCCTGCTCCAGAGGTGGGTTCCCTGTTCTGGGTGCTGCCCAGAGCTCCTGGGGTTCTGTCCCAGCTGGACCTGCCTTACCTTATCTGCACAGAGGTCACGTTGTTGGTGGCCGGAGATGTCCAGTTGGCCGAGTTCTGGGTGCTGTTCAGCACTGCTGAGCTCACAGAGCTGCAGTTCTCCGTGCTTATCCCCACCCACGTCCCCAGGGACTGGTTCTGGGAGGACAGGGCTTGCAGCACATACTGCGTGGCCTCGTTGTCAGTGCTGTTTTTGTCCTCCTTGATGGTCACTGGGAACAGAGCAAGTTGGACAAAGGTGAGCTGTCTGTTCTGGAAGCCCCCAGGCCTGGGGGGTCTCAGCTCTCACACCCAGCTCTGTGTCACTCTCCGGGGGGACAGACGCTCGTGGTGACCCCTGCAAAGAGAGGGTGATTCCCCACAGTCCCCCCACCAAGCACAGGAGGAAGAACCCCCTCATCTGTCCATGTAGGAATAGAGCAAGAGGAACTCCTCAGTCACAGGTTCAGCCCCTGCTGCCGTGGGTGAACAACAACAGGGAACAAAACACTTCTCCAAGAAAAAAAAACCCAACCAATTTACACCAGCAGGAAGGGATCAGGGTGTCTCTCCTCCACTTGTTTCCTCAGCATTTAGGTTTTGCTGGACCTCAGGGCAAAGGGGGGTTTGTTGGCAGGGAACTAATGGGGTCAGGCTGCCATTTACTCCACCTGGTAGCACGAGAAGCCCTTTTCTGTGATTGATGCTGAAGGTTTGTCAGCATCAAAGCAACCTCTTCCCCTTCGTCTTCAGAGCCACTGCCACTCAGGAGGGCAAATTGTCGGGGAGAAGGAAAGGGAACAAAACAACAGAACAACTTCCCCCCAAATTCTGTGTTTCCAAGAGCGCTCGGGTCCTCCTGGGCAAGCTGAGGCAAAAAGATGAAGGGAGAAAAAAGCACCCTGAGGAAGGAAAGAGAATTTAGGATTGACCCCGCAGGCATGAACACGAAATAGGAACACAGAGGTAACAACCAGCGCTGTTAATCCGTCTCCTGCCTGCAATAGAAGAAAACAAAACGGAGAAAAAGGAGTGTTGGCGCTCGCGCGGTTTAAACGCGTCTAAAACAGCACGAGACTCGAAGGAGCAGCAGGTCAGGGGCAGAGGGGACACGTCAGGGAGGTCTCTGAGCTGCAGGAGAGGTGCCTTACCCAGGTAGGTTTTGTTTGCCAGGTACTCCCCAGGGGTCACTGTTACAGAGAAGTTGCCTTCGGTCGCGTTCCCGAGCTGGGGGCACTTTTCTGCCTGCGCTTGTGCCGGGCCAGCCAGCGTGCCCAGGAACAGGAGCTGTGCCAGCAGGAGCACAGGGGCCATGGTCCACCTCGGTGTCTCTGCTTCCCACACCTCCACCTGCGAGCTGAGGGAGCCTCGAGCTCCCCAGCCTATTTATACCCGGGTTTTGATGAGGTCAATGCAAATGCTTCCTCCTCCCCGTCCAGCTCGAGGCACACACCCCAGCGGGAGATTTCACTGACACACAGCACTTCCTCCTACCTGAAATCCTCGGGAGGAGCTGGTGGGAAAAAAAAAGGGGTGGCCAGCTGGGAAGGGTTCAAATGGACAGTGGGCACATCCCTGGGGATGGAAATCAAATGTGTATCCCTTGAGCTGCCTTTGCGTGGTGAACACTGGGCTGTGCCTGCAGGGTCACAGCTCTGGAATCTCCTGCAGAAACCCACATTCTGGAGATGTGGAGCAGCACCCAGCCCTGCTCCCAGCTCTGGTCCAGGCTTTTCTTGAAGGCCAAACAGTTCCAGAAGGTGTGGGAAACCCAGGCAGGGCACATCCTTGTGGAAATGTTCAGTTATAGCTCCTGCTCGTGCCTGGAGAAGGCTGGGTTGTGAAGGGCCGAGAGGATGGTCCCTCCTGACCCCCTTCCACAGCCCTTCACTGAGGAACACAACATTTTCTTGTGACAGATCCCGTGGGTGGTTCTCCTCAAGTCACTTTGGCTCTACCCCTCAAATAATACATGAAAAAAAAAAGACATTTCTCTTTTCTCTCCTTCCTCTTGCCTGGATTTCCCCATTTCCCCCACCCCCCACTGGCTGATTTCGAGGCTGGTTGGGCAAGTGCTGCTCCCTGAGCTGTTGGGGCAGAGCTGGGGGTGAGCTCTGGGGGCACTGGGACACCGGGAGCTCTTCCCTGTTCCTGAAGGCAGGAGGGGCTCGTCCCGCTCACCTTCCACCCCCTTGGGAAGGGAACAGGGACAGAGCAGAGCGAAACCAGGCAGTGTGACACCCAGTAATTACAGGGGGTGGCCCTGAATTGGTTTCTCTGAAAGAGAGATCACTCCAGAGCCTGTTCCCAGTGGTAACTGTGCTGAGGGCAGCCACCTCCAGCAGTGAAAACCGAGTGCACAGGCACTGCAGAGGAGCTGCAGCCCCAGAAAGGAGAAGGGGAAGGTCTTCCCTCCCCCCTTACACTTACAGGTCACAGAATCAGAGGGTCAGTTCAGTCCAACCCCCAACTCAGCACCACCACAACCACCCCTACCCCAAGTGCCACGTCCAGCCAGTGACTCCCCCACCTCCCTGGGCAACTCTTCCCAACATCTGAACGCTCTTTTCAGTGGAAAATTGCTTCCCAGAATCCACTCTGGGCCTGCCCTGGTGGTGGGGGTGTATCACTGGTGGCACACAGGAACTCCTGGAGGCATTTTTGGGTTTGCTGAGCCCACTCCATCCTCCTCCTCCCTGGCTCTGCTGAGTCACTGGTGTGGCTGAGGGGGAGGGCTGGGCTTCCCTCCCTGTGCTCACCTTCCCCAGGTCCAGCCCCAAAGCACCTCACCCAGGCAGGTTTCAGCAGCCTGAAGGTTTAGGGAGAAACTGGTGGGTTAAACGCTTCAAATCACAAGTGGGAGAAAAAGGGCAAGAAGTGCAAGAAGAGGAATGAGTGAGTTCAGGGCAGGCAGAGAGAGAGGAGAACAGGAGCAAAGAGGCCAGGGAAAGAGAGGATGTGTTGGAAGAGCTGGTAAGCTTGACCCTAATGAAGAGAGGGTGGAGAAAATGAGAAAGGGAGATTTTTCTGACTTGCCAGTTCACAGAATGAAATGTTCCTGCAGAGCCTCATTTCCTTGTGGTTCTGCCCTTGCCTTCTGCCCCACTGGGAGCTTCCCTGGGCAGGGCCTGCGGCTCCTCTGATGGCCACTGTCAGCTCAGGGCTGAGCTCAGGGCTCTGCACATCCCCCCTAAGTGCAGGGGAGCAGGAGAGGGTTCCTCAGAGGGACCCCTGGGAACAGGGAATGCTCCTCCCCAGCTGTTGAACGTCCCCTTCTGGAAGCACCATAAGGACCACGGAAAGTAAGTCCAGCACTCTGAGAGCAAACTGGAGCTGGAGGCAGAGGGTTTTGCAAGCACAGCCTCCCCTGGTGACGCTGCTTGCCCTGGGCAGTTTCACACAAAGGCTCCTTGCACAAGCCCTGTGCCATCCTTTGGGTGGTGGGGGGTGACTCAAAGGCACATCACCGGGATGGGGTTGGAACTGGATGAGTTGGAACTCTCGGGGGGGGGAATTCGGTCTGGGAGAGAGAAGGCAGGATGGGACCGTGTCACAAGTACCCCAGAAACTTACCCATGACCCAAGAGATCCCTGTAAGGGATGGTGAAGTGACAGATGTTGGTTACAGGAGCTGCTCTCTGGGGCCTTTCAGGTTTGCTCCCCATCGGATCGTGGAGAGGCTGAACTTCTGTGGGAGAGTGGGAGATGGGGGGATTCAGCCAGAGAACTGGCAAAAGGAGGGGTCTGTGAAGCAATGAAATTAATATTTTTATCCTCAAAGGTGACTTCCTGGCCTTTAATTTAGCCAGGGATAAGCCCACGTAATGAAGCAAATCAGAGGGGTGTGAGGACTCTGGAGCAAGGGCAGGAAGCAGAAATTACTGTGGGACACCCACTTGTGTTGCAGGGGTGTTTGAGTCACAGGGCTCACGGGAGCCTGAGCTCCCAGAGTGCCCAAAACACTTGGAGAGAGCAGCAGGATGGGTGGAGCAGAAGCTGCCAGGGCTGAGACTGCTCAGCTGTGCTCAGAGCAGCACCCAAAAACACCCTGGGGAGCTGCAGGACCCCGGTGGTGCCAACGGGAGCCCAGCACACCTCGTGTCTCCCCTGGCTGGGAGAGGATCAGAGCCAGGGAGATGAATTCAGGATCTGGCCCTGGCTGGGCTGGCAGCCCCAGAGTCTGGTTGGCAGGTGCCAAAATAAATAAAGCTTCTGGGTAACGAGAGGCTCCCCAGGCACGGCTGATCTGCTGCTCCCCAGGGATGCTTTGGAGAGGCTGCAGGGGTGTTTCCCTGGCTCCCACCCACACCACCAGCCTTCCAGCAGATGGGATGACTCGGGCTTTTCTTGTCTTTTGGCAAGCAGACAGCAGTTATCTCCCTGTCTGTCTCTCCTTGCTTAGCACAAGTGTGTGGTTCCCTCCCTGTCTTGTCTTCTGGGGAATCTGTGAAGTGAGTGAGGTGAAGGAGCGTCCCTGTTGGTGGGGGGAGGAGTGGAGCCCCCAGGAAAACAGCAGCACTTGGAATCCTGGGGCTCTGCCTCAGGAATGGAAGTGAAATCCTCCAGTGTGTTGGCTAAATATTCTGGGGAAACCCAGGAAAACCAAACCTCCTCCCCACCAGGAGGGGATGGAGAGGGAGGGGGCGTCTTTTTGGCAAAATGCAGCAGCCACAGGGAATAAAACAGTTGCACAAAACCACCTGTTTTGGAGCAGGGAAGTGGGAGCTGGAAATATGAATGACAGGCAGATTGGAAAGGTGAATCTCAGGCTCTCCCTGGCACTTGTGGCTCCAGCAGGCAAAGCCCTCTGGGTTGAGCAGGGGTGAAGGCAAGGCCAGGGCTGAGGAAAGCACACAGAGTTCTCTTCCCTGGTGCTGGATGGGACAGTCTGGTCCGTGCTGCACTCACCCTGCACACCAGGCCATCCTCTGCTCTGCTGCTGGCCCTGGAAGGCACCACGTGGACTCTGCCCAGCCCAGGGCAAGGAGTGTTTGCCCTGAGCTGCTCTTGCAGGGGTTCATTGGATTGTTTGCTTTGGGTGCAGAACACGGGGCAGTTGAGATTTTACTGGCCTGTTTTGCAAACAGGGTGGGTTTTTTAGGTGTAGGATGAAGGTGTTTTACGGCTCGAACTGCTGAGCTGGCTCGGAGAGATCCCTCATCCTGCTCCTGTCCAAGGGCTGGGGAGCTCCCAGCTCCAAAACAGCTTCCAGACAGCACAGGGGAGAAGAACAGAGAGGGGAGGGAGCGGGGCAGGCTCACTTGTGGTTCATGGGGCTGAAGATGAGGTGAGGAACGCGTTCTGCAGCACAGGCAGCTGGGAGGCTGCCAGTCCCCACCCCTGTGCAGGGAAACACCTCAGCCCTGGGCCTCTGCCAGCCAGGCTCTGGCATGGCATGGGATTTCCCACACACAGCAGAAGGAATCTTCAGCTGGAAGGGCTTTACCCCAGTCTGTCAGCCCTGGAGGGGTTTGATCCAGGCTTGAGTAAGAAAAGGTGGGTTGTTCCTAAAAGCCCCCTCGTAATTCACATGGGAGGGTTGCAGGGAGAGGGAGGGCAGGGTGATGAGGGAGGGCTCTGGTTTGAAGGGCAAACATTTGGCAGAAAGGCACTTCCCCAAAGTGAGCAGTTTAACGAGGGGGTTTTCCTGCCTGGTGCTTCGAACCGTCCCAGCTCAGCTCCGAGCCACTGTCCCCTCCTCTGGTGGCTTTTACAGCTGCAGCTCCCCATCACAGCGACCCTGGGCCACCTCCCCAGCTCCCCCTGCCCCTGCCCTGATCCCACGAGGTGCCTCCTGCGGGAGGAGATGCTGCAGAGACCCCAAGAGACCGAACAGTGACATCCCTGCGGTGCTGGGATGGGCAGATGGAACCTCTGGAGCAGGAGGTTCTCATGCAAATGGACACTGTTTGCTCACGAAAAGTACGAGGGGGCCAAGGCAGCGAGGGGTGCAAACACTTGTGATGCCTCGGGGAACAGCCCAGGAGATGGCAGCAGCTTCCCAGGGCGTGCCAGGCTTTGCTGTCCTGGCTCTAGGAGGTGCTGGCACCATCCCAGCTCAGCCCAGCGCTCCTGGGACTGTCCTGTCCTGTCCTGCACCCACCAGGGGGGTGCTGACCCTAAAAAACCCTCCTCCTTTCCACGGTGGCCCCGTGGGAACCCACCCAATCTGTCCCCCCAAAGGTGAGTCTCTGATGCAGCTCAAGAGGGGATCCGAGTGGCCAGCAGTGACCTCTGGTGAGAGCTGCCAGGATTAACCAGCCGGCAGCTTCCCGGGATCGCTCTCCAGCCCGGGAGACGTGGCTGGGGATGGAGAGCCTGCTTAGGGGCAGAGAAAGTTAACCAGCTCCAGCAGCAACCACTGATCCCTCGGGTATCCCCTTGATCTGCCTTAGAAGAGCCCCTGCCTTCCCTTCCAGCAGGCAGAGATCTCAGGGCAGGACCTGTGCTCCCAAACACCAGCCCCGACCCCGAGCCCACCCACAGCCCCTCGTGGGCACAGAAATGCTCAGAGCCCTGTTTTTTCGGCCTTGTGCCATCTCCTGGCAGCCCCTCGATGGGGGAAAGGACGTGGCAAAGGGGAGCAGCACCTGCAGGAGGAATTCCTGATGCTGCCAAAGCCAGGGTGGGCGCTGAGCAGCTTTCTTGGCTTCAGATCAGCTCCAGCCAGTACCTGGCTGGGGTCCTGGAGGAGGTTTCTGCAGCTCCAGTCCAGGAAGGTGTTTCCAGCTCTCTGGTGAGACTCTTTATTTACCACTGCTGCCTCCTCTTAGACATTTGTCCTCCTGAACTTGATCAACAGGAAGGTGACTTACAGAGAGACTGGGAGGGAGGGAGGAGGTGTCCAATCAGTGGTGCACGTTTAATCATCCCTTTCTAATGGTATTTGGGGATTTCCTATTTAATCAGTAATTAATGTGCCTGGCAATTAATTCTGCAGGACTCCTGGTGCCCTGAGCACTGTGGGGTGGATTCAGAGTGGCCTTTACTTTGGGGAAATTCAGAGAAGTAATAAAGTTGCTGTAATGAATTGCAGAAGATATCAATTTAGTTCCTGTTCCCCCTGATTAGCATGAATCACTCTTTTTTTTAAACCAGGACATGTGCATTTCACTTTTTGGACAAGGACGAGGTCCAAGCAGAGGAAAGAAGGGAAAGAGAAAACTTTTCCATCAAGAAGAGTGGATTTTGCCCTGCATCTCTCAGCCATGAGACTCCCACACCCTCAAGGCACTTCAACAGGAGATTTCCCCCCTGTTTTCCCCACTCTGAGCCCCTGGAAATCAAGCAGTGTGTGGCCTGTGCCTGGGATTGACCATGCTCTGACCTTGAACTGAGCCTGGCCCGTTCCTGGACAGCCACTAATGAATAAGCTGAGCTGCAGTTGGAGCTCCAGGAGCCTTTAATAGTAAGTAGGTTAACAGGCACTGAGGAAAGGGCCTGTGGAAGGGGAAGAGAGGGCTGTGTGGTGTCTGCAGAGAGAAGTGCAGACGTGCAGGGAAAGGCTGCAGAGCTCGGCTGGTTTGTTCATGCTCACAGAAAATGTTCCCCCCCTGTTTCAGAGCACCCTGACCTGCTGGTTTGTGTGCCTGGCAACTCTGCACTGGCTGGGCAGAGGGGGGAAGAAACCAGAGGAGCTGGACAGGTGTGTGGGAAGAAGGACAGTGCTGTGGGACTGCTCAGAAGGAGCTCTAAGATCCAGTGGGAAAGCTCAGGCTGCTCCCACCTCTGGCTCTGAGCAAACCCCAGTTCTTTGGTTTCCAACAAATGCCCACCCACACCCGGGCCCTGCAGACCAGGCTGTGGCATTTCTGAGGCAGGAGGTTTGCAGGGTGCAGCGTGAAATGTTACCCAAATAGCTCCAGTGCCCCCGAGGCACGGCTGCCCTTTCAGTCCCCGGCCCTCCCACGAGCTGGGCTTCCATCAGTGGTGATTAAAGATCATTTAGATGGAGTTTAGAACTCTGTTAGGACGGGGAGGAGTAGGGGAAGAGAAGAAGGAAGAGCTCAGAGTCTTACCCTGAGCCTTCCCTGGCATCACTTTGCTCCAGCTGAGCAGCTCTGGCCTCTCTCTCAGAGCTGGCTGGGCTGAGCCTGCTGCCCCTGGGGAAGATTTACCAGCTCCTCTGGAAGCATCCAGGAGTGACAAACTAATGGATGGTGCTGTTTGGAGAGCGTGGGTGGGCACCAGTGCTCCATTTATCAAGGCTGAAGAGGGACCAGAGTTGTTTATACACCAAGGATTATATTAATGTGGCACGAAGGGCTGTGGTTCAGCCCTCACAGCCTGGCTGTGCAGGTGCTGGCTCCTGTTCCCTGCCAGGCATTTCTGACTTGCTGTCATGTCCTAGAGGAAAGGGAACTTTGCCTTGTCCTGGGTTTCCTTTCCTGATTGCTTTGACCTGGGGGGTTGCAGGTTAGAGCAGTTCTTTCTTACCACTGATTTGTCCAGATGAGACTCCTTCAGAGCCAGGGACACCCAGCTGAGACAGTGCAAACCAAGGTGTCATCCTGCATGAATCACTCTCATTTTCTTACTCCAACTATACAGTGCTTAAATCCCTGACAGTCCTTTGATTTTTATAAACTCTGTGGGCTGGTTTCTTTTTTTTTTCCCCCAATGAAATCCTCCCACTGCAAGATCCAGGATCATTTATATGAATTACACAGTGATTTGGTTAATAACCTTCCCTGAATGGTGTGAATCCCACAGTGTCCATGCAATGCATTATTTAAAGGCTGCATGAATCATGCAGGACATGCAGTTGTTGTGCCTTTCTTGACAGTGTTTTCATTTTCAAGGCTCTCATTTTGCAGGTCCATCATCCCACTGCTCCTGCCCAGCTGTCCCAGAGCTCCCTGTGCTGTGCAGAGGATTTCCTACCCCTACAGCCCATCCTGGACTGTCTCAGCTCCCCAGGGCCTGTCCTGAGTGGGAGGTAACTCCTGGTGTTTTCATCCTCACAGAACAGCCCAGCTCAGCTCCTGTTCCTTAAAACAGCTCCGGGAGGAATTGTTTGGGTGATTTTTTAATTTTTTTCCCCCCAACTAAATAAATTATAAAAGCATTCCTATTTACCACCTTTCCTCTTGCTCTCCCAGCGGGAGAAGGAGGTGGGAACACACAGAAATAAATCAGGAGAGCTGCTCCCAGAGCCATCCCACGTCAGCAACTTGTGTGCTGGAGGCACGAAGATGCTCCGAACTAAACAAAGGTTTTAATGGTGTTAATTAGTTAATGGTTTTAAAGAGCCCTGGAAAGGCAAAGACGCTCGTAAACGATAATTATTGTTGTTGTTGCTGTTGTTATCAGCAGCGGAGCTGCTGTAATCGGTGGTTAAGCTCCCCCAGGCACAGACTAATCCAGAGGCACAGCCCTGCTGCTCCCACCCAGCGGCAGAAGCAGGTTCAGCTCAGGGAGGCAGTGGGAAGGCTGGAACACGGGGATGACAACTCCCTGATGCTCTGTGAGGTGCCTTGGGTGCACCTGAGGCCAGACCTCGTGCTCCTGTGAGCCATTCCTTCAGGAAAGTCACCTTTACTGTTAAAACACCTCCTTTTATGTCACAGGAAAGGCACAAGCTTGGGGCGTTTTTAATAATAAGAATTAAAGAGGAGAAATTCCGAGCCCTGGAGACCTCGGAGTGTCAGTGGATGAGTGGCAGAGGGTTCAAATCCAGTAACAAACAGCCTGAACAGTGACCAGGCCAGGAGCAGGAGCCCAGTGGACACTTGGACTGTCCAAACCCTCCCTCCTGGCTCGGATGCCCCCGTGCCTGCTCACACAGCCTGTTGCCCGTGCTGCTGATTCTCCAGCTGCTGGGAACCATCAGGCACTTGGCACTGAAATAAATGACAGCATTCAAAGCCCAGCCCGTGGCTGGGAGAGCTGGCCCTGCCCAGCCTGCAGCCCCTTCCCTCTGCAGCTCTGCAGCACTGCCTGAGCCAGAGCCTGAGCCAGGGGGTGCTGGCAAGAGCCCATTTTATCAGACACAGTCCCGTCTCAACAAGCTTTTTTTTTGTTGTTGTTGTTGTTGCTCCTTGGCATCCAGTTCTTCCTTATCAGCTCACAGAGGGCTTAATGGGAACGGGGAACAAGCCTTGGCTGTGCTGCTGTGCCTTGGGATCCTGCCAGGGTGTCACTGGGAGGTGAACACACGTTTACCCCGTGCCCAGGTAAGGCAGGATGCTGAGGAATGTTTTCATCACCCCTGCCAAACATACCTCCCTTTGTTCTGAAGACAAAGCCCAACATCCCTCCCGCAGCCAAGTCTCCTCTGGGGTAAGTTTGGGCTTGTGAGTTTGTGAGCTTAAAACCACCAGGGAGGAGCCAGGAGCATTTGGGGCTTGGGATCTGATGATCTTTGGAGTTCTTTCCGCAGCACCAGAGAATTACTGAGGCTGGAAAAGACCTCCCAGGCCATCGAGTCCCACCTCGTCACCCAGCCCAGAGCACTGAGTGCCACATCCAGTGACTTCTTGAACAACCAGCCCAAGCCATTCTATGATTTTTCAGCCCCAACTGGATTTTTTTGTTGTTGTTTGTTGGTAAATCTCAGTTTGGTGTGCTAGAACCTTTCCCTGGGAATGTATTCCAGTAGATACTGTGATAACTTCCACGGAGAGGGTTTTGAAGCTGCCTGTAGAAAACAAGCAGAGGGTTTGTGGAGCTCTGTGCCACGTGTGGTGTGCTCCTGACAGCCTTTGTACCAGCCACAGATCTGCCCTGCACTGCGTTTGCTCGAGTTCATAAATTATGCTGGGGAATAAATAGATCCTAAATTACACCCTGGCCTGGCCAGGACTTTTATCTTGCCTGTCAGGACTGTGTAATATTAATTATAGCCTGTTTCAGATGCCCTCAGGGAGAGCTGGCACATGGCTGCAGCACTCATCTGTGACTCTCCCAGCTCCTATTGGAAGCTTTTTTTTTCCCTCATTTAATCAATGCCCAATAAATCTGTAATCTCTGGAATCTGGACATCTGTGTTTGATGTACCCAGAGAGCCACCTAATTCAGTTCCAGTTTATGCTGGCACTGGACACTCGGATTCCAGCTTTTGAGGCATCAGAGTAGTGGGGAAATATCCCCTTGGGTGAAGCCCAGGAAGAGGATCTGGGGAATAAAGCAGCACAGATCTTCTCCAGAGTGTTGCAGGGATGTTTTGCTGCCCACTGGGAGATGTTCCAAGGAACATTTTAAAGCTGGGGGGGAGCAGACAGTGCTCAGAATTTCTGCCCTGGCTCTCCCCCCTGGCTGGGCAGAGAACAGAGAACGTTTAGTGACGGATGCAAAAGCAGGCTCTGTGTGGTGCTGCTGCCAGACTTGGTGTCTTCAGGACTTCCCTGTGCTGGAGGGCACCTCCAGACCCTCGTCTCTAATAGTTCCTGATGGCTGAGAGAGCGACAGATGGATTTCCTTCTCCTTGGGAACACTTTATCAACCCTGCCCATGGTGACCGTCACTCAGGGCCACGAACCAGGGCAGTTTATCTGCACTAACTCACTCCTCAACCTCTTAATCTCCAGAAATGCCTGTTGTGGATGAAATGGATTAACAGGCCGTGGTTCTCATTTCAGATGAACAGGAGATAAATTGTTATGCCGAGGAATGAGATTTGCTGTTTGTACACGGTCGTCAGGAGGGTTTATTCTCCCCGTGGACCATTTCCCCCCACTGAACATTATCTGCACTGGAAAGGGCAGATTTTGTTACATTATGGGTTGAAGAATCTGATTTGTTTGTGCTGATTTCAACGGACCCCGTTTAATAAGCGCTAATTGTTCTTAATGCCCTAAATTAATTACAGCCGTTTCCACTGCCCCTCTGTGCCCTCACTGCCAGGGGATCACCATGGCAACCTGGTTCCATCCACATCCACGGCTTCACACCCAGCTGGGAAGGGACCAGTCCCCAAATCCAGCCTCCCTGCCCCAGCAGGGTCACTCAGGCTTTGGGATGTCTGCTCTCTGGTCAGCCTGTCCCGTGCTCAGTCACCCTCTCAGCAGAGAGTTCTTCCCCACGCTCGCTTGGATCTTCCCTGGCTGATGCTCGAAGGTCTCTCCCCACCCAAACAGTGATCCCCGCTGGTTTCTCCCCATCCCAGCCCCTCTCCAGGGCTCCGGGGCTTCCCCTCGGTGCCAGCAGATGGCAATCCCTGCCCAGGCTCTGCTCGGTCTCCTCCGGAGCACCCCCTTCCCTGCCTGCACAGATGTGCAGCTCCCGAGGGTCCAGAGGTGCTCCTGGAAGCGCCGTTGGGAATCCACCCCCTCCCTCGGCCCAGATCCAGCTCCTGGAGCTTCCAGCAGCTCCCGAGAAAAGGATTTGGTGCGTCCCGAGGAGCGAGAAGGAGCCTGGAAAGGGGGGGCTGTGAGAGAGGCATGGGATGGTTTTTTGCGGGGAGACTCTACCAAAATCGTCCTCCTCCTGCTCCTCCTGCTCCTGCTCCAAGGAGGGGGATGCACAGGTTCCCTGCCATGCATAATTCACAGCTCTGCTGCACCGACTCCAAGTCAGCTGGCTTTGAAACATTCATTTGAAGGCAAGAAACGCTGGCGTTATTTTCTTTGCTCTTCTCACACGCCTTGGGGCAGGAGCCTTAAAGGGACAGAGCTGAGATGAATAAACTGGGAGGGAAGGCAGGCAAGGGGCCAGGTTGTCTGCAGAGGTTTGAGGGGACTTTGCACACCCATTTCAGCACTGGGGAGAGGAACAGCCCCGGTTCCTTCACGGGCCACTGGCTCTGCTCCTCAGCGCTGGCGTTGCTGGGGAGACAAGATGAGAACACAGGGCAACAAATCAAGGAGCTGCTGCTCCGGTGGCTGCTGATGAACCCCCAGCGTGAACCTGGCGGTGGCTGCCACTCTCAGGCGTTTTCCCAGGACTGGTGGAAAGTCCCCAGCCCTGCCCCAAGCCTGTTTTCATCTCTGAATTTTTTATTTCTTGAAGCAGAAGACTTCCTTCTGCTGCCAGGCCCCGCACTGCTGGCACACAGGCGGGTCAAATCCGCTCTCCTGGGAGTTTTGGGGAAGCCCTGAGGCTCTTCCAGGACACCCCAAATTCTGCAGGGTTGTGCTGCTGGTGTGTGCTGTGCCCAGCAGGACCTGCACGTTGCTGGGGCAAAGAGGAGCAGCACTAAGTGGGTTTTTTTTGAGCAGCAGTGGTACAGGCAGGAACACGGCCCAGAAATCCAATTCGAGGCGATGATTCGTGTTTTCTTGGCTTCACGAGAGAGGTAAATTCCAAC